>CM034546.1:35922793-36522793 GCA_020055645.1 Tomocerus qinae | reverse complement strand
ACCTCGATTCGATATCGATCCGATAAATATATATCCCTGTCTTCAGATGATGACCTCTAAATACATCAAGACTAAGTATAAACATAAACTGGCGCACGCGTATTGAATAATTAATGTTTTTAATAATGTACCCCAAAGCAGTTCACCCGATGTCCACCACACGCAACGTGCATTTGTCGGATGCCTTCCGAAGTTACCTGACAAAGGCACTTTGATTATAGTGGACTTCGGGTCAACTACTTTGGGGTACATTATTAAAAACATTCGTATTTACGTATGTTTGTGTGTTTGTATGTACGTATGAGAATAGGGCAAACCACTACGTTTCAAAACAGAATGGAATACCACACGCACACCACAGTTTGGTTAATTTGCAAAAGATGCTATATTCCATCCAGATGGAGCTAGCTTAATTTATGCATACACGTGACACGCTTGTGAGTTTTAACGGCAAAGTATGACAAAATTATTAAATTTAAATACATTGTTGCGTGACGTGGTAGTAGAAACTTCTTCCTTCCATCTCTTCTTATAAGAGTAAAGTGGGACATGCGCGTAAATAATTCCTGATGTGTACCCGTGTAGGTTTGTATGTTTGTATCAAGAGATTATTGTGCTACTGTATTACTATAATTTCGAAACGTCTAGGTATCAAAATTTGATTTGGTTTTGAAAGATGCAAAATTTTGCGCACGTTAGAGTCAATTGTTTTGTCCAGAATTGACTGACACAATACATAACTATCATCACTCTATATGATAAACGTAGACTGGTTTATGCGCGTTGAGTGAAACAATGTTGAAATATTACATTATTTCTCAATTGTTGTTCAAGCCGAAACTCGAAACCCCAAGTTAACCTGCCGGGCTTTCACTACCTCAGGGGAAGAAATTTGGCAGCGCAATGAATAAAATATAGTTCTAATTTACGTTCGAATATTCCATGATTATCATTTAGGGCAACCTACATTGAATTTAAAATTTGTGTTTACATACAGTGTAATTGTTTCCAAAATAGGTATTTGATTTTTATGGGTCTTGCAATTATGTAATCGTGGACTATCCACCAACAAAATGTGGTGGTTGGGTTTTTGATATTTCTACTTTACCTATAAATGCTTTAAAAAGCCAGATTTCCAAAAAAAGTGAGTCCGTTTTCGTTACTGTAAAACAGCAGAGCACTGATACAGGAATGGAACTCAAATAATGGGATCAGCTCGAAAAGTCAAATAATATAAAAGTTTAAACGCTCTAATGGGACCAAAAAGTAACAATGTAAATTATTCAGTTTTTTATTTGACAACTTGACACTACATTGCCAATTAAGGTTAATTTGACCTCAAAATGATCTATTATCAATTTGTGGCAGTATGTACAAAGGTTATGGTTTGAGTCAAACATGTGATCATGGTAGATGATTGGAGTAAGTTGCCAGTACCCACAATGAAAACAAAAAGTTGACTCTAGATAGTATTAAGGCGAAGTTTTGGAATACTTTTTGACTCTAATAATGTAAAATCAAACGTGGGAAGATCCATCGGACTTAATATAAAATATCTGTGTATCTGTTAGACGCATTCTAATAATCGTACAATTTATGCCCCGGAATAAACACTTAACTAGCTTTATTTATAACAGGGCCTGGACCCTGTGACTGGCTATACATTATATTAGTGTTGAACCCATCTGAATACTGGTGTAATTGGCTTACTACAAACCAGTTCGTAAAACATTGTTTGTAGAAGTACTAGCCCCATGTACGACAGGACCTGGGTCCTGTGACCGCCTAGTTTTTTATAAAACATTTTATCCCATGTATTGAAAATAAAATAAATATTGACTTAATGAAAAATAATTCCGCGTATCGAAATAATTCCGCGCCCGCGGAATTATTTCGACATTTTTGCCCTTTCCAGGAATTTTTTTATGTGCTGGAAGCAATAATTCCGCGCGGAATTATTTCGATTATTACGGACTAATTATCATATACGTGACCTAATAATCAAAATATTATGTGGTCGGATCAATACAATACAGCACAAAGCCACGTAAGATGACAGAATAGTAATAACTCTAACTAGATCATTATTGGATTGTATTAGTCCGCACCCTTATAATGAATTAATTAACCCATGGTCAAGTTCTTAAAGATTTAGCAATAAATGATTGATTTAGTTTTCTTTCCGGGCAAGGACCCCAATTAACATGACAATTTGAGTTATCGTTAACAATAATATAATCATAGGTATATCAATTAAATTATATATTTATAGTTCATTTGTGTATTAACCTATCGAGACAAGGTTTTACATGGTTAATAAATTCGATTTTTTCTTATATCACTGCATTGATTAATAGGAAGGGAGCATGACGACTTTTCCGTCGTAGTTACCGGATTAATCTGACTCTGACGTTCATGATCCAAATGTAAATTGTGTTTTTTGCTTATCAATCCATTCGCAAGGATCAGACAGATATAACGTAACGCACCTATATATACTTATATGCTTATGAATACTTATTACTACTTATTTGGATTACCTAATTCCACATTATTTCAGACCATATGATATTGTAGAGTGGACAATCTACATTTTATCATTTTTATCAGGTAGGTGAAATTAATGATATCATTTGTCTCGTTCGGTTATCATTTATTACATTTGGCACAGTTGATATGCAGCTGTGTTTAGTTAAGGATACCGGAATGTAGTATAAATTATTTCTAAATAACTATTTACCCATAGAATTTATTATAATGAAACTCCGAATAAAATATTTTGCAGTATTTTGTGTGTTAGCATTGTTGATTATTATAATTAAATTATTTGAGAAAAATGATAGTAAGGCCAATTATATTGATATGGAAGATTCAGAAGTAGCTTTCCTCGAAGATTCAAAAATTCCTTGTTATGACGAAATATCTAAAGTGTCTTATAGGCAACACGGTGGTTTCTGGGTGCTATCAAATTACTTCCGAGCAACGCAAACGTTTCACTGTGATAAATCTATAACATACACAACACACGCGGAATATAATTATTTAGATAATTTAATTCCCCTTTTGAAAAGATGGCAAGGTCCAGTCTCTCTGAGTGTTTATGCACCCGGATCAGATTTTACCAATGCAGTGAAACATGTTCTATACTTGCGTGAATGTCTGAACTCATCTTTGGTGAAGGATTTTGTGAATTTCCATTTCTTTTTTGATAATGGACACCTGCCTGAAGAAAAACTCATTATGAATTCAAACACGTTGACTATAGATTGCTCTGAGGAGATAGATCTAACAAACGAACACGAAAATTCATACAGAATGGAAAATAATATGACCTACCCGATAAATATGGGACGGATGATTGCAAGAGACATGGCCACTACTTATTTTGTACTTGCATCTGATATTGAATTGTATCCCAATCCAAATCTTATACCTGACTTTTTAGCCATGATTAAAAGAGATGGAGGAATCGGGCTCAAAAGAAGAGTTTTTGTCCTCCCTATTTTCGAGTCTGAAGAATATGTTGAAAAATTACCGGAAACCAAACGGGAATTAGTGACGATGATTAAAAACGGAAGTATAATTAATTTCCACAAGTTCGTTTGCCCACAGTGTCATACAATTCCTAGGAGAGACCAATGGCTTAAAGGTTCAATAAAAAAGGATATGAAAGTTTTCTACGTTGCCAAAAGAAAAGGGAGATACAAGATGTGGGAACCCATTTTTATTGGCACCAAGTATGACCCAGAGTATGATATTAGACTTAGCTGGGAAGGACGACGAGATAAAATGACTCAGGTAATTTAATTCTTATTTAAAATATCTAACATCATCTAATTAATCTTTAAATGATCTTCCAATTTTCATCTTTGCAAAAAATGCATGCAGTTTTAATATTTAAATTACACTCGAGAATTTTTAATATATAATTTTATAAAGTTATTTTTTAATTTTACAGGCTTACATTCTCTGCTTACTGAATTACGAGTTTCATATTCTTAACAATGCGTTCCTCATTCATAAACCTGGAATTAAAAAACTTGGTGCAACCAGCAGTCCTGATGACATCAAAATGAGAGTGAAACAAAACTATTTAATTAACAACCATATATACCCTGCATTAAATAAATTGTATGGAATAAAATCTCAGTGCAAATAGAAAATATACTGTTTTATTTTACTTTTGACCTTATACAGAAAAATATTACACTCATCACAGTCATATACGTCAACGAAGTGATAAAACTGTAAGTAGAATGACAGAGTTGTCTAACCTTGTATGTTTACCAGACTATTTATCACTTACTGATTATGTTCATACTATCTTACTCGGTTAGTAGACTTCGTATAAATATGGGCATTGATATTACAATAAATATAACCATAGAACACAACCACATTGTTTCAAATACTGTAATAGAGCTTACTTACTTGGCTATGCGATATTTTATATTACAGTTTACAGTAAACTGAATAACTGTTTGCTACAATGTTTGTATTATAAATCCCATCAAGTAGCACATAGAATATATACGCTTAAAAGTTATAAGGAATAAGTATATAGGGAAATTTTTGTGTCATATTTGACCTTTCTACGTAATATTCATTTTCATACACAGAATAAGTAGCCTTATATCATTACATGATATCTGGTAGGCTTTACAATTATATATAGTGAATCGTTCGTACTTTTGTTTTCCGTCGTGACAAATATCAAATCAAGTAGTGATGACCAACAGCAGCCAGCAGTATCAATAATAGAGTAAATAATCTACAACGGAACCGACACAGAAATATTATTTTGGGATTATATCCAAAAGTCCAACGGTCATATCGCTTCCACATAATTATAATCCATAAATATATTTAAATCCATAGGTTAAACCATAATGATGCTAGCAAAACTATTTCTATTATGTTTAACAGAAGCATAATATATAATAAAGATTCTACTCTACATTGGAAAACCATGTTAAATGAAAGTGTAGCAGAATTATTTGTTAAAATATCACTCAAAAGAATTGTGTGGCAATATTTCACAAATTTATCCTGGCCATAGTACAAGATACAACCCTGTTTACTACATTTTACTTGTGTATTTTTTGGTCAAGCGTTTGGTAATAGTGAAACTTTATTATTTCATGAAAGTTATCACGATAAATACTTTCAGAAATAGCTTAATACTTTATCAGGAGAGTACAATCACCAAGTTGATAATGGATTGTGTGTACACAGCTTGCTTGTTTCTTGTTGGTCCTGGAAAATATTACTAAATAGAGATAAAAGCATCAGTTTTCTTCATGCCTAAAGCACAATAGCTCTTTATTTATAGCAAGTCGTGTATAAGCTCATTAGTTGTTTATTTATAAGTCATGCCTATGACTCGTAACGGGGTTACTTTGTCATTTTATCCCAGAAATTGTGACATCAATGTTTCATGTGATTGTAAAACATTTAGATTTTACAAATACTTGCAATGTGGTTTTGAACTTCCTGGACCTAAGAAAGACGAAAGGAAGCTACATAGATATGTCATTGCGTATGCATATTAATTAGTATTTATTTCGTAAAAACAATTCCATATAATTAGTAAGGAAACTGTACAACAATCTAAGAAGAGTAAAGTTGATTTCCTTATTATTATTCACAAGTGCAACTATCTTAGTGGATCGTGAACATACGTGTTTAAGAGAATATAATTTTCAAATATTATTCTGGAATGCTGTCTTGGAATGGAAAATTATGTACTCCAAAGTGTTTCTTTTTTATATCTGTGAGAATATATTAATCTTATACTACTATTTACTTATAGTAATGATCCATACTTCAATTAATAATATATACATTAATCATAATCTTTGTTTATTATAAAATCATTACAATTTATCTCTAACATTACACATTTAGGTGAGTCTTCTCATAATATCATCATGTGCACAGAAAATAAACAAGAAATTTATAGGCGTGGTTTTTTCCCCACACGTGAGAAGTACAGGAAACGTTTGGGATTGGAAGAATTATACTATTCCCGAAGTAGAAACTATGCTGAAAATAGTTTCCACGAAATTTTGTAATATAACCACCTATGGAGTAGGAGCTACCGAAGGTTTGCTTTAAAATTTAAAATAAATACGTCCATTTTTTCCAAAGAAAGTAGTCCATTTTTGTAAGAAATAAGTTACTAATTTAATTATATTAATTTAACTTAAGTGGGAGTCACAAAATGGAATAATGGAGAGGCGGTTGGTTTCACTGGGGTAGTTGCAGCAAATTTGAATTCGAAATTGAAGCAGACAGCAATAAGTGTAAGTATTGCTGTTTGGAGACACGACGACCCAGCTTTGTTGAACACAGAAGTAGAAAAGGCGTTTGAGATTGCGAAGAAAGCTAATTCAATTCATCCTGGTACAGTTTGGGGAATTACATTTTCGAGCAATTATGTAATAGACGAGTCTACGGCTTCAAAAGTAATTAAGATGATTGACGACGGAAAACATCAAGCTATAGAGAAATCAGTAGACAATGTCAAGTTTGGTGTGCGATTGGAGATTTGCGACATGTTGGTCAATTCAGATGCCAATTCTACTTTCTTGCATGGAATCTTGAGAAAGTCTGACTATTTGTTGTGCGTAATATTCTCTCCGATGACTCCAGGACGCCAGGGAGTTTCTACATCGGTGGAATATCTTACAAGACTATTTCTAAAAATAAATGAAGCTGTTAAAAAGATCAATGTGAATCTTCAAGTGATTTATGAGTCTGGTTGGCCTAGTAAAGGAATAGATCGACATTTATTACCAGCATCCATTGAGAACTTGTCGCAATTCTGGAACTTAATGGCAAAATCTGCGGCGAGTAACAAATTACGCGTTAATTTATTCGAGGCGTTTGATGCACCGTGGAAATCTGCTATTTCATCTAGTAAATTAGTTTTTAATGGTCCCTGTGGAGCCGAAGGACATTTTGGATGGTGGAGGAGGAGAAATGATTCCATTACGGATACATCTGCGTATGTTGAAAAAATTAACGGTAATAAATCTTATACTTGAAGACTATTTTAATTAATTTTAAACCAATCATTTTTTTGCTTTGAATTAGAGAAACAAATTCCGCTGTGTGAAAATGGAAATAAAGTAATACCTCAAGAAACAGCTTCCATTTATATTTATATAATCATCGCAGTAATTTTTGTATTCGGTGTTACATGCAGTTTGATAATTATTATCTGGTACCGAAAAGCAAAAACTAAAAACGTGAGTTTGTTTCTAAACATTATAATTTGCGGATATAATTAGAAATATTTACATAGTTGAATATGTAATACTAATCCTACTATGTAAATTAGATTGCTACTCTAACTGAAGAAAGTATACAATGTTTTGAAAACGGAATGACTACCGAAGACGAAGAGGATGACAGCAATGTAGAAATAGCTCTTCGACTTCCCTACGATCGTAGATACGAAAAGGATAGAAATCAGTTCAGATTATGTAAAACATTTATTGAATTTTTTAATTCGCATTGATTTTAGTGGAGATTGTCACTAGATTAATATTTGTGTTTATAGACGCACGAAAAGTTTTGGGACGTGGACAATTTGGAGTAGTTTACCTGGGGAAATTAGTAGAGACAAACGAAGAGGTAGCTTTAAAAACTACGAAGCCATTTTGTTCTCCAGAGAACGTAATTAATTTACTATCGGAAATTAAACTAATGATATACATTGGGAGTCACCCAAATATTGTGGGATTTATTGGAGCGTGCACGGAAGGAATTCGAGAAGGTAATGACCACAGTTATTTACTATTCCATATAATTTAGTGGTTTTGTATAGGAAATAATAATAATATTCTACAGGAAGACGCATTCTCCTTGCAATGGAGTTTTGTTCAAAAGGTTCGCTTGAAAAAGTTCTGCGTACTATGGCTTTAACCAATGAAAAGTGTCATTATGTTAATATTATGCCTGAAGAGGATGAAGACGGATTCAAACGTTCTAGGTATATTTCATTAGGAATAAATTTTTAGTACGTATTTATTCAATGTGTAATTTATTTTACGTAATGTTTACTATTTGACAGTTATCGCCATTCATTGACTAAATTTCTTGGTAGACAAAAGGAAAGTCCTTCCGTAAATACGGAAGAAAAACAAATGCAAAGTTTAGTTACGTGGTGTTATCATATTGCAAAAGGAATGGAATATTTGACCGCTAAGAAGGTATGTAATAGTACATTTGTAGAATATTTCAACTATATTGATGTTGAAAATATTTCCCATTTACGCAATTATTATGAACTCTTCATTAAAACTTTAGATTTACTCAAAAACGTTTAAGTTACATTTTTTTGAGAAGTTTTATGGTCATTTTCTATCCCCAACTACTAAAATGTACTTAATGATAATAGTATGAAAACGAATAACTGTTTAATATGAATATGATTCACTTTTATTATATTACAAAGGTAATACACGCAGATTTGGCCACCAGAAATGTTTTGCTTACGGAGAATGAAGTAGCCAAAATTACAGATTTTGGGCTGTCAAGGAAAATGTATGTTTACGCAAATTACGCGGACAAAAAAGAAGACGAGCCTTTACCATGGAGATGGATGGCGATTGAAACTTTGCAGAGACTTTCATTTTCATCAGCAAGTGACGTTTGGTCATTTGGAATAACGCTATGGGAAATCTTTACTTTGGGAGAGATACCATATCCTGGACTTGGATGGAATATTGGATTTTTGTCCAGACTGAAAGAGGGATTAAGACTTGGGAAACCAAAACATGCGACTGATGAAATGTGGGGAATTATAAGTTAACAAATTACACATATAAATCTATTAACGTTTCATGTATATTCTCAATCTGTAGATATCGTGAAATGCGAAGCTGCTGGAATGCTTCACCAGAAAACCGACCCAAATTTGATGAACTGGTTGAATTTTTCGAAACTTTACTCAATCAAATGGGTGTAAAAACTGACGAGTTGGAAAATGAAGATTAAATATTTTATACTTAATGTAGCTGTTTATAATATCTTTTTGAGAATTTTAAAACGTAGAAGCCTGAATTATAGTTTATTTTTACGGAGGATAACTATGTAATTACAAATATTAATTTTGGTACTAAAAATGTTTTTAGAATTGTATTTATTATATCAAATGTAATATTTTCGATGTGCACTTTGCGTATAATAAACTTATGTGCGATAATATATTGTAAGGAAGGGCTTATTGGTTTTGAATTGTTAAGGCTGAATATCGATAATATTCTTTGCAAACTAATGAGGGTAACAACAGAATTGGTATTATATACCTATTGTATATAGGTACTGTAAAATCTGAGTAAACTCTTAAAGTTTACCTTTAAATTACCCTTAAAAATTTGTCTTCCATGTTTTATTATCACTGAAACGATTTGTCCATCCATGATACATTGATACATAAATTTACATCTTGCATGCAGACAGAAGTGGCTTAATGAAACCAAAATAACTATCATTATTCATAAATGCAAATACAATTCACGAGGAAATGGTTAATGGGGTATAAGAATTTAGTAGCAACTTGTATATATTCTATAGGAATTCCAAAGGATAATTTTACGATACAGAAATGTAACAATGTTAATCGTTAGAATGTAACACGTATCCAGTATTCTTTGCAGGGATACTGTAATAAATACAAAGCTTCCTGTTTTGTACGACTGTAAGAAATGAATGTTACTAGTTACTATTTACTATACTCTATGTTTTGTATTTCTGTTTTTTTATGCTGAAAGAAGAATCTCTAGTCATAAAAAGTTATTGCTATTTATACAGTAATAATTTTGGTATTAGGTTTTAATTACCATACAATTAAATTACAGGTGTATCATGTACCTGTATTATTATATTATGTACATACCTTGTAGCACACACTATATAGCATTATATGACAGATGTCTGTTACTGGAGAAAAGCTACGGCTTATGTACCTTGACAATAAAGTTTTGATTTGATATCCGGGGATGACTACATCAGGGAAATGTCAATATATTTGAAATGGATAGTTTCTCTATGGAATATTTTGAATTAACAATTTTAGCCGGGAGGATATTCAATACGACATCCAATTAAATTACAATCATAGAAAATTTCATTTTAGGAGGACATGGAAAAGAAAGTCAAATGGAATTTATAGGATTTACTTTGGGGTTGTATGCCTCGCAAACTATTGAAAAATGAGTATATATTTGGGGGCACTGAAATATTCGACACTGTTGCTGATGTTCGATTATCTTACTCGACTTATTTAAGATCTGTGATTATCTAATGCACTGCATAATTTAAGGTTGGAGCCCAAGCTAAAACATGTATATATCGTCCCTTAAGGATGGAAAAAGCCTCTATCCACTTTCAGATTGGTACAGTAATAAGCCTATGTCCATTTTTTGTTTGGCACAGGAAAAAGCCAAAATCCATTTTTTGTTTGGTACAGGAATAAGCCTAAATCCACTTTTCGTTTGGTGCAGGAAATAGCCTCTACCCTCTTGCAGCTTATAGGGGCGTATTGATACATGGTTAATATGGGCGGCGGAAATATTGAACTTTCATTCTTCCTTGAGTTCCTTCCAGCCAGTTTAGTTTTATCCAATATCAAAATCCGAATTTGAGTCGTTAAAAGTTTTGTTTTTGTCTTATTGTGTAATTAGCTTAAATTTTATAATGTTTATGTACATTATAGCATGACAAATTTCAAGTATCAACATAAAAATAATAAATACTTCATTTCGTCAACTTGTTTATTCTTACTGTGCCCCGACAACTTTACGTAATGCTGCAAGAGGATAGGCTATTTCCTGCACCAAACGAAAATTGGAGATAGGCTCCTGTACCAAACAAAAAATGGATTTTGGCTTATTCCTGTACCAAACAAAAAATTGATTTAGGCTTTTTCCTGTA
The DNA here is from genome assembly GCA_020055645.1 of Tomocerus qinae. Classification (NCBI taxonomy): domain Eukaryota; kingdom Metazoa; phylum Arthropoda; class Collembola; order Entomobryomorpha; family Tomoceridae; genus Tomocerus; species Tomocerus qinae. Next base: position 36,511,849 of record CM034546.1, on the reverse strand, counting down.
CCAATCTGAAAGTGGATACAGGCTTATTCTATCCTTAAGGGACGATATAGAAAACTTGTCGACTTAGATTCCAAAATGTAGTCGTTCTATAACAGCTACAGAGTCGAAAAATATCTCGTTGAAAAGGTGACAAAATAATTTAGTTGGTTCCGGTTCACAAGGTCAAATTTTTGATTGTGATATAAAAATTTCCCCCCATAAAGGGCATCAGAGTATAGATATAAGATAAAACGGACCGGAACCAACTAGTTTATTTTGTCCTCTTTTCATCGACCTCTTTTTCCACTCTGTAGCTATTGTAGAACGGCTACATTTTGGAAAATAAAGATCACCTTTACCTCTATGAGGTCACCACGTTGACACGTAATTGCACTAAATAAGATGATGAATTTGATGAAATGAGATTTCCTTAGAAGTGCTAGCGTTGGTGTGTAGGTGGTAGGCTAGCTAAGCTAGGCACTTCCATGTACATTGCATTGCATTGCACCTCTACATCACCAGCTAGAGCTACATTGCTACTTGCGGTTTTATGGTGATCAGTGTACAAAATACCATTTACCACTTACCAGTGGTAAGTGGTTTTTAATGGTATTTAACGTTAAATACCACTACCTGAAAAGTAGTGGTAAGTGGTATAAATGGTAAAAATGGTAAAAAATAGTTTCATTTAAATTTCGTGTTTGAATTTTGAATAAAATTCGGTGCCAAAGTATGAAATAGCTTAGCAGATGATCATTGTTGTCACAAATTGATAAGTGTTCAACAATCAGAATTGGATTCACTAATAGCCGTTATTTGCCTATTGAGAAATTAATTGCTATTAAATTAGCATCAAATTTAAATGGGCGATACCAAATACAATCTTTCTTCATTTTTTATAACTTTTAGGATACAATCAAATAAATATGATTAATTTAATTGATTTTTTAAGGGGCTAATTGGAAATATTTCATAGAAAATAAAGTTTTTAAACTTATATTTCATAGAAAATAAAGCTTTAAAACTTATATTTCATAGAAAATAAAGTTTTAAAACTTATATTTTAGGAAGTCTAGTGTATCTGTACTCAGCTGTCTAATCAATCACTAAAATTTACCATTTTTACCATTAAATGCATTTTTACCATTAAGTGCATTTTTACCACTGTGATGGTAAAAAAGGCTAAAAAGTGGTAAATTTTGTACACTGATGGTGATTGAGCGGGTCTAACCAATGGTGCAAATGCAAAATCTTAACTCTTATCTGAACTTCTGATATGCATTGCATATCAACAACAACAGCTAATATTACCTTTGCTTGCTGCATTTTGCATTCTTGGTATTCCTGGGTAGTGTTTGATGACCACCCTGCTGGTTGGTTAAAATGACTGGCTAAAATGGTCAAAATGGCTGAAATGACCAAAAACAGTCAAATAGGGCTATGTGAACTGAGAAAATCATCCTCGGGAAATTTAAAAATCCATGATTTTTGGCCAATTTGGCCACTAACCATTTCAGCCACTTTAACCGGCTGGCTGGTCAAAATCATTTATAGCAGGCTAAAATGGAACACTGTTTATGGGTTCGCAACCCAGTGCTCAGTGACCAGCCGGCTGGTCGGATAAATTGGCTGGCCGGTTGGTTTATATTCTTTCTATATAAATTTTTAGATTAATTCAATTTTTGTTAGTTTTCGAATAAAAATAAACTTTCGGACAGAATCTATAAATACTGTACAGTAAACCGGATCAGTTTTAAAAAATACACATTCAGCTCAGATTTGGTCCATGAATCTCCATATTATAATCGTAGACTTGATAAAGTAATACATCCCAAAAAATTTTTTTAAAAATAAACTTAAAATCGGAAAAGCAGCTACAAATAATCGACTCAAAATTTTTGATATGTTGAGTTAAAATGCTACCTACATTCCTAAATGTATTTAAAACTGAAACTTGAGATAGTATAATAAATGTACCCAGGGTATTAGGGAATCAGAAACCAATGTTTAGCACGTATCCAGAGGGGGGACTGGAGGAGCCCTAGCCTCCCACTAAATTTCCAGAAAAAGACGATTTTTTGTCAAAAATAGTTAAAAATCCAAAATATTTTCGCGCAACAATATATTTTGGTGTACCCCCAATGGTGGGACTTTTTAATAATTGTATTACTTGGTATGGCTGTTTGCTACTGAAATTATGAAATTGTATGGCAGCGTTAGAAGTTTAGTGTTAATTTATGGTTTATGTTTATGGTATATGGTTTATTTTATTCTTGTACAAGATTCCCTTCGAGTTCATCAACGAAATTACTATCAAGTCAAAAAATACTCAACAAATGCACACATTCTGTATTGAAACATAAAACCTATTGGAGACCTATTGGCATGTATTTTCAAGCAAATTAACACCAACAACCTTGCCATACAAATTACAAATCTTCATTAATTTGTAAAAAACTTCATGAAAATGGTCAAAAAAATTTCTTAAGATTTTTTAAAACCAAAAAATGTAAAAAAGTTTTCTAACACAATCTCTCTTTAATGGAATGTTTATTTTCTCTCCAGTCACTCAAATTAGTGGAACTAGAGCTACCCATCTTTTTGAATCTAAAAAATATTTTTAAGGTTCGTAAAACTTTACAAAATCCCAACATTTATAAAGAGTTTCTTAATTAATGCAACAAGTTTCAGAGTAATAATTCGAATTCAAAAAATTCTAGAATAATAAAACTGGGATCTATCAAGCTTACATACATCGAGTAATGCCGGTTGAGAATATTTAATTACGACAATTGCTAAAACTTTTGTTTCCTGACAAACGGTTGTGATTAGAATGAATTGAGTTATTTTTAATCGACTGGATTGGCTTTTTGCACTTATAGGTACTTCATATATTTAGATGGGATGGGAATGTAATAGACATCGGTAGAATAATATGAGAGTTCTCCGTCCACGCTCTCCACATTAATACCTAGATAATTATAAATAGCTACGACTGCATACTTGCAATGTACTATCTTAGGGCGGGAATATAAATAGAAAGGTTCAAAATTCTAGGTAAACACAATGTCCACCCTCCACCTCGACCCTTCCTACTAAAGTATATAACTTACATACTTACATACATGAATGAAGTACATGTACAAAGGCTTCTAGAAGGCTTCGAAAGATAAATTGAATTGTTAAAAATTATAGAGGGAAACTTATAATGATTTCATGTTGGAGTTCATACACATACCTACTCTCATAAATATTTAAAAACCGAAGTTATTAATACATTTAGGGTTTAAAGCAGTAAGGAATTATCCTATACGAGCCAGTCACAGGGCCCAGGCCCTGTTATAAATAAAAGCTAGTGATTATATGGACCAAATTGTATGATGAGCAAAGGCGAATCGTCTAATTTTCTATAATATATATCAAAAATAACTGTCAGCCACCCTACCCTATTTTCCCTCTTTTCTGATCTTAACAAAAAAACATTTCGAACATTTTTTGAAAATTCAAACCAGCATTTATTGAAATAAGTTTGTTACCGTTAGAAAATACGGGAATGATATGAGCAGCGTGCCAAGATTTGAAGACATCCTTGTGGAAAGTAGAGTTTTGGCCGCCTCCCCAGGAGTTGATAATGACATGAGGGGCCTTGGGGCAGTCTTGTACCTTTTTATCGTCGTAAGTAGGGCCAGTCATGAGTTGTCCACAGGTGATAAATCCTGCGTTATTCCCCTTTCCATTTTAGTCAAAGACTCTACACGGCTTAATATATTTTGCTTTTGTAGCCAAGCCTAGATTCCGCCGTTTTATACTACCGTACCAATTGTGTGAGTCCCATGACCTGATGACTGTATCCCACGATCTACCGAATAGTATAAGTGACCTACCATAAGGAGTGACAATATTATTTTTCTATGAATTAAACAAACAGGTAAAAACCAAATCAATGCAAAAATATCTGAATTAACCAGATTGTTTGTAGTATAGTAGTAGAATTTATTAACGTTACAGGTACATTTATATAATGCAAGTTCTGAAGATAACAATATGAAGTTCATCTGATTCATTCATTCATAATATTAAAATATTTACAATATCATGGTTAAAAATATAAAATATATAGAACTGCAATATATAGTCATCATAAATTTATTGCTCCTTAAAACATATTTCTCCAATTTGAATTTCCTCAGTAATCAAAGTTACACTTAATGTATAACAATATCAATAAACATTATATAAAACAGAGTATTCAATCTACAAATTTAACAGTAATAATATAGTCAAGTGACAAAGAGTCATACTTAAATAATATAATTATAGTATCAACATATTAAATTTAATCCATATTAGTACTTTAATATAAGTACTTAAAAATATTTATATACTTTAACATTCTCATATTTTTTGCTTTGATGGATCGTCCTTGATTATTTTCGAAGACATTACTATCGTTGTTTGTCAAAAACGGGCATCAAAGGACTCGCATCAATTGCAAAATGTCGTTATCCAAATGCGACTCTAAAAAGAAATAAAAAAAGTATTAAACGGTCATTAAACGGAAAAAAATACAAACTGGAGAAAAGTATGTCCCATAGGCATTAACATGGGAGAAATTAATGGGAAAAGTTTTAAAGAATGAGAAAATATTGCAGGATTATATCGAAAATCATTCAATAAAATCTCCGCTTATTTTTAATTTGACAGATTCAAAGGGTTCATGAACCAAAATTAACTTCAAAAAAACATACAAAAACAAATTAGCCTCAATATAATTTAATGGACTCGCGCAAGAGTAAATAATAGGTAACGTTTGAAATTCGAATGATTTCATTTCCAAAGTGATGGAAATGGAACTACTAAAACTGAAAGGTAGGATCAGAAAGTTTTGCAAAATTTAAATTGATCAAAGCGGTTTATAAATGAAAAATAAACAAAATGAATTTCAGTTTGAGGAATAAATCTTTTAAATCATATTGTTTAGATACATGTAACAGTTACTAACCTTATATTTTACCTTGACCACCTGCAGTTGCAGCATTCCCTTTCCCAGACACACTTTCCGCTGCACCCTTTCCAGCATTGTTGTCCAAAAATATACCATTGTAAATGCTTCTTTCACTGGCCAAATTTTCGTGAGCTTTGATTAATTCCTGGTAATGGGCTTTCCTCTCGAGTTGATCTTCTTTATTTTCCGTTCTTATTTTCTCTATTTTATCTTCATAGTGTTGCCTGACTTGATTTATTTTATCTTCATAGTGTTGCCTGACTTGGTCTATTTTATCTTCATAGCGTTGCCTGACTTGATTTATTTTATCTTCAGAGCTTTTTCTAAGCTCCGAAAGCTCCATCTTGGTCTCCTTCAATTCATTTTTCAGTGTTTTTATGAAATCCTCTGACTGCTTCGTAATGATTTTAATTATCTCCTCCTGTTTCATATCTGTATCAGAACAAAAATATTTATTTACTTAATAAAATGGCCATATTTCTCACCAAAAGCGTTGTAAAGTTAATGTCATTCGACTAGAAATTTATTTTAACTTTACATAAATTACCAGGACGTTTCAAAATTGATAGCAACTACTTTTCAAACTTAAATTTTATTTTTATTTCACTTCAATACACAAAGCCGGAATTTCGTGGAAAACTGAATAGAAATCAGTAAAGTTTTGTACAAAAGGATTATATCTGTCATTTAAAACTTATTTATCTTGCCACTTACTTTGAAATTTAAATATTCGTTTTAAAATAACCTGATAATAATCGCTTATGTAGTCCACAATAGAATTCTGTTATTCCTTTAAAACTTATTTATTGTCTTAAAGGGAATTTTCGATTAAAAAAATAATGTAACAATTACTAACTTAGAGAATATAGAGAATGATGATAGAACAATAGATCTTAACAGCAATGGATCCCGACAGATAGTTAACAACTAAAAATAATATTACCGTTGCATTGACATTCAGGTTGATGAGTAGATTCCATGGAATCGTCCTAAAACCAAAAACATATTCGTTATGCCTAATAACGTAATGTCCATCAAAATACTATCCAATACACGTTATTCGATATTTATGTTGTAGATTATAGGACATTAACTTACTTCAGATCCATTTGAATTTGTATCCATGTGTATATAATAACTTATTATAGCAGAGAGGTGAATGATTCTAAATAATTTAAGTATATCTACCAAATACAAAATAAGATTTTATAATACACTCACTCTCTTGAAGAATTATAAGTTACTGCACAATGTCTGAAGCAGACCAAAAGTGGCCAAAGAACGAGTATATGGTTGACTTATATAAAGGAAATAAAATTCTATTTTTACATTTCTATTTCAGGTGCAAACATAATGGAATTATATTTAGATACTTGGTATAGACGCAGGGTTTCGGTGTTTAGCGTATTCAACTTGTGGGAAATGGGATTAATGAGAATTCTCTGTAATTGAAACTTTTATGGGAATTGATGACAATAAAAAACTAAATAAATACCAAATACATAAATAAAAAACCATGGCTTAAATACTTATTTCAAAACAACAGAAAGGGTTTCCAAATACTTTACTGCTAAATCAACACCCTTCAAAAAATTTAAATTCGTCGAAAATATTCATACCGACCCACAGTGTCCACTTTCATAATCAGTTTGTGACAAAAGGGTAATGTGAGACTGAACGAAGTTTACCGCTAAAAAAATTCATCTAATTTTTAAACATGGTTCCCTAATGCCGACAAATACAATATTCCAATGACTTACGGCATTTAGCCTTAAAAAATTTTTCAAAAAATAAAATGATGATTAAAGTGTCCCTCCGCTGAGTTTGACGAGGTCAAAATTCGGAGAAAACCACTTTTAAGGTCACGAATCTCAGCCACCGATAAATTTCGGTCAAAACTGTTTTCAGCGAAAGAATCTTAAGGTCCACATGTACTTACGAAATAAAAATCAGTCCCCCGAACGTTGGAGAACAAAGATAAAAAGCTCTTTTTAATTCCTTATGGAAAATCCCATATAAACCGTTTTTAAGGCTACATTCACTGGTAGTTTTATGCAACTTGGGGTATCTGAAATCGCATACCATTTTAAAACCCGGGGTTTTAGACATTTCTTTGTCTTTTAAAAAGAAAACAACTCATCTAATCACAGAAACATTTATGGGACTTTTGTCACAAATTGAACAAAGGAAGTGTACACTGTGCGACCCTTCAAAAATGTTTATTCTGTCGCAAAACAATCATGTTTGTAGATACCGTAGTTCTATAAATAATTTTTTCACTCACTCGAAACTCACACTTGGGAAAACACTTAAGCTTCACGAATTTTACGTTCTTTAGTAGTTAAGAAATAAAAATCAATATGACATTAAAATAACCTTTACTCAAATGTATTGTTTCTACTATCAATTTCGATTGTATCCTTTTCTATATGCCAATGCTACCACAGTTTAGGAATTTTAATAAAAGATGATTTAGACAAACATTTTCTATTTGTTTTTTTGATTTTGGAGCATATCCACTTTCATCATTTTTAATGTTTGTTGGTTCGTTTTAAATAATCATTAACTATTTTCGTCTTATCAGACTAACACAATTTTCCCACTACACTGGAAACATCCATCATTTCCGGTGAAAAAAGGTAAAAAGTACTACTTTTCTAAGAAAGCAACCCTTTTTATCTTTTAAACCATATTTACATTTAGAGTGGAAGTAAATGGGACGCTCTGTTACATCAAAAGAGGCAAAAAAGGACTGCTTTTCAAAACCCTTACTCCTACCTTTTTGTAAAAAAGACAAAACAGGTACTTTTTGTTTCCTGTCATTTCATTTCAAACTCAAAGACATGCATCCCTGATATCAAAAATACAATGTCGTATCAGTATTTTATAATGGTATTATCTTGTTGTAGATTGTAAATACCTGCAGGCAGCACAACCTATTCATATTCATACACAAAATTCTTCAGACTCTCACACTCCCATATGTATCCTTATTCATGTAAAGTTTTTGATTTCAAATATAGCTGTAACTACCTACATTCTCGCTATTACCAATAATATATAAAATGTCACGGCGGAGTCACTCATTCTTAAATCCGATAAGCTTTTCTTCTACGAAAATTGTCTAGAAACAGAGTCCTGACGATCGTATTCGAGTGAGCGAGTACTACATGCATGTGGAGTACTCGTTTGTGGTTTATTATACTAACCTATAGTGTGGATTGCTTAATAAGGTTTTAACTATTTAAATATTCATGAAGTGGTTAGTTGATGACGGTACGTTATAAATTATGACGATATCAAAAAACGAACGATATACGCACAAAATAAAACAAAATATTGTTATTAATATTGTTATTAATATATACTCCGGGAGTTATTAAAAGTGCTCGAGTTAACCAATCTTTCTCTTCCAATTATTATTTATTATACACTCTTTTCTTCCTCTGTATCTATACACACTACAACCCCACCCACACTTCCAGCATTAATTTAATTTATTTAGAATCATTCACCTCTCTGCTATAATAAGTTATTATATCCACATGGATACAAATTCAAATGGATCTGAAGTAAGTTAATGTCCTATAATCTACAACATAAATATCGAATAACGTGTATTGGATAGTATTTTGATGGACATTACGTTATTAGGCATAACGATATATATTTTTGGTTTTAGGACGATTCCATGGAATCTACTCATCAATCTGAATGTCAATGCAACGGTAATATTATTTTTAGTTGTTAACTATCTGTCGGGATCCATTGCTGTTAAAATATGTATATACATTGTTCTATCCTCATTCTCTAAGTTAGTAATTGTTACATTATTTTCTAAAAATCGAAAATTCCCTTTAAGACAATATAATATAAATAAATTTTAAAGGAATAGCAGAATTCTATTGTGGACTACATAAGCGATTATTATCAGGTTATTTTAAAACGAATATTTAAATTTCAAAGTAAGTGGCAAGATAAATAAGTTTTAAATGACAGATATAATCCTTTTGTACAAAACTTTACTGATTTCTATTCAGTTTTCCACGAAATTCCGGCTTTGTGTATTGAAGTGAAATAAAAATAAAATTTAAGTTTGAAAAGTAGTTGCTATCAATTTTGAAACGTCCTGGTAATTTATGTAAAGTTAAAATAAATTTCTAGTCAAATGACATTAACTTTACAACGCTTTTGGTGAGAAATATGGCCATTTTATTAAGTAAATAAATATTTTTGTTCTGATACAGATATGAAACAGGAGGAGATAATTAAAATCATTACGAAGCAGTCAGAGGATTTCATAAAAACACTGAAAAATGAATTGAAGGAGACCAAGATGGAGCTTTCGGAGCTTAGAAAAAGCTCTGAAGATAAAATAAATCAAGTCAGGCAACGCTATGAAGATAAAATAGACCAAGTCAGGCAACACTATGAAGATAAAATAAATCAAGTCAGGCAACACTATGAAGATAAAATAGAGAAAATAAGAACGGAAAATAAAGAAGATCAACTCGAGAGGAAAGCCCATTACCAGGAATTAATCAAAGCTCACGAAAATTTGGCCAGTGAAAGAAGCATTTACAATGGTATATTTTTGGACAACAATGCTGGAAAGGGTGCAGCGGAAAGTGTGTCTGGGAAAGGGAATGCTGCAACTGCAGGTGGTCAAGGTAAAATATAAGGTTAGTAACTGTTACATGTATCTAAACAATATGATTTAAAAGATTTATTCCTCAAACTGAAATTCATTTTGTTTATTTTTCATTTATAAACCGCTTTGATCAATTTAAATTTTGCAAAACTTTCTGATCCTACCTTTCAGTTTTAGTAGTTCCATTTCCATCACTTTGGAAATGAAATCATTCGAATTTCAAACGTTACGTATTATCTACTGTTGCGCGAGTCCATTAAATTGTGCGGTACAATTGTACCACACTTGGATATTGCTGCGTGGTACAATTGTACCACACTTGGTAGTCAGTGTTGTGCAGTGGTTAAAACCACTAGTGGTCATAATGGTCATAATGGTCAAAATGGCCCGGTCAAAAAAAATTAAAAAGTGGTCAAAATGGTCAAAATGGACAAAATGCCTGTTTGGGGTTAATTGAGACCCCAAGGTAGCTTTTACTGCAACAGTAAACAACAAATACAACTTTCTAAAGATTGTAGTTAAAAATGATTAGAGAGTGTCATTTTGTAGTCTGATGTTAGTAGAATAGTATTTCATTGGTTTTAGGCCATATTTCATTCTCTAAATATTTTAAATTTCATTTGCTAGCCTAAGTAACTGTATACTGATATTTTGTCCATTTTAGCCATTTTGACCATTTTGACCATTTTGACCAGTGGCCCGGTCAAAATGCAAAAAAGTGGTCAACAGTACAACACTGTTGGTAGTCCGCGGAAGTTTTTAGGCTTGGATGTGGAAGTGTTAATTACCATTGTATCCACGTGGTACTGATAAATCATTTATGAATTTGTGAAAATAAAAATGAATCGATGGTCAACAATTTAGGTAAAAACGCCGAAATATATGTTACGCATGAAGCGAAATGTATCCGTCTCAGAACATTTCGATGATTTATGTTTATCACCCGTCTACTAAAACTCATTTTCTGGGTGCAGAAAAAGTAAGCTTTTCAGGGTTGTGCGTCGGGTATTTTATGGTTGGAGTTTTTTGGCAAAAGCCCCCAAAACTCGACCCACTTCATTAAAAAAAACTCTTGGTTTATTGGTTTTTTACAAAACAGGCAATAATGGGCAGTAATTAAAACTTTGTTTAGGTATCCAAAGCAATAATTTTTTTGTTTTCTATTAAAAGTTTAAACAAATGTACAATGTGGAAACAAATTGTAGCTTTTATGTTTTAAGGAGCAATAAATTTATGATGACTATATATTCCAGTTCTATATATTTTATATTTTAAACCATGATATTGTAAATATTTTAATATTATGAATGAATGAATCAGATGAACTTCATATTGTTATCTTCAGAACTTGCATTATATAAATGTACCTAGTATAACTTTAATAAATTCTACTACTACTACAAACAATCTGGTTAATTCAGATATTTTTGCATTGATTTGGTTTTTACCTGTTTGTTTAATTCATAGAAAAATAATAATGTCACTCCTTGTGGTAGGTCACTTATATTATTCGGTAGATCGTGGGATACAGTCATCAGGTCATGGGACTCACACATTTGTTACGGTAGTATAAAACGGCGGAATCTAGGCTTGGCTACAAAAGCAAAATATATTATGCCGTGTAGAGTCTTTGACTAAAATGGAAAGGGGAATAACGCAGGATTCATCACCTGTGGACAACTCATGACTGGCCCTACTTACGACGATAAAAAGGTACAAGACTGCCCCAAGGCCCCTCATGTCATCATCAACTCCTGGGGAGGCGGCCAAAACTCTACTTTACACAATGATGTCATCAAATCTTGGCACGCTGCTCATATCATTCCCCCGTATTTTCTAACGGTAACAAACTTATTTCAATAAATGCTGGTTTGAATTTTCAAAAAATGTGTTATATTTTATATTAATTATTTTAATTTTATATTAAATATATATTTGCGACCAGCAAACAGTGGACCCAATTGCAAACAAAAATTACAATTATGGATTTCATTTCATTTCATTTTTGGGGAACATATATATGAATGTTAAACAAATGGAATTTATAGGATTTACTTTGGAGTTGTATTCCTCAAACTATTAGAAAACGAGTATACATTTGTGGAAAAAGTTGTCTCTAATCAGCCAATGGGCTTGAAACACTGAAATATTCGACACAGATGTTTGATTGTTCTTACTTGTCTTGTTCTCCGATCTGTAAATGATCTAATGAACTGCATACTTTAATGTAAAAAAGAACATACGGGGAAGGCTGTACAAAAAAAGTACCAAAGTAGAAGAATAACAAACATAAATGACAGTAACAAACTTTTATTTAATGAAAATTGAATATGAAATTTAAAAAAAGTTGTACCATTAAAAGTACAAGTGACATGAACATCTCTTAATATCTCGTAATTGTATGATTAAAATATATCTACTCTTACAAGATACAATAAAATATTGTTTCTGAGACAGTTGTATCGATGCTGCAAAATTTCTCATTCTGAAACACATCTTTATCGGTTTGTGAAATTTTGAAAACCAATTAAAAATAACCAAACAATGAATTCTGAATCCCAATTGTGGTGTTATTTGGTCTGTATGTACGTATGCTTCTTATTCGACATAAAATAGTGCAAAAATGGAGCGCCTGAATTATTTTAAAACCTAACACCAATACGAAGCACTGAAGTTGTAAGGCTTCAATTCATCCAAACTGTTACCATGCACAAAGAGGAGCTTACATGTGCTGCCGCGGACGATTATAAGTCGAGTACTTTTCCACTACTTCTCAAGCTTAACACTTAACAATGTAATCTCCCATTTACATTTTTCAAGTAGATTTAAAAGGAAATGTGCCAACAAATTATTTTTAAAATGTAGTGGCTATTTTCGTTTATTTGGCTTTGTCCCATTTTGCAGCATTCAAGTAATTTTAAGTATAGCAGGAGTATTGCATAATAATATGATGGAATCCACCTATAGACAATGATAAATATCAAAATATTAATCGTGATTGAAGATTTATTAAAATCTGCTAAAATTTTCATTAAAAACATTTATGCAAGTTAAAACTATCAATCAAAACCCTTAATTTTTAATTAAAAGTCAGTTTTAATTTTTATCATTTAAGTAATTTTTGAATACGTTCATGGTTCATGTCTACATAATATGTGCTAAACGGTCAAGTATCCAGGATTTTGGTGTACGGGTGCATTAAAAATGAATGTCAAAATTAAGACATATTTGCACGGAGCAAAAATTTTTGGCCTTTTTTGGGGAAAATCTTCTGTATTTCTTAGATTTAGGGTGTGCTGCTCCCCCTGCTCCATACTTGATTCGTTCGTGGTGCTAAATGTTAAGCCAACAGATGTGTGTGTGTTATGTGTGTTAGTGGGAGAGTATGTTCAATACTATTGATTAGCAAAGACACACTACCGCTCAAGCCGCGAGGACTTACTTGCAGTTGCTCCCTGAACAGCTTTACTGTTCGGAGAAGCCGCTCATTCGTCCAGCAGACATACAAAATGAAAGCAGAGACGACAAGGGCAACCCCGGTAACTCATCAGCATGAAACAGATGGAAATTTAGATTTTCCAAGATTTCTTATAGCACATTGGGATGTTTTTTGATTATAATGATGACTTTAATGACAAATGGAATGAAAATATTTATTTGTTTACAAGACGTATAAAATAAGTATTGGATTTACCGACAAATGAATTCTTCGGCATTTTTTCCCAATTCTTTGTAGTTCATTTTCCTGGTCATTTCATGTACTGTAATGGCATTGTCTATTTTCAAATTGGCCTTTTGAAAAGTAGTGCAATAATTCTCCAAATGGTACATGTTAAACTTTTTGGCCAAGTAAAGAACGTCCATGGCTGCTTTTGGCTCAATATCCAGGGAGTCCGTGTATAAATACTATAATAACATTGGAGTGATCATTTTGAGCTTTGACGACATTTTTCAGTTCCACTTATGAATGGTTTTTGTGAATAACATTAAACATTGCTATTCGCTAGATTATTTCATTGCATGATTAATTTACCTTTAAAAAGTATCTGAGCGCTTCTGGATCAGCATCGAACTATGGACTTTCCTTTTTGAGTCACACTCCTTGATCAATAGTTCCAATTCTTGAGATACAAGTTTCAGAATTAAATTGTGTACAGGAAATTTTACTTTGTGTTTTCCTACCAGGAAAATCACATCTTGAAAAGCATCATTGTTTGACAAAGCGTACGATAATCTCGTTTTAATGGAATGTTTATCTTCTCTACAGTCATTCAAATCAGTGGAACTAGATTTGTTCATCTTTTTGAATCTCAAAAATATTTTTTTAAAGTTCGCAATAAACGTTTTGCAAAATCCCAACATTTGCAAAGAGTTTCTCAATAAATGCAACCCGAATAATTGTTCCTGAGTATTAATTCTAATTTAAAAAATGCCTAGAATAAATAAAACTGAGCTTTGGGTCAAGGTTAGATACCTCGAGTTATGCCACTTGTATGACAATTGCTAAAACTTATGTTTATTGACAAACGGTTGTGATTAGAATGAATTGAGATATTTCGAATCGACTGGCTGGCCTTTTTGCACTTATAGGTACTTCATGTATTTAGATCATTTTAGATGGGATGGGAATGTAATAGACATCGGTAGAATAACGAATGGATTATATTTTCACTTTCTCCACTTTAATGCCTAGATAATTGTAAATAGCTACGACTGCATACTTGCTATGTAATATATTAGGGCAGGAATATAAATAGAAAGGTTCAAAATTCTAGGTAAAACACAATGGCCATGACCCTTCCTACTGAAGTAACTTACATAGTTATACAATTACATATACAAATGCTTCAAGAAGGCTTCGAAAGCTAAATTGAATTGTTAAAAATTATCGAGGAAACTTGATTGTAACTATGTAAGGATTTCATGTTGTAGTTTATACTTATACGGAACCATACCTACTCTCATGTATATTTATAAATAGGAAATATTTATACATTTAGGGTTTAAAGCATAAGGGATTATCCCATATGTCTACATAATTTTTAGATACACCAAGACGGGTTTGAAATAACAAAATATATCATACAGATAAATGTCTATGTCATATTCCCAGAGACAGATTAATATTTTCAACTTAAAGTAGCTGAGGCATATACAACAGTCATATTGCAAAATTGTCACAGTAATATTTTCAATATGCGTATAATATGGAAGCCATGAGTGAGTGGCTTTATAGATAGATTATAAATACATATGCAATATATTATAGCATGTTTATTTTGTCTACTAGAAGTTGCTTAATTTTCATCGCCTTTTACGACGATAAAGCATAGCAGAGGGACAAATATAGTTCAGTAGAATACAATCTTCGATTTCTTTGAGATTGAGTTTTTTTACTTCTGTTCTATATGATTTAACATTGAAATAATATTACTAATTTCAGAAATGTCATACACATTATTGAGGTAAAATAGTAATAGTACACACTAAACACAATTTTTCTCTTAAATGGAATGTATGTACTATACAATTAAAATGATTTTTAATCAAGTCCATGATCAAAAACACTTTAGTGCTTATAATGTTAGTCATTAAATAGTAAAATTACTCATTTTTAGTTAATCATAACATAACGTTGTTGATAAAGTAATGCATTGGATGATTCATTATTTAAACAAAGAAAGGCAAAGCATTTTAGGCAGTTTCAACTTGATTATGGCTAAGAAATGAAAATGGTTATGCACATTAGAATGTAAATTACTAACTATATACGAACATAGGTAATGGTAGATGGAGCTAAACACTTTTGTTTAAGATACAGAATGAATATTTGTCTGAAACTGACAATCACTACACATTTTTCTCTTTCAGCAAGGCCTATGATATAATAGCTTCAATTTGGGACAAAATCTAAAATGTTTTTAAGGTGACTCCTACATTGACTGGAAATTTTATGTTCATTTTGATAGACAATATTAAAAAAGTTAAATGTTCTTCCAGGTTAGAAACTGAGAAACTTCAAAGATTTTAAAATTTAGTATTGTGATATTAGGATATTAGTACTTTGCATGTTCTTCCGTTAGACTACCATCTGAATAATTTAGTGACAGAAATGTCTCGTTGTTCATGATGAGTCTCATGCAAATACTAAGAAAAATAAGTCAGGTATAAGAGAAGTATTTGTAGTCTCTTTGCGTATATAACCTGTTATACAGCTTATATGTACACTGGGGCTCCAAGAAACTACGTTTTGAATGGAGCCGTGGATTAAATGATTATATTATAACACACTTGACTCAGTTAGCATTATTACATTATATTTCATTCAGTATCTACCTTAGGACACTTTAGAATATCTGTGCCAATTTTTTTCGCAGTTCTATATACCTGCATTATCAACTTTGATAAGTACAATAACAATGGAGTTAGTTATATTGTGGAGAAATTCTCACAGTCTAACCTATACTGTATGCGGTATACGGTAGTTATACAAGGTTATTCTGCAGATATTCTTCGTTCAGTTTGAAATAACAATATTTCCAAATAATTAGTGAAGACTTAAAATACACTTTCCAATACGCCATGCATTTGAAAATTTGTTTTAAATATTACGTTCCATCAATCCTTCTAATTATTGGAGAATATGTCAATTGCATTCGAAATTTGTCTTCGTTCAACAACTGTGATTTCAACTTGATTCGGTTTCCAAATTCTAAATGGCTGGAATTATTTTTGGAGAGAAATCAGAATGGCCAACCTTGGACGATCGCCACTTCGGAAAATAAAACTTTCAAAGAAGTTGACAAATTGACATTTAAGGATTTGTCGAAAAGTCTTTGCAGTGTTAATATCATTGCTGAAAGTGATGAAACATTTGACAGCGTAGATCAATATTTTGGCCAGAAGATCTCTCGGCCAAATTTCATAACTCTATTTCTTTATGACGGGGGACCTGAAAACGTTTACACTTGGTGGCTTTCGAAACCAATTCAACAGCCAGTGGCAGAAATTTACTATATTTTGATAACAAATGAGTCTACATTCTCAATTTTTACGATATGCATTTATTGTAAAATTTATCCTTTCAATTTCTTTGAAGTGATTCTAATCAAACCTGCTCTGAATGAAATTGAATGGAAACACATCTGGAATAAATATAATGGCCAAATTTATGGAAATAAGGTTGCGGTTTATCAAATGGACGCCCCAAAGCATAGAATTACTTCGTTTTCTATATGCCGAAATTCTGTGTACAGCCTGATTAAACGTGGATATTCAGAGTGTGGATACGATGTCAAGGCAACAGAGACAATGGCCGAGCGATTTAATTTTACTGCTGAATATGATGGAATGAATGAATGGAGGAAGACTATCGGGGCATTGACAGGACCTGAATACGTTTCTGAAATTTCCATTTTAAGTGACTTCTTTTTTTTGGGTTATTGGTTCGACAGACAAATTTTTGTGGAAGCTTATGAATATGCACTAATTTATTGTGAAGAAAAGGAAACCTTTTATGATCTCCCTCTTCATGCTATAATTCAAAACACATTCGATCTATCCAGTTGGATTTTGATTATCATTCTCTTACCTGCGGTATATTGGATTTCATCTCACAAGATTCAAATGAGTTCATTGTATGCCACAGTGGAACGAGTGATAACGTCAACTGTAGCTATTTCATTGGCCCAGTTTGACATCACAAGAGAAAAAATGAATTTCTGTCTGCTGATCATCATTGTGGCTTTTGTAGTCAGATGTCATTATGAAACTTACATAACGGGAGAGTTAGTTGTGCCACTTGACAAGAAGAGCTACAACATTTTAAAAGAATTGATTGACAACAATTTCTCCTTTCATATATTTCACAGATATCATTTGGAGGATAAGATAAGTTCAAATGTTTACGTTTACAACTGGCTTAAAGAAAAATCTGCTACAGAATACAGAGAGAAAGGCTACTCTATGTTTGATTTAAATGCCGAACCAATAATGAAATCGAAAAAAAAATTATTTACAGCTTGTAATAAATCATCTTTGGGATATTTCTTTTTAGAAATACAAAAAAGAGACGACAAAGCTATCTGTAAACTAGTAGAAGAAATAGCTACAGAAAGGATAGTCTTACTTTTTTCTTTCGCCTTTCGTAACCAATTTCAACACTATTTCCGTACATGTTTCGAGTCAGGGTTTATGAAACTGTGGAAAGGTCTGACAAAGTTGGAGGATTTTTATTCTTGGGAGAAGGAGGAGAAATCAAAATATGATAACAACCAAGCTGTGCCCATCAGCCTCGACATGAAAATTCACGTAGTGTTCATTTGGTTTTTTATTTCTGTTTGGTGGCTCATCGTTTATCTTTCTGTTAGAAATGTGTTATCCACGATTTAAAAGTCTAGGTTTAAACATAGGTAAACTGAAAAAGCTGGTTTTCATCTTTTCTATAGCTGTGGAAACCAGATGAAAAAAATAAATTTGTTAAGTCACTGCCAGAATCCAATTTCAAGGGTTGGGCCCCCAAGGCCAAAACAATCAAAATTGACTAGCAAAAATACGCTAAAGGTCGTAATAATCAAAACGGTTGAAATTCGTAAAATAGATCAATAAACCAAAATATTAAAAACGTATAAACTAAGACGGAAAGATGTTCTTCTAGTAAATAAAAGAGATTGCAGTTATTGTCTCTTACATATTTGAAAAAAATTGGTATTATGATTCAACTAAAAGTTGGAATTCATATGGAAGCGAAATCAATACAATTTTTATGATGAAACTATTAGATCTTCATCCTCAAGTCGTGAACACTACGAGCCATAGCTATACGATAAATTCATTCTTCTACTCTTTTATTCTCAAAAGTTATTGAATTCATACTTATTCTGTTACAAATTCGGTAAATTAAGAGAATGCTTCAGCACCCTAACACCCCCTTTAAATACGCCCTTGACTATGAGTTATAATTATAGAAAATTTCCTTTCTGGAGAACATGAAAATGAAAGTAAAATGAAATTTGTAGGATTTACTTTGGAGGTGTCTGCCTCAAACTATTGAAATACGAAAATATATTTGGGGGAAAACTTGTCTGTAATCAGCCAATGAACTTGGCAAACTGAAATATTCGACATTGGTGTAGATGTTGGATTTTTGTTTTTTGACTTCTTTCCGATCTGTAATTATCTAATGCACTGCATAATGCATACTTTAATGTAAAAAAGGGTACATGAGGAAGGCTATGCAAAGAAGTACCAAAATAGAAGAACAACAAACATCAATGACGGTAACCAAATTATATTTAATGAAAATTGAATATGATATTTAAAAAAAAGTTAAACCGTTAAAAGTGAAATAAGCATATCTTAATATCTGGTAATTGTATACTTAATGTATGTCTAGTTGTAACAAGATACAATAAAATATTGTCGCTGAGACCGTAATATCGAGGCTGTAAAATTTCTCATTTTGAAACACATTTTTATTGGTTTTTGAAATTTTGAACAATAAATAAATGGTCAATTCTGTATCCCAATGGTGGTGTTAATTGGTCTGTGGGCATGCTATTTTGTTCGATCTAAAATTTTGCGATAATGGATCGCCTGAATTATTTTAAAACTTAGTCCCATGAACACCTATAATGTCGTAAGTTAAGTTTATCCAAACCTAGGCTGTTATCTAAGTTACCTTGGTCATCGTCGCGACCATTGATTTTTTCTCTAGGAGGAGAAGCTGCAGTGGAACTAGCAGTGATATTTTCTCTGACATTTCTTCGAACGGTAGAAAATGACATTAGACAATGGCTTTTGGTGTTTTGAACTGATGCGTCCTTCAAGCTGAAATATTTGTACATTTCCAAGAGTTCTTTATCGTGAAGAATACCAGTGTCCGCAACGTTTAGAGTGAAATTCTCTATTGTCATTAAAGGAAATCTTATTGAATCGACAATTTTCTTCAGAACACATCGAAGATTTTCACCAGTTGCGTCCCATTCAAACCGTTTACATTCGTTTTTTGCCCACCTGCCACAGGAAAAAAATGTATCACTTTAATTTATATAGCATTTATCCATACCAACGTATCATAGATGTAAACATGCCATCCATTTTACCCAACATCCCCATCCCATCCGCTATCCCATCCGAATGTTGGATGGGCTGGAACCTGGAAGGGATGGAGACAATTTCTTGGATGTTGATGTTAGGCTGGATGGGATGTGTACATTAGCTTGAATGATCGTGATGGGTTGGATTTGGTTGGTTTAATTTTTTTTGGGTGTTGGATTAGGACGTTGGTGATGGGATGGATGGGATAGGGTTAGTTGTTACATCCTTTGGAGTGGATCGGATGTATTTTAGGCATAAAAATGCAAATATACTTTCCAAGAAGGTTATTTTTAGAACTACAGGGTTCTAAATAGCCGACCGCAAGAAATGGTTTCTTATTTTTCTAATTTGGGTTCACACAAATACAAATAAATACCTCAATTAAGCAACTTGTACTACGTACATACTATTACGAAAGTACCTTTTAAGCTTCTAAGCTTTGATATCGAGTATGTTCGGTGTGCTAAAAAAGAACCAATACCTTCACCCTCTGAATGTTATGATGGGTTGGATGGGATGTTCATATTTCCTTGGATGTTTGATGGGATGGGGTTTGGACTGGATGGGATGTTTACCTACAAATTACATCTATGCTAGTACCCAAATTGTTTTTAATACGCACTTACCGCACAATATTGTTAAATAATTCCACCTCATCAATGATCAGTTTGTCACATTCCACTAACTGGAAAAGGCTTTCGTGGCTGATGTCCAGAAAATTTTGTAGCATAAATATTTCACTAGCGTTTCTAAAATAATAAATATCAAAATATAAATCGTGATTGAAGATTTATTAAAATCTTTCAAAATTACATATTACATAAATGTCTTCCTAATGTTCATTTTAAACTTTAAAACATTAATGCAATTAAAGCTATCATAACTAAAACCGTTAGTCTTTATAAAACTGATGATTATTTTTTTAATTTTTTGTGCTATCATTAAACTAATTTTTCAAAACGTTCATGGATCATGTCTACATATTGTGGTAAATGCTAAGCTGCTAGAAATTAGCACAATTTATTTCAACATTGTCTAGCACATTGTGATAGGTATTACATTACAATGATGGCTTTCATGAAAATAAAAATATTTTTCTGTGTTTACAAAACGTATAAAAAATAAGTATTGAGAAATAGTGTTTATTCATACCGACAAATGAATTCTTCTACATTATTTTCCAATTCTTTGGCATTCATATTTTTGGCCATGTCATAAATTTTAATGGCATTATCTATTTTTATGTTGGCCTTCTGAAGAGACGTGCAATGATTCTCCAAATGGGATATGTTAAACTTTTTGGCCAAGTAAAGAACGTCCATGGCTGCTTTTGGCTCAATATCCAGGGAGTCCGTGTATAAATACTATAATAACATTGCAATTATTATTTTAAGTTTCGACGACATTTTTCAATTTCACTTGTGAATGGTTTTAATAAATACCATTAAACATTGTGAGTGGTGCGCTAGTTTATTTCAATATATGATTATTTTATTTTACCTTTAAAAAGTATCTAAACGCTTCTGGATCAGCATCAAATAATGGAATTTCCTTTTTGAGTTCATTGCTGTCATACTCTTTGAGCAATATTTCCAATTCTTGAGATGCAAGGTTCAGAATTAAACTGTGTGCAGGGAATTTTACTTTCAGTTTTCCTACCAGGAAAATCACATCTTGAAAAGTTTCATTGTTTGACAAAGCGTACGATAATCTCGCTTTAATGGAATGTTTATTTTCTCTCCAGTCTCTCGAATTGGTGGAATTAGATTCGGCCATCCTTTTGAATATAGAAATTTTTTAAAGTTTTCCAAAAAGGTTTTCAAAATCCCAACGTTTGCAAAGAGTTTCTTAATAAATGCAACCCGAATAAAAGTATTCCAGCGTAATAATTCTGATTTAAAAAATGTCTAGAATAAACAAATAAGACTGGGCTGTGGGTCAAGCTTAGATACCTCGAGTTAGTATGCCAGTTGAGAATATATTTAATTACGACAATTGCTAAAACTTATGTTTACTGACAAACGGCTGTGATTAGAATGAATTGAGTTATTTCGAATCGACTGGCTTGCCTTTGCACTTACAGGTACTTTATATATTTACATGGGAATGCAAAGGACATCGGAACAACATAATATGAATGGGTTATCTTTCCATGCTCTCCACATTAATACCTAGATAATTATAAATAGCCACTGCATACTTGCGATGAAATTTCTTATGGCAGGAATATAAATAGAAAGGTCGAAAATTCTAGGTAAACATATGCACATAGGTAAACACATTAAACACAATGGCCATCCTGGACCCTTCCTACTGCAGTAACTTACATACTTATACAAATACATGTACAAATATTTCAAGAAGGTTTCAAAAGCTAAATTGAATTTTAAAAAATTTTGGAGGAAAACTTATAATGATTTTATGTTGGAGTTCATACCTACTCTCATGAATATGTATAAATAGAAGATATTTATACATTTAGGGTTTAAAGCATAAGAAATTCTCCCCTATACCTACATTGTTAAATAGGATAAACAGTTTTTAGATACACCAAGACGGGTTTGAATTAACAAAATATATTAAAAATGTCTATGTCATATCCCCAGAAGCAGATTAATAGTATTTTCAACTTAAAGTAGCTGAGGCATAATATACAAAAAAGTCATATTGCAAAATTGTCACAGTAATATTTTCAATATGTTTATAATGTGGAAGCTATGAGTGGCTTTATAGATAGATTATAGATACAGATACAATATATTATAGCATGTTTATTTTGTCTTCTAGAAGTTGCTTAATTTTCATCGCCTTTTACGACGATAAAGCATTGCAGAGGGACAAATATATAGTCCAGTAGAATACAATCTTCGATCAATCTTCGATTTCTTTGAGATTGAGTTTTTTTTACTTCTGTTCTATATGATTTAACATTGAAATAATAGGGAGTTGCATGAGTGAAGCAGAGCAGAGAAGACGTCGACCTTGAGCTCCTCTGTAAAGGCAACTCCGTATTATGTAGATACATAGTCTGAAGCAAAGGAAATTGTACAGAGTCAGTACATATTTCATTACATACACTCAGTATACATTACAGTACATATTTAACCATGGCAAAGAATAAAAATAAAAACAAGTCCGATATAGTAGATAAGACACCAGATTGTACACACGAAATCTCGCCAAAAAGTGAAGAGTGGAAAAAATTATCTCTTGACGATAAGTTATACACAATATATAGTGAATGCACAGTTAATATACGTAAACTGTTTGACAAAGTGGCTGAACTAGAGAAAACAGTGGATAAATTGACCATCGAAAATGAACAACTGAAAAGACACAGCCTTAAAACTACGGTGAGAATCTGTGGTTTAAAAGAAGACAAGGAAGAAACAGTAGAGGCCACCGAAACCAAAGTAAAAGAAATGTGCACAAATTTAGGTCTGCCCAAACTAGATTTTGTTGAGTTGAAAAGAGTTGGGAGAAAACATGAAAACCCAAGGCCAATAATACTGCAATTACTGAGAACGAACGACAAGCATAAATTACTTGCTGCCAAAAAGAAATTGAAAGAAACTACTACATACAAAACGGTATATATCAACCAGGAACTGACAAAATCGGATGCTGACATTGGAAAAATACTAAGAGACACTGCCAAAGATTGGAAAAGTAAAAACAAAGATTTGATGATAAAAATTGAAAACGGCTTCCTGACAACTAATCTGAATGGTGTGACTGAAATGTATTGAGCAAATAAACAAGGTGAGCTTTTAAGACATGAAAACCAAACTAATGGTGTCCTTAAAAACAAGAACCATCTACCCTGAGCTTCGTTCGCGATCCTACAGTTTACCGAACTATACTTAAATACAACGACTACTCTCACCCACTTAGCGAAAACCCAACTTTATCTAAACTGAATTAACGTTTGATACAAATTTGTTTATAATTACCATAGTGTAGCCATATTCCTAAGCAATTGGAATTTTTTAAGCAACCCCATATAAACCAGGTAAGAGATAATTCAAAATGTACTTTATGCTAAAAACTAGTATTTTAGTAAATATTATGACCTAATTCCACAATAACTAAAATTGTAAAACAATCCTCACAATATTGTTTTTACCCTTGTAACGTATTTGATGAGTCTTGCGAATGAGCATTCTTATGTATGACCTAGTATTTTTAACGATTATTACAAGATCATATTGCTAACTAATTTATAGTGTAAATACTAACCAAGGTCAGACTTGTATAATATTAAGCAATATCCTTAAAATATAGAGATCATAAAATATAAAATTGTAAACAATGTTATATTTATGCAATCACTGCCTATCTATCCAGAGAAAACACAAGTCGTGAAACTGTAACCACAACACACAACGTCGGCATTCAATGTATCAGCACAACTACAAAAAAAATTTACCAACACTTTGTCACAGCTAAGCTCAACAGAATATTATTCATAACTGCTCGAAGAAATAATTACATTACGCAATTCATACGGAATGTAAAAATTACATTATAGCCGCTGTACGTAAGATAAGGAAATATAATATAACACATGTAAGCATTTTTTAATGTGACCTAGCACCATGAACAAATGTATCAAAAGAAGATTCCCAAGAAGTATGCATCAACACTTTTCGATGTCACTACAGGCAATATGTGAAAAATACTTGTTAAATAATTAATTAATACACAATTCATACGAAATGTAATTACTACATCATAGCTGCTGTACGTAAGATAAGGAAATATAATACATGTAACCACTAACATGAGCTCTGTAAAAAAATACCAGAGCAGAAATAATTTAAGTAACACGAATTAATTTATTAATGATAGACATTGTACATCAAATATATATTGTAAACCAATATTTATGGTCCCATGGGTAATAGCCCGAAAGGGACGTCACTCTTTAATAATAATAATAATAATAATAATAATAAACATTGAAATAATATTACTAATTTCAGAAATGTCATACAAATAATTGAGGTAAAATAGTAATAGTACAAACTAAACACATTTTTCTCTTAAAGGGAATGTATGTACTATACAATTAAAATGATTTTTAATCAAGTCCATTATCAAAAACACTTTAGTGCTTATAATGTTAGTCATTAAAATTACTCATTTTTAGTTAATCATAACATAACGTTGTTGATAAAGTAATCTATTGGATGATTCAATATTTAAACAAAGAAAGGCAAAGCATTTTAGGCAGTTTCAACTTGATTATGGTTAAGAAATGAAAATGGTTATTGCACATTAGAATGTAAATTACTAACTATAATACGAACATAGGTAAATGATAGATGAAACTAAACACTTTTGTTTTAGATACAGAATGAATATTTGTCTGAAACTGACAATCCCTAGCCCTACACATTTTTCTCTCTTTCAGCAAGGCCTTTGATATAATAGCCTCAATTTGGGACAAAATCAAAAATGTTTTTAATGTGACTCCTACATTGACTGGAAATTTTATGCTCATTTTGATAGTCAATATTAAAAAAGTTAGAGGTTCTCCTAGGTTAGAAACTGAGAAATTTCAAAGATTTTAAAATTAAGTATTGTGATATTAGGATATTAGTATTGTGCATGTTCGTCCGTTAGACTACCATCTGAATAATTTAGTGACAGAAATGTCACGTTGTTCATGATGAGTCTCATGCAATTGAAGTCTCAAGAAAAATACATTAGTCAGTAGTATTTGTAGTCTCTTTACATATACAATATACTACATAGCTGTGGTGGTTCAAGGACTTACTATTGAGCTGAGCCGTGAATTAAATTGTAAAATTATAACAACGCATGAAATTAATTTAGTCTTATCACATAATATCCTCTCTACACTTCATGCTGTCTCCAGTTCTGTATCTCTGCAGAATATTTGCCATTTTATTTTAGCAGTTCTGTATACATATTCTTACGACATATGATCTCTTTACATCGAGATATAAATGTAGCTAATTGCGACGACTATACTACATGGTTGGACAAATACTACTTGTTTGTGATTATAATTTTTGTGTACGTAGAAAATATATTATTACCGTTTTAAAGTTTGCTATATAATTTTGTTTTATTTTGCATTATTTTGCTTAATACATAGCTGAATAATTGTTTGCAGAAAATACTTCAGTCATTCGTATATAGTCTTAAATGTATATACTGAAAGCTCTCTGTTGTGCCGCATGGTTGCTGAACATTAGCAAACAAAATATTAGTTATACCAACTTCAGACATTTCCTCTCTATATATAACATATGGCTGTGGCTTTGTAAAGAATTATTCTTTACAGTATTATATTTCTTATAGCTAAGTTGACGTTTCTCCATTATTTACTTAATGTATGGAAATGGAAATTGTATATTTAAAGGTAAAGCAAAGAATGTGGTTTGAACTCAAGCATTATCTCAAAATTAACCTATCATGTAAATAAGGAGAATTATTTGAGTTCATAAAACCGATGTCCACCTTTGTTTCGGGGCGGATTTCTTGATTGTCTTTTGTGGAAGTAACTTCACTTCTGGTTGACATTGTCCCGCTGTGTTGAGTTACGTTATTTTAGTACGTAAGTTAAAGTTAAAAGTTTGTAATTCAAATAAAACTAATTATTATTTCGTAATTTCAGTTTAAGCTACTTCACTAGTTTGTGGATTTCCAAACTAGATTTTACATTAAAGTTAAAATATAAATTAATTCATCTGATAGTATTGTATTTGTTTAATTTTCATTTGGAAGTGATTCAGCAAAATCACTTCACGAATTCTTGTTAGATCGACATTATTACAATAATCTTACTCTTTGCCCAGATTTTCTGGAAAGAGTAAATTAACTGTCCTCCCCAATCCAAGGTGTCACTGGTTCAACCTAAATTCGGTCCGATATTAAGGTAAATCTTAGTTAAGTTCTGTCCTGCTTCTTTGAGCGTTCACGAAGGCAGCAAAGAAAGCAACAGATTAATTTTGTGTACTTGTCTCATGTTTTGGTATGTAATTTAATGACATAAATATCTAAATAATTTTCTGATCCCTATAAAATTCTAAGACTTCCAGGCTATAAAAGAATATTATTTAAAGTTATTTCTATACCTATACAAGTTTTGATTTGCTAAAAGTGTTCATTCAATCTCGTGCTACTACTAAAAACTTAGAATAAACAAAAATTCTACTCTGTAAGAGAATCTGGAAGAGAGGTTTTCCTTTTATTTTAATAATTTTGCTCACTTTCGCATAAAACGACTGCTCTGTACTGGCAAGCATTTTAAATTTACCTTTAGCAAAGCATAAAAGATAGAAAACCTCCATAGCTTTTAGAATATCTGGGCCCAATCCCTGAAAGCAAATTAATTGATTGATTGATATCTGTTTATTGTGACATTGACAATTTAAAGCTGTTCCACAATTTTTTTACCACCTTGGCGATTGATTGACATGTGTAAATATTTTTTACATTTGAAAGGGCGGTAGTTTCAAATTGCTTATTGTGTACAATACATCGTCGCAGCCATTTGTACTCATTTCCATTGACCAAAAACTTTAGTTGAAGGTTGAAAAGATAACTTATCCAGTTATTAAAATTTATCCAGTTGAAAAATGGGTAAAAAATTGAATACCGCTCAAAAAGTTGCTGTCCTCACTTTAATATTAAAACAAAAAGAGACGCTATTCGGAGCGTTCAGTACTACAATGACTAAAGAAATTAAAGATCATTGCTGGAAAAACGTTGCTTCTAAAGCAAAATCGTTAGGTTTGCTGGATAAAACAGGATGCAAACTTCGTGAGGAAACTTGGCAAAACTGACGTAGAAGAACTATAGGTAAGTTAAAAAAACTAAAGTTGGTTTTCAATACTAATAATACGAATGCGAATATTTGATTTTAAAATCGTCGTATAATAATGCATATATCAATTGTACAGGTAAACGAGATAACGGTCGTATAAACTGAATCATCTGGGACAAATAGCAGTTCTGTAAACATTGAAAATCATCGATCTTTTCAAGTCACTAATAAAGAGTCTGATGCAGAAAATGAACCTGGCAACTCTAGTGGGTCATCTAACATAACAATGAATAAACGACATACTTTATTTCAAGCTAAAGTTGCTGAAAAACGAAAGAAAGCACAATCCGAAGAACTAGTTCGACGAAAGAAAAAGACTATTAGATATTGAAATATATAAAAGGAAGCTGGAATCCTACGAGCTAGAATGTCGCCTGGGTTGACCTCATACTGCCTTCACCCAATATTTATGCATTAAAGATCAATCTGAAGAACCTGAGTCAGAGGTACTCATAGAGATAGTAAATAATATATAGGAGGTATTTTGGAGGTGCTATAAAGAATCAAAGTTAAAGAAGTGCTGAATTTGTCGATATGTATAGTATTAACAATCAAAAGTGTCAATTATTTCGTTAAGAGTGTTCATAGCTGTTCCTCCCTCTTCTCTTATTTCAACGTTCGGAAAATCTAGAATTAATAATAAGGTTTGAATTGCTAACATGTAATTAATATATGTTATTACTTCAATTAGATACTTTCACAATACAACGATGAACCGATGATTTCAAAATACCGTGCATTGTTGCTTTTCCGTGGTACTGCCTGCCGTTTCCTAACCAGTGAAAAGTTTTCAACAGTTGATGAGTGGGGCTTAATGAATGATTTCGAAGTGTTGGATTCTGTAAATTTGGCCCCATTCTTTCGATAACATATTCAAATGCTTCTATTGAGATCCTGAAACTCTCGTTAAACTGAGTGTCACTCATCTGTTGATCGAAATTGATTCTTGGTTTACAATTTTTAGTTTTTCGTTCAATTGTTTCTTCATTCTCACTATCACTGCTAAATAACAGCCGGTTATCTAGCAAAAGATCCATTTATTTGGTTATATCGATTTCGATATTTCGAACAAAATGTAGAAAATTATTACATACTTTACAATTGATGGTGGTATTTAGGTCTGTCAAAATACTATTACATATTTACAATTATGTTAATGTAAATGTAAAAGTTATGAAATGCATCTGTACATGGGTGACAATTCGCGGTAAATGTCAAAAAATCTTATGTCAATGTCAAATGTAAAAATTGGTTTTATGGAACAGAAATATGTAAATCTGTTAAATTTTTATTGACATATTGTTTATTGTCAAGAAAGGGAAATATTTTATGATCTTCCTCTTCATGCTATAATTCAAAACACATTCGATCTATCCAGTTGGATTTTGACCATCATTCTCTTACCTGCGGCATATTGGATCTTGTCTCACAAGATCCAAATGCATTCATTGCATGCCAGAGTGGAACGAGTGATAACGTCAACGGCGGCTATTACATTGGCCCAGTTTGACATCACGCGAGAAAAAAGAAATTTCTGTCTGCTGATCATCATTGTGGCTTTTGTAATCAGGTGTCATTATGAAACTTACATAACGGGAGAGTTAGTTGTGCCACTTGACAAGAAGAGTTACAACAACTTAAAAGAATTGATTGACAACAATTATAAATATTTGGATCAAATCGGATATTATAACGTGCCTGTAAATAATAATTATTCCACTCATATGTATCACAAATATAATTTAGAGGATAAGATAAGTTCAAATTTGTATGTTTACAGCTGGCTTAAAGAAAAATCTTCTACGGAATACAGAGAGAAAGGCTACTCTATGTTTGACTTAAATGTCGAACTAATAATGAAACCGGAGAAAAAATTATTTACAGCTTGTATTAAATCCACATCGGAATTTTTCTTTCAGAAATACAAAAAAGAGACGACAAAGCGATTTGCAAACTAGCAGATGAAAAAGTTGCAGAAAGGCTAGGGTCTTACATTTCCGTACACTGTTTGAGTCTAGCCTAAGTTAGCCTTACCGAAATAAATGTTTGTATCTCCTATGATGCCATGGCCATTATGGAGACTATACTACATGTTTGCCTAAATACTATTTTTCATTATCATTATTTTTCATGTCACCATATGTTATGCAATTAAACTATAATTACTATCTACTTATAGTAGTTGGAAAATATATTGACACCTTAGCAAACTGTATGCTTAATTCATAAATGTGAAGAAACAATGAAGTATGAATTGAAATCCGCTCCAATCAGAAAAGTGCAGTCTAGTCAACCAGTAATCAAGATAATTCCCATGTATTTTATTTCAGCAATGCATTTCGAATTTTCATCATCAGGCTGTACAAATAAATGATTTAAACATATAAATTATCTTATAATGGTATGAGGAATGTATATACTCAATACATAAAGTATCTGAAAACATGATTTACATTTGACAATTAATCTATTTACAAATCAAGAAAATGTAGGAAAATGTAAGAAAATGTAAGAAAATGTAAGTCATTAGTAAGTACCTTATTAAGTTAAGTAGGGAAATATCCTTTCGAGAGAGAAAAAAGTAATTAAAATTAGGCCGGATTACATTTCAAATGAATAATTTTGAAAAAATTGAGTCACTCAGCTGGACATAAAAGTCAGCGCAGTGAAAGGAAATAATATAAACCGCACAATTTCATACTTGGTACCTTATTACAATGTGTAATGTCTAAGGGGAATATGCGACAGAAAGTATACATACCTACTACATTGAGATTTTAGGAAGTGTAAATGTTTCTAAAATGTTGACTTTAGAGAAGCTAACAACTAGGTCAATCAATTCAGTTACATGTTTATACTTATCATCATCACATTTTTGTAATTCGTTTCTGACTGTGGACAAAATTATCTGACTATAATTATTTATGGAGTTATAAAAAGGCATAACCAAATAAACATTTTTGCTTTGTGTATTACTTACAATATTAATATTATTACAAGGTGTGTAAAGTGTGTTTAAAATTTCAGGGTTATGTATTGCTAAATTCTTTAATAACAGAGGTTTCTTAGGAGTAAGTAATTCTTTACGATCTATTAAAAGAAGTTTCTCCATAGTTTCATTCAGTATTTTATCAGGATACATTCTTATTCTGTATTTATGCATTAGTGATTGTAATTCTATATTTTTACATGATTCATTTGTAAAGGCACGAATTACACGTAGACCCTGTGCATAAGGTATAGAATTAAGTAATGATTTACGATGATTTGACATATAGTGTAAAGGTTGGGATTTACTAACTGGTTTACGATATAATTTAGTAGTTATGTGATTACATTCGTTTAAAGATATTTCTAAGTCTAAAAACGATACAGTGTCACTATACTCAAACGTAAAATCAAGGAAAGGGTGTTTAAGTTTTTCTTCTAGCCAAGTATTTATATCACTAATTTCTGTTACATCTAGAATTACAAATATATCATCAATAAAACGCTTCCTGAATACAAATTCTTCAACATCTTCAAAGATAGATCTTAGTTCATTATAACATGTGATATTACTTATAGATACTGATGCTGCTCCTCCCATCTGAATTCCTTTATGTTGGTAATAGATTTTACCTTCATATTCTACATAACTATAATCCAAGCATAAGTCGAGAAAACATTTAAATTGAGTCCTAGTCATTGTAAATGGTAAGTCAACACAATTTTTGTATTCCTCAAACATATTACAACAATGGATTTTACAAGCTGAAAGTAGTAAATTAGTATATAAAGAGACTATGTCAATAGTAACTAATTTGTAATTACGCTTAGGATCTAATACAATATTATTCAGTAGTATTAGTAAATGTGTAGAATCTAATATAATGTCAGGTACATAATTCATTATGGGTTGTAAAAATAGATCTACTAATTTACTTATATTACGGTTGATAGTGTATAGTGTGCTACTTATAGGACGACCAACTGGAAATAGTGTGTATAATTTATGAATTTTAGGCAGAATGTAAAATTTTGCCGGTTTATGACAATTAGGAATAAGGGAAGTAATTATTACATCAATGGGAAGACTTTTTTGCAAAATTCTTAGTTTATCTATAAAGGTTAATACAAAAATATCATAATGAGCTTGTGTAGAGGGAAAGTATGTGTTAATATCGTCTAATTGCCTAAATACCTCATTGTCATACATAGACTTATCCATAATACAAATACCCGCTTTTTTATCAGCCTCCTTGATAATTAAATTATTCACATTACAAAATGTTTTGAAGGATTCCAGTAATTGTAAAGGTATAAATTGCGGCCGACGAGAATTTTTCTGAATTTCTGTTTTAAAATTACTATACATTTCCGTATCTGGAAATATTAGATTCTCATCTGGGCAATAAACAGGTGTAATATTATCTACCTTTCTTTTGTGTTTCTTACAGTCTATTAACCAACGGTCAAAATTACTAAAATTATTTTGTATTTCACCTTTAGATTTAAAATATATGTTCCAAGATACTTTTCTGATACATTCTTGAAAAGATTCCATAATTAAATCTAACTTAGGGTAAGTAGGTATACTAAAATTAAGTCCAAGAGAAAGAAGAGCTTTGTATTCAATAGGTATTTTACAATTTGTTAGATTATGAATGTTATCTGGGGTTTCTTTTACACATCGAAATAATCTGTATAACTTATTATATTGTGTATTAGACAAAAAATTACACTTAAATACTTTACGCATGTTAATTATTCTTCTGTTCTTTTTTCTCATATCTGGTTTTGATTTAAATACGTACCCATCATTTTTTAGATTATAATTACTATAAGGGGAATTAGTACTTACATCTCGGCTCTTACTAATGGCAATTTCCTATGCTTCGTTGTTTTGTGGTTTATTCTCTTTGTTTTTCTTCTTTTTGTATGTATATTTCCTTTTTGGTTGGCGCTTGGGTCGGAGCAAAAATTCATCAGTATCCTTTTTATTAAGTACACCTTGTTCGATGACATCTGTCGATTTTGAGCCTGTGGATTTTTCTTCCAGCTTCTTCATGGTATCATTAAATGATTTTTGAACATCATCGGGAGCAAATGACTCATTTTTGGTGGTTATTCTTCCTTCTATACGTGTGGCATAGAAATTGTAGGCTTCTGAAGGAGGTTCGGTCTTTTTACTTCTCCATTGTGGGACGATGTGTTTAACTTTACTTGGTTGTTGTGCTTTCTTTGGCCAGTCAAAGGTTTTCACATTAAATACTATCATAAATTCAGTTTTAGCCTTCAAAAAATGGAGAGAGAATAAATGCCAAAAAATAGTTATGAAGTCTTTGGACTGTCTAGTTTCCTTCAATTCGTCATTAATCATTTTGATATTTCTTAATAGTAGCAGTTCAAGCGTAAAGGAAGAATCATTTCCATAAGTGCTTTGCATCTGATTGACAAATGTTTTCTTTAAATCGGTGATTTCGGTTAAGGTTTTGTTTGGGAGTAAGTCAAAACTTGGAACGGAAAAGTTAACTCTAGGATTACAAAGTTGTACTTGATTTTGTGTAGCATCATTCATATTATTTTGAAAATAGTTGATTTGAAAGTAGGACATAAAGTTTTTGATTAATAACACTGAAGTTGTTGGTTTTAGGGAATGATCACATTTTAAGGCCAAAAATTTAGTTATAGTGTCATTATCAGGTGCTCTTGGTATCATTTTAGTCTCTAATATTATGTCAACGTACTCTTTAACGATCAAATCAGTATAATAATCACATAAGAATTTGTAAATAACTAGATTACGTTCCGGGTCCAGAATTTCCAAAGTTGACTCGATATCGGACATAGCTCTTCTCCTTTTAGTTTCAAGACTATTTTGAGAGGGTTGTAATTTTCTTTTATTTCCGCTAGGAGTCTGGTTCATGCCGAATTTGTTGTTATCCTTAGGTTGTGCTGATGGAATATCTGAGTCTGAATCTTCATCCGTAATGCGTTGACCATTTTCCTCATCCATTATTTCATACTGGGACATGATGCGGTTGTCATAGTATGACATGTAATGAAATGTATAGTAATTTTAAAACAGAAATTCAGAAAAATTCTCGTCGGCCGCAATTTATACCTTTACAATTACTGGAATCCTTCAAAACATTTTGTAATGTGAATAATTTAATTATCAAGGAGGCTGATAAAAAAGCGGGTATTTGTATTATGGATAAGTCTATGTATGACAATGAGGTATTTAGGCAATTAGACGATATTAACACATACTTTCCCTCTACACAAGCTCATTATGATATTTTTGTATTAACCTTTATAGATAAACTAAGAATTTTGCAAAAAAGTCTTCCCATTGATGTAATAATTACTTCCCTTATTCCTAATTGTCATAAACCGGCAAAATTTTACATTCTGCCTAAAATTCATAAATTATACACACTATTTCCAGTTGGTCGTCCTATAAGTAGCACACTATACACTATCAACCGTAATATAAGTAAATTAGTAGATCTATTTTTACAACCCATAATGAATTATGTACCTGACATTATATTAGATTCTACACATTTACTAATACTACTGAATAATATTGTATTAGATCCTAAGCGTAATTACAAATTAGTTACTATTGACATAGTCTCTTTATATACTAATTTACTACTTTCAGCTTGTAAAATCCATTGTTGTAATATGTTTGAGGAATACAAAAATTGTGTTGACTTACCATTTACAATGACTAGGACTCAATTTAAATGTTTTCTCGACTTATGCTTGGATTATAGTTATGTAGAATATGAAGGTAAAATCTATTACCAACATAAAGGAATTCAGATGGGAGGAGCAGCATCAGTATCTATAAGTAATATCACATGTTATAATGAACTAAGATCTATCTTTGAAGATGTTGAAGAATTTGTATTCAGGAAGCGTTTTATTGATGATATATTTGTAATTCTAGATGTAACAGAAATTAGTGATATAAATACTTGGCTAGAAGAAAAACTTAAACACCCTTTCCTTGATTTTACGTTTGAGTATAGTGACACTGTATCGTTTTTAGACTTAGAAATATCTTTAAACGAATGTAATCACATAACTACTAAATTATATCGTAAACCAGTTAGTAAATCCCAACCTTTACACTATATGTCAAATCATCGTAAATCATTACTTAATTCTATACCTTATGCACAGGGTCTACGTGTAATTCGTGCCTTTACAAATGAATCATGTAAAAATATAGAATTACAATCACTAATGCATAAATACAGAATAAGAATGTATCCTGATAAAATACTGAATGAAACTATGGAGAAACTTCTTTTAATAGATCGTAAAGAATTACTTACTCCTAAGAAACCTCTGTTATTAAAGAATTTAGCAATACATAACCCTGAAATTTTAAACACACTTTACACACCTTGTAATAATATTAATATTGTAAGTAATACACAAAGCAAAAATGTTTATTTGGTTATGCCTTTTTATAACTCCATAAATAATTATAGTCAGATAATTTTGTCCACAGTCAGAAACGAATTACAAAAATGTGATGATGATAAGTATAAACATGTAACTGAATTGATTGACCTAGTTGTTAGCTTCTCTAAAGTCAACATTTTAGAAACATTTACACTTCCTAAAATCTCAATGTAGTAGGTATGTATACTTTCTGTCGCATATTCCCCTTAGACATTACACATTGTAATAAGGTACCAAGTATGAAATTGTGCGGTTTATATTATTTCCTTTCACTGCGCTGACTTTTATGTCCAGCTGAGTGACTCAATTTTTTCAAAATTATTCATTTGAAATGTAATCCGGCCTAATTTTAATTACTTTTTTCTCTCTCGAAAGGATATTTCCCTACTTAACTTAATAAGGTACTTACTAATGACTTACATTTTCTTACATTTTCTTACATTTTCCTACATTTTCTTGATTTGTAAATAGATTAATTGTCAAATGTAAATCATGTTTTCAGATACTTTATGTATTGAGTATATACATTCCTCATACCATTATAAGATAATTTATATGTTTAAATCATTTATTTGTACAGCCTGATGATGAAAATTCGAAATGCATTGCTGAAATAAAATACATGGGAATTATCTTGATTACTGGTTGACTAGACTGCACTTTTCTGATTGGAGCGGATTTCAATTCATACTTCATTGTTTCTTCACATTTATGAATTAAGCATACAGTTTGCTAAGGTGTCAATATATTTTCCAACTACTATAAGTAGATAGTAATTATAGTTTAATTGCATAACATATGGTGACATGAAAAATAATGATAATGAAAAATAGTATTTAGGCAAACATGTAGTATAGTCTCCATAATGGCCATGGCATCATAGGAGATACAAACATTTATTTCGGTAAGGCTAACTTAGGCTAGACTCAAACAGTGTACGGAAATGTAAGACCCTAGCCTTTCTGCAACTTTTTCATCTGCTAGTTTGCAAATCGCTTTGTCGTCTCTTTTTTGTATTTCTGAAAAGAAAAATTCCGATGTGGATTTAATACAAGCTGTAAATAATTTTTTCTCCGGTTTCATTATTAGTTCGACATTTAAGTCAAACATAGAGTAGCCTTTCTCTCTGTATTCCGTAGAAGATTTTTCTTTAAGCCAGCTGTAAACATACAAATTTGAACTTATCTTATCCTCTAAATTATATTTGTGATACATATGAGTGGAATAATTATTATTTACAGGCACGTTATAATATCCGATTTGATCCAAATATTTATAATTGTTGTCAATCAATTCTTTTAAGTTGTTGTAACTCTTCTTGTCAAGTGGCACAACTAACTCTCCCGTTATGTAAGTTTCATAATGACACCTGATTACAAAAGCCACAATGATGATCAGCAGACAGAAATTTCTTTTTTCTCGCGTGATGTCAAACTGGGCCAATGTAATAGCCACCGTTGACGTTATCACTCGTTCCACTCTGGCATACAATGAATGCATTTGGATCTTGTGAGACGAGATCCAATATGCCGCAGGTAAGAGAATGATGGTCAAAATCCAACTAGATAGATCGAATGTGTTTTGAATTATAGCATGAAGAGGAAGATCATAAAATATTTCCCTTTCTTGACAATAAACAATATGTCAATAAAAATTTAACAGATTTACATATTTCTGTTCCATAAAACCAATTTTTACATTTGACATTGACATAAGATTTTTTGACATTTACCGCGAATTGTCACCCATTTACAGATGCATTTCATAACTTTTACATTTACATTAACATAATTGTAAATATGTAATAGTATTTTGACAGACCTAAATACCACCATCAATTGTAAAGTATGTAATAATTTTCTACATTTTGTTCGAAATATCGAAATCGATATAACCAAATAAATGGATCTTTTGCTAGATAACCGGCTGTTATTTAGCAGTGATAGTGAGAATGAAGAAACAATTGAACGAAAAACTAAAAATTGTAAACCAAGAATCAATTTCGATCAACAGATGAGTGACACTCAGTTTAACGAGAGTTTCAGGATCTCAAAAGAAGCATTTGAATATGTTATCGAAAGAATGGGGCCAAATTTACAGAATCCAACACTTCGAAATCATTCATTAAGCCCCACTCATCAACTGTTGAAAAATTTTCACTGGTTAGGAAACGGCAGGCAGTACCACGGAAAAGCAACAATGCACGGTATTTTGAAATCATCGGTTCATCGTTGTATCGTGAAAGTATCTAATTGAAGTAATGGTATGTATACTTTCTGTCGCATATTCCCCTTAAACATTACACATTGTAATAAGGTACCAAGTATGAAATTGTGCGGTTTATATTATTTCCTTTCACTGCGCTGACTTTTATGTCCAGCTGAGTGACTCAATTTTTTCAAAATTATTCATTTGAAATCTAATCCGGCCTAATTTTAATTACTTTTTTCTCTCTCGAAAGGATATTTCCCTACTTAACTTAATAAGGTACTTACTAATGGCTTACATTTTCTTACATTTTCCTACATTTTCTTGATTTGTAAATAGATTAATTGTCAAATGTAAATCATGTTTTCAGATACTTTATGTATTGAGTATATACATTCCTCATACCATTATAAGATAATTTATATGTTTAAATCATTTATTTGTACAGCCTGATGATGAAAATTCGAAATGCATTGCTGAAATAAAATACATGGGAATTATCTTGATTACTGGTTGACTAGACTGCACTTTTCTGATTGGAGCGGATTTCAATTCATACTTCATTGTTTCTTCACATTTATGAATTAAGCATACAACGACATACTTTATTTCAAGCTAAAGTTGCTGAAAAACGAAAGAAAGCACAATCCGAAGAACTAGTTCGACGAAAGAAAAAGACTATTAGATATTGAAATATATAAAAGGAAGCTGGAATCCTA
Organism: Tomocerus qinae; assembly: GCA_020055645.1. Lineage (NCBI taxonomy): Eukaryota > Metazoa > Arthropoda > Collembola > Entomobryomorpha > Tomoceridae > Tomocerus > Tomocerus qinae. The sequence continues at coordinate 36,473,861 of CM034546.1, read as the reverse complement.
CGAGCTAGAATGTCGCCTGGGTTGACCTCATACTGCCTTCACCCAATATTTATGCATTAAAGATCAATCTGAAGAACCTGAGTCAGAGGTACTCATAGAGATAGTAAATAATATATAGGAGGTATTTTGGAGGTGCTATAAAGAATCAAAGTTAAAGAAGTGCTGAATTTGTCGATATGTATAGTATTAATAATCGAAAGTGTCAATTATTTCGTTAAGAGTGTTCATAGCTGTTCCTCCCTCTTCTCTTATTTCAACGTTCGGAAAATCTAGAATTAATAATAAGGTTTGAATTGCTAACATGTAATTAATATATGTTATTACTTCAATTAGATACTTTCACAATACAACGATGAACCGATGATTTCAAAATACCGTGCATTGTTGCTTTTTCCGTGGTACTGCCTGCCGTTTCCTAACCAGTGAAAAGTTTTCAACAGTTGATGAGTGGGGCTTAATGAATGATTTCGAAGTGTTGGATTCTGTAAATTTGGCCCCATTCTTTCGATAACATATTCAAATGCTTCTATTGAGATCCTGAAACTCTCGTTAAACTGAGTGTCACTCATCTGTTGATCGAAATTGATTCTTGGTTTACAATTTTTAGTTTTTCGTTCAATTGTTTCTTCATTCTCACTATCACTGCTAAATAACAGCCGGTTATCTAGCAAAAGATCCATTTATTTGGTTATATCGATTTCGATATTTCGAACAAAATGTAGAAAATTATTACATACTTTACAATTGATGGTGGTATTTAGGTCTGTCAAAATACTATTACATATTTACAATTATGTTAATGTAAATGTAAAAGTTATGAAATGCATCTGTACATGGGTGACAATTCGCGGTAAATGTCAAAAAATCTTATGTCAATGTCAAATGTAAAAATTGGTTTTATGGAACAGAAATATGTAAATCTGTTAAATTTTTATTGACATATTGTTTATTGTCAAGAAAGGGAAATATTTTATGATCTTCCTCTTCATGCTATAATTCAAAACACATTCGATCTATCCAGTTGGATTTTGACCATCATTCTCTTACCTGCGGCATATTGGATCTCGTCTCACAAGATCCAAATGCATTCATTGTATGCCAGAGTGGAACGAGTGATAACGTCAACGGTGGCTATTACATTGGCCCAGTTTGACATCACGCGAGAAAAAAGAAATGTCTGTCTGCTGATCATCATTGTGGCTTTTGTAATCAGGTGTCATTATGAAACTTACATAACGGGAGAGTTAGTTGTGCCACTTGACAAGAAGAGTTACAACAACTTAAAAGAATTGATTGACAACAATTATAAATATTTGGATCAAATCGGATATTATAGCGTGCCTGTAAATAATAATTATTCCACTCAAATGTATCACAAATATAATTTAGAGGATAAGATAAGTTCAAATTTGTATGTTTACAGCTGGCTTAAAGAAAAATCTTCTACGGAATACAGAGAGAAAGGCTACTCTATGTTTGACTTAAATGTCGAACTAATAATGAAACCGGAGAAAAAATTATTTACAGCTTGTATTAAATCCACATCGGAATTTTTCTTTTCAGAAATACAAAAAAAAGACGACAAAGCGATTTGCAAACTAGCAGATGAAAAAGTTGCAGAAAGGCTAGGGTCTTACACTTTTTCTTTCACCTTTCGTAACCAATTTCAACACTATTTCCGTACACTGTTTGAGTCTAGCCTAAGTTAGCCTTACCGTATTATACTTCATTCTGTATCTACTTAGGACATTGCAGCTTGTTCCAATTTTCTTTCGCAGGTCTATATATCTTTACCGTCAATTTTGAACTTTTTTACATCCGGAAATAAATGTTTGTATCTCCTATGATACCATGGCCATTATGGAGACTATACTACATGTTTGCCTAAATACTATTTTTCATTATCATTATTTTTCATGTCACCATATGTTATGCAATTAAACTATAATTACTATCTACTTATAGTAATTGGAAAATATATTGACACCTTAGCAAACTTTCGGTTTTGTACATCTACCTTTAATCATAGGATTACAAATGCTGATTATATCATTATGTCAGCAATACATCAATTTACAAAATTGTCTTGCCGTAGGAAGCAAGATTTTAGAAATTTTTTATATAGTGTTAACTTTTAGTTTTCAATTTTTACCTGGATTTTCCATAATATAGACTTTACATAAAGATTATATTATATATATATGTTCCTCCGTTAGACTACCATCTGAATAATTTAGTGACACAAATGTCACGTTGTCCATGATGAGTCTTATGTAAATACTAAGAAAAATAGCTCATGCAGCAGAGAAGTATTTGTAGTCTCTCTGTGTATATAACATGTTATATGTATAGCTTATATATGGGTACTCTGGTACTTCAAGATACTACATGTTTTGAGTTGAGCCGTGGAATAAATGATATAATATTATAACTTACTAGACTAAATTAGCCTTATCACATATACTTCATTCTGTATCTAACTAGAACACTGTATGCAGCCTCTGCCAATTTTTTTCGCAGTTCTATATAACTTCGTTAGAAAATCGGTACGATTAAATTAAATTTTAGCTCGCCTGAGTTTCCAATTTTAATTAAATCTAGTTTTCACTATAGATTGTACATAAAGAGGATAGATATTCATGTACCTTTGTTAGATTTCCATCTGAATAATTTGGTCACAAAAATGTCAATTTTCAAGATGGGTTTCAAGCTATTGCCAAGAAAATCTCGTCAAACAGTAGAGCAGTATTTTGTGATCCTTTAGCATGTAGTATGTAGTAGCTTACACACCTCACAGGTGTTCCAAGCGACTACATAATTTACTATTGAATTGAGCATTTTTAATATTGCATTTTTGGTAATAAATGTTCTATCTATATACTGTCTACTTTAATGAGTGTCTTTTAATCTCAGTTTGAGACAGTGATAAACATTATTTTAGAAGTAATAATAGTTAAATTATGGATGGCGGCGAAAATGGTGTGGGTAAATGTCTAAGCCTATGACTAACTTCTTATCAGTAAAGTTATCAGATAATGTTATCTATTCATTCTTTAACTGCTTGTCATACCACTTTGTCATATCACGTGCAAATTGTGGGAGCCGAAAATTAAATACGAAAGGAGAAAATTATATTGTCTGAATTATTATTTATGTTTACATTTTTAAATCTTGCAATTAAATTAAATGTAATGGAAGAAGTTAAAGAACTGGAGTCCAGTGTACTAAATAATATAGTTTTTATAACTCAAAGGACAACCAACATTGAAAGCCTTACCATTCATTTGATTCAAAGTGGTGTAATCCTTCCATCCGAGAAAGAAACTATAGTAATTGTTTTAATTATTTGTAGTATATAAATGACATATATAATATTAAACAAGTTACATAGACTAAAAGTAAGAACGTCAAAGTGTGTATATGTAGTTGGACAAATTTATTTTTACGTTCGCAGTTTACAGGTGTATTTTTTTCATCTTTTAGGAGTCCCACTCAACTCACGAAAATCAAGTGTACAACTTAATGCTTTTATTGACAAGAAAAGGACCAGGAACAAGGGAAAAACTTTTAAAAGCTTTGAAGGAAACTTGCAACGATCATATAGCCCAAGTTTTAGACAAAAATACTAATTATAATGAAAATTCACAAATGATTTCGCAGCCATTCACTTTAGACTTATCCAATTCGCCGAGTAATTATGATCGAATAAATCCGCTTTTGGATAAAGTTCAAGAACTGGTGGATGTTCTACGAGTTGAAGATATCGTCACCGCTTCTAAAACAAAATACATTATCATCAAAGAGGAAAGATCACTGCAAGGATCTTCAGAGGATAATAAAAAGGTCATCAGGTATACGATAATATATAAGTGAGCAAGCAAATTAATCAGGAATAATAATTTAAGTGTATACTTATCCTTTATCACAGGCAGTAGTGGTTTCCGAAGTTGAAAAACCAATCGTGAAACAGGATAATATTATAACAGGAATTAAAAAACTTGTTATGATCGGAGATGGCTCTACTGGGAAAACTTGCCTGAACATAGTTTGGACGGCTGGAATATTTCCTGAAGAATACCTCCCAACTGTTTTTGACAATCATGAAACATTTGTGAAAGTAGACAACAGTCTAGTAAGTTTTTCTTTTTTATTCATTGTAAAAACTACAAGAGAAAAATTACAAAAATGTAATTTATAGGTTCAACTAGCAATTTAGGACACCGCCGGTCAAGAGGAGTACGACAAATTACGTCCATTATGTTACCCACTAACTGATATTTTTGTCATAGTTTTTGCTATTAATAATTATGCTTCTTATAAAAATGTCCATGCTAAATGGGTATATGAAACTAAACGCTCTTGTACGGATGTACCATTTTTTTTGGTGGGAAATAAACTTGATCTGCGAAATGTTCAGCATGATAGTGAACGGAAAATTTTAAATAAGGATGATGGAAAAGAAATGGCCAAAAAAGTCGGAGCTAAAGCATACTTTGAATGTTCAGCGAAGACAGGAGAAGGAATGAAAGAAATCCTACCAAAGATTATGCAGATTATATTAAAAATGGTAAGTCTTTGAAGTAAAATTATTTAAACCCATAGATTTAAAAGTTTCGAATGAAAATTTAATTAGATGTCATTCAACATATTGATATGCCAATTTCAGGACAGTTTTTCAAACAACGAGCAACGTTGCTGTTGTAAAATGATGTGATTTGTATTCCATATTGCCTGCCGTGGGGAAGGAAGAATTTGGCTTCATTAAAGTGATCAAAATAGGCCCATCATTTCCACGGAATGAAATCAGTATATAGGCAAGCATGAACATTGCGGGCTCCAAAGTCCCATTCTAATATACCGTATTAATCGAATTAATTCTCCGGGTTGTTATTGTTTCGTCGACCTTTTTTTAGCTTCTGAAAACGATGAAAATCGAAATAGTTAACCAGGTGGTGAATTATTTCGATATGGAGAATTATTTTCCAACCGTCAATTTGTCAAAGTTGATACTTTTTGAAAATTAAAAAATGAGAATTAGTTTAAAGATTCAATTGATTGAGTTTAGTCTTTTTCTGAAGAAATGTCCATGGATTCAGTGATGTCTATAATCATTTCTTCTTCGTCTGAGGGCAATAGTATGTCATTATCTTCAATTATTGTCTGACCAGTTTCTGGATATTGGGTGCTTTGTAGTAGAAGTTTCCCTTCCTTCAATACAGTCTTTACCAGGTTTGAAGGCTGTAATCGTGTCGATTCATAATGGCGCAAGAGTAAAACGAATTTTTGATTTTGTATCAGAAGTAATATCCCATGCTTAGCAAAAATCCAATTACAAATCGCTGTCAATGGAGGTGGTCTTGAATTTCCTCCTTCGGTAAAGACTAAGTTCCCTGGAGTTACAATCCAGTTGTATTGGTGACCATATTCTCATTCTTATTAGATCAACCATTTCTATCTTACGTCGTATAAGCTCAAACATTCACTTTTTAAGTACATCTGCACTGCACTCAAATTTACCTACTGAAACTTAGATTGGGATGGTGAATTATTTCGATACGGAGAATTCCCGGGGTACTATTTCAAATTTTTTTGAAATGTTCCGAAAACAATTTGGTTTGTCCAAAGATCTGGTCCGTAATATAGTAATATCTGTATTACGTAGTTCCGTAAATATTCTACATCATCACTTGTTTTCTGTAAACCATTAATTTGTTAATGTGTAATTATGTAATAGTGTATATTTGTTTTTCCGTTTATATCCAACTTATTACTGTGTCAGTTATGGCAAACCTTAGTTGTAAGGTCAGTGGCAATAAAAGCATTTCTTCTTCAAAGGCTACTATTTTCCTTTTGAAAACGAAAAAAATCGAAATAGTTACCCGGGGGGAGCACTATTTCAATACGGAGAATTAATTCGATTAATACGGTACTAGATAAACTTAATTTATAATAACATCTTAGTTTGTACATATAATTACATTACATTAATATAACAGTTTGACACGATTACTCAGCATTGTCAGAGACAAATCTTAAGAGACCTACTTTCTCGGAAGCTAATTCTTCTTACCTATTGCAAAAATGCAAGCCATACAAGTTATATGCTTAACATATACCAAGAATTAAAAGAGTTTTTGGTTTTCATTCAAGCTATAAACAGTAGACTGCATTAGAATTTACACACATAGAATTTGAATACACATACAAAATCAATTGTAATCTGACTAATATATGTCCAAGGGTGTAGCCAGATTTTTATTTTAAGGGGGATTAAGGAACATAACGCCAATTAATTTTACAATGCATAAAATTGCATAGTCATTTCGATATAATGCCTTAATTTGAAAATATTTTGTTCTGGCTTGAGCCCCTATCAAAATACGTGAGAAATCAAGTTTCGTTGTGCCTGATAATCATTGTATATGAATGGATCTTCATAAATTGTAATGAAAAAATCTTCTGTCAAGACCTTTGCAAAAATAATTTCATAAGAATGTCATTTCTCTCCTTGTTTTATCATGTGTTGATAGTTGTTAAGTTATTGTTATATATACACTAGGCGGTCACAGGACCCAGGTCCTGTCGTACATGGGGCTAGTACTTCTACAAACAATTTTGTAGGAACTGGTTTGCAGTAGGCCAATTACACCAGTATTCAGATGGGTTCAACACTAATATAATGTATAGCCGGTCTCAGGGCCCAGGCCCTGTTATAAATAAGGCTAGTGTTTATTCCGGGGCATAAATTGTACGATTATAGAATGCGTCTAACAGATGCACAGATTTTTTATATTACCTCCGATTGATCTTCCCACGGTTTCTCATTTGATGGGACGGTAGGTAGAGATTTTACATTATTAGAGTCAAAAAGTATTGCAAAACTTCGCCTTAGTACGACCTAGAGTCAACTTTTTGTTTTGAAATATAATTGTGAGTACTGGCAACTTACTCCGGTCACCTCTTATGATCACATGTTTGATTCGAGGTTTACGGTACTCAAACCATAACCTTTGTTATATACTGCCACTAATTGATAATGGGCCATTTTGAGGTCAAGTTAGCCTTAATTGGCAATGTAGTGTCAAGTAGTTAAATAGAAAACTGAATAATTTTCATTGGAGTTCCATTCCTGTCTCAGTGCTCACTTTTTTGGAAATCTGACTTTTTTAAAGCATTTAAAGTAGAGATATCAAAAACCCAACCACTACATTTTGTTCGTGGATATTCCACGATTCCATTATTGCAAGACCCATAAAAATCAAATACCTATTTTGGGAACAATTAAACCGTATGTAAAGACAAATTTTAAATTCAATGTAGTTCAATGTAGGTTGACACTAAACGTTACTCATGGAATATTCGAGCGCATAAGTGAACACAAAACACAACGTAAATTAGAACTATATTTTATTCATTACGCTGCCAAATTTCTTCCCCTGAGGTAGTGAAATAGCCGGGCAGGTTAACTTGGGGTTTGGGCTTGAACAACAATTGAGTCATATTTCGGCAATAAATTTAGGAAATTATATTTATTTTGTTAGTAATTAACTGTGATGAGCGTCCTCAATTGAAAAAATTAGACAAAAATTCTGTACATATTGTGTTGTTTTACAGTTTCCAACAAATATCTAAAACATGATTTGTTTCTTTATTTTTCAATTAAACTATTGGTTGTGAAATTGAGAAATATCATAATTCAATGTAAATGGATCAATTATAAATTTTCCCGCAAATGAAATAATGAGATCCTTGAGAGCACTCAGCACAGAAAGTTGGAAAACTTTGTATACAGAATGCATGCACTACTTCTGTTATGAAATATTTGAATATTAGAAATAATGTAATATATCAACATTGTTATATTCAACGCGCATGAACCAGCCTACGTTTATTATATAGAGTGATGATAGTTGTGTATTGTGTAATGTGTCAGTCAATTCTGGTGGACAAAACAATTGACTCTAACGTGCGCAAAATTTTGTATCTTTCGAAACCAAATCAAATTTTGATGCCTAAACGTTTCGAAATTATAGTAATGCAGAATGCAGTGGCACGAAAATCTCTTGATACAAACATACAAACCTACACGGGTACACATACGGAATTATCTACTCGCATGTCCCACTTTACTCTTATAAAAAGAGATGGACCAACAAATGGTCAAGTCTGCCTTATCGGCAATGGACCAAAAAATGGTCAAGTCTGCCTTATCGGCAATGGACCAAAAAATGGTCAAGTCTGCCTTATCGGCAATGGACCAAAAAATGGTCAAGTCTGCCTTATCGGCAATGGACCCACAAATGGTCAAGTCTGCCTTATCGGCAATGGACCAACAAATGGTCAAGTCTGCCTTATTTGGCAAAGAGCCGTTAAAACGGTCAAATAAATGTTTTATGGTAGTAATAATGTGAAGAATTTTTAGTCAACTCTATCATAATAATTCTAATATATAACCACAGACTGAGATAACGCAATAAATTTACCTACCTATCTATCTATATATCTATCTATGTCTGGTAGGAGAGTTTAGGGAATCTGCACATATTACGTCACGCAAAACCCACTCCCCCATGTCTAACGCAAGTGCTGACTGTAACACTTTTGATTACCTTCTCCTCCCATCAATTGCACACATAATATATGCATGTTCCTTAAAGGCAAAATGCGCAAGCCCAATTCCTCTAAACCACCGAAATTGCGAAATGAGTCGTTTCATATTATTATAACATCAAAACAATAATAGAATAGAAATTTACATAAGAAAGCTGAATGGTGAGTGGTGATTGAATGGAAATGATTAGCGAAAGGGGACATTTTTAGTAGAGTTGGGTTTAATGTTTTACTACCCTCTTGATTCATTTGTGGCAGTTGACACATATTTTTGTATAATTAAATAACTGTACTGGGGGCCACTATTTATGCTTTAAAAATATTTATTCGTTAGCTGTACTCATGGAATTCTTATTTTTCTGCTTTTAAAAGGGAGCTTTTTGATGACTTTGTGGAATTTATTCCAAAAATGGAAACTTTCAATGTTCCCCGTATTTCATGCTACGATCTACAGTTATTATTCTGGTTTAGGAAATTCCTTTTTATCAGGAATTTGGGGCGGCAGCTAACTTTTCCAACCACTGTAGAAAACCACTGTATATTAATTTAAATATACTTTGTGTTTACAAAGTTAACATAATAACCTCGGATCTTTTCGAAATTGTTTTATTACTTTGTTGGGTGGCCTACCGAATTTAGTTATATATAGAATCAGAATCCCAAAAGTCAATGAGTCCATTAAACTTTCTTGTCACAATAACACAACAACACTTCAAGATGCGAGTGAAAATTAATAAGTACAACAAACGGTATACTTAATTGAAAAGAAGTTTCTACTACCACGTCACACAACGGTGTATTTAAATTTAATAATTTTATCATACTTTGCCTTTAAAACGCGCAAGCGTGTATGCATAAATTAAGCAAGAGACCATTCTGTTTTGAAACGTTACATGGCTTTTGCCCTATTCTCATAAATACATATAGACACATACAAACATACGTACATACAAATGTTTTTAATAATGTACCCCAAAGCAGTTGACCCGAAGTCCACTGTAGTCAAAGTGCCTTTGTCAGGTAACTTTGCGTCCAGGGAGTCCGTTTATAAATACTATAAAAATATTGCAATTATGATTTTGAGTTTTTACAACATTTTTGAGTTCCACTTATGAATGGTTTCTGTGAATAACATTAAATATTTTCCCTAGATTATTTCCAGTGGCGGCCCGCCTATGGAGCGGATGGAGCGGTCGCGCCGGGCCCCGCGCTCAGGGGGGCCCCGCACTTGTGACAATTTAAGTAGTAGGCAATAGGCATGTTATTTTCATGTGTATTGCAAAATGAAGCTTGCATAATATGTGTCCGTGTAGATGAATTATGTTTTGCTGTATGCCTATAACTTGGTTTTATATGCATTGCTCAAGTAGCACATTTACATTACACCATTATCAAAGAATGTAAAATAAAGCGGCTATGCATGAAATTTATTATTCAACTCACAAAACTACTGGACATGTAGTTTAGTCACGTAAGATCAAGCTCATAAATGTCTTTCATAAGCTTATTTCTGATGTATTTTTGAAAATTCGCCCATTAAAAGAGAAATGACATCACGAGAACGAGATTTTGCAAGAAAATACCAATCGGGGCAAGCTAAAAGACGAAAACAAGATCTAGGACGAAAAGAAGATGAAAAATTACAAGGGTCTTTGATGAAATATGTGGTTGCTATTCCTCCAGTTATTCGGACTAATGACAACACAAACGACAATGACAAAATCGAAAATCTAAACAGCAGTAAGCATATTTAGAGTATTGTATTTGGTTGCTTACTAACTCGGTGGGAATGTCGTTATGAAAGTGTTGCTGCAGTTCGTTATCAACTCCCACAAATTGGAGAAGCCTTGTTAGTGATCATCGATTCAATAAAAGACAGCCAAGTGGTCAGTGAGGCGACATCACTTATGGATTTCATTATGAAATACGAGTTTGTTTTAAGTGTGGTGATTTGGCACAATCTGTTGCACAAAATAAACTCCATTAGCAAATACATGCAACAGAAAGACTTTAAATTGGATGAAGCACTGTCGCAAATAGACAAGATACGTAAATACTTTGTGGAGCAACGTATACAAGGAATGACGTCTGCCGAGATTGATGCCAGAGAAATATGCGATGAGCTTGAAATAGAGAGGGAATTCAAGAAAAAGAGAATACAGAAGAAACGAAAATTTGTTTTTCATGAAAGTACCGACTGTCCTGTAGAGGACGAAAAAGAACGCTTCCGAATACAATTCTTTTTAACCTTAATCGATGCAGCCGTTAAGTCTTTAGATCAAAGGTTTAAGGAGTTGAAAATTCATAAGGATCTATTTGGGCCACTTTACGATATTCCTAAAATGAAGACAGAAAGTTCAAACATTATTTTAACGTTTTTTTAAAAATTTGGAAGAAAATTTAACAGATAGCAGTGATAATTCAATTTCTGATGTTGATGGAAATGAATTATGTGATGAAATTAGGGCACTTGCCATATTATTACTCCCAGAAAACCTCACTGTATTTGGCACTTTATGCTATTTATATGAAAAAAACATGTTCAATCAGTTCCCCAATGTAAGAATTGCTCTTCAAATTATTCTAACCATTCCAATAACAGTTGCGTCGGCGGAAAGAAGTTTTTCAAAACTGAAGCTAATAAAAACATATCTCCAATCAACAACGTCTCAGGAGCGATTAAATGGTTTAGCGGTTCTTTCCATCGAAAATGATATTGCTGAACACCTGGATTTTAACGATGTAATTAAAACATTAAGTGAAAAAAAAAGCCAGAAAAGCATTGTTCTGATAATTAAAACCAATAAAAAATTCTAATTTGTAGCTAATTGGAGTCCAAAGCGTATTAGTTAACACAGTCCAAAATTAAATTGCCATCTTGAACAAAATAAATAATTTATACTTAATACGTGATTTTAATTGTATACTTACGCTGTGATATTTGTATACGAATTTTAGTACTTGCAAGCACAAGTGCACATTACACAAGTATCAAAATGTTTTCACCTCTTGCACCCAGCCCCGCAAACCCTAGGGCCGCCACTGATTATTTCAATGCATGATTATTTTACCTTTAAAAAGTATCTGAACGCTTCTGGATCAGCATCAAACAATGGAATTTCCTTTTTGAGTTCATTGCTGTCACACTCCTTGATCAATAGTTCCAATTCTTGAGATGCAAGTTTCAGAATAAAACTGTGTGCAGGAAATTTTACTTTCAGTTTTCCTACCAGGAAAATCACATCTTGAAAAGTACCATCGTTTGACAAAGCGTACGATAATCTCTCTTTAATGGAACGTTTATTTTCTCTCAAGTTTTCAAATCAGCGGAACTATATTTTTCCAGCTTTTTGAATCTTTTCGCAAAAAACGTTTTGCAAAATCCCAAACGTTTACAAAGAGTTACACAATAAATGCAACCCGAATAATTATTTCAGAGTAATATTTCTAATTTAAAAAATGTCTAGAATAAATAAAACTGGGCTTTGGGTCAAGCTTATAGATACCTCGATCGAGTTATGCCAGTTGAATGACAATTGCTAAAACTTATGTTTACTGACAAACGGTTGTGATTAGAATGAATTGAGATATTTCGAATCGACTGGCTTGCCTTTGCACTTGTAGGCGCTTTATCTATTTATATTCGAATGCAATAGACATCGTTACAATAACGAATGGATTATATTTTCACATTCTCCACTATAATGCCTAGATAAAGTTACATAGCCACGACGGCATACTTGCTATGTAACTTCTTATGGCAGGAATATAAATAGAAAGGTCATAAATTCTAAGTAAACACAATAATTGCCATCCTCAATCCTTCCTACTGAAGTAACTCACATACTCACTCATACAAGAACATGTACAAATACTTTAAGAAGGCTTTGGAAGCTAAATTGAATTTTTAAAAATTATGGAAGGAAACTTATAATGATTTCATGTTGGAGTTCATACCCATACCTACTCTCATGAATATGTATAAATAGAAGATATTTATACATTTAGGGTTTAAAGCAGTAAGGAATTATCCCGCATGTCTACATTGTTTAATAGGATAAACAATTTTTAGATACACAAAGACTGGTTTGGAATAACAAAATAAATTATACAAATAAATGTCGGTCATATTCCTGGGAGAATATTTTCAACGCTACATGTGAATAAGAAACTAAGGAATATTTGTAAAGATAATGTTGATACAAACATTAGAATTTTGTATTTACTGTTATTATTTTGTATACTAGTAATTGCTTAATTTTCATCGCGTTTTCCAAATACGATGATAAAACATAGCAAAATGACAAATATAGTCCAGTGCAAATACAGCGAATATCCAAAAGTCAGTTTCAATTGGGTTTCAATTGGGAAATGGTTACCATTCATCATACTCATAGCAAAAGTAAATTTGTATAAAATAGAGTTTAAAATATTCCGCCCGCAGGGCATGAAAAAGGCAGGGTTTTTCCTAGGAAAAACCCAAAAACCCGTCTTTTTGGGTTTTTGCAGTAGCATTCGCCATCTACTGTGGTTCACAGGACTTCTACTATTATTGTTCCATATTCAAACTTAAAATGATATTTATTTTGATTTTTTATTTGGGCAATCTGGAAGACTTTTATTATAATGTAATAATGTAAGTGAATTTGTCGATTCGATTAGTAGTAATTGAATAGTAATTTGACTATAAACTCAAAAGTATATTGATAAAATATTAGGATGGTAAATCAAATCAAATCATAGCTTTATTGTCAAAATGCATCAGACATATCCAAACATGATATACTGTTCTCCAGCAACAGACATAAAGTTATTAAGGTAAGTTATTAAGTAGTTATTAGATATGCGATATAATATAGACGAACTTGAAAACTATAATATTGAAAATATTTTTGTACATGGCAATATCATCCGTTATTCACGTCAGAAAAAATCTTAAGTAGACGAAGCATATTTAGAAGGAATATGCCAAATTCCAATTTGAAAATACTGAAAATGTGATTGACTTTTTTAACTAAAAAATTTATTCATTTCAAGTGATGAATGTAATCGCTGTGCTGGTATTTGTTATGCCATGATGAGTTTTATGTAGTTATCATCACAGGTGGGCTTTATCGTACTTGCATAACTTACCTCAACTATCGAAGTAAAGTACCATACCGTACCCTACAGTACTCAACCAGTAAAGTAAGGAGTCTTAGCGTACCCTACCCTACCCAACTCGTAAAGTAAGGCAACATACCGTACCTACCATATTCACTACTTCGGAGTCTAAAGCATACCGTACCCTACCGTACTCATCCAGTAAAGTAAGGAGTCTTAACGAACCCTACCCTACTCAACTTGCCATGCAAGGAACTATACCTTACCCTACCGTACTCCATCCCTAAAGTAAGAGTCAGAAGACAATATCAATATAATAATTTGTGTTGTTTTACGTAATTTTTTTTAAAATTCAAAGTATACTGTAAAAGTAGAAAACAAACCAATTCCCCAAGGAATTGGCTTTAACCTTTCTAATAATACAATTTGTTTCCAGAATTGGACTGCTTACTTACGAGAAGTGAACACATACGCTTAAAACCTATAGCCACTATATATTATGAACTACCACATAAATGCTTCAAGTATGCAAAGCTTGAATAATATTTATTGTTACTTATGCAAAGACAATTTTTGGTAGTCAATAAGTGCGCAATGGTAGACTTGTAGTTATAATTACTAACAAACAGAAATAGAGTTATTGGTTTAGACCTTATAGTAATAAAGCTCGTGGTAATATTGTTTTTCTTGGAATACCACGTGCGTAAGTGGTAATATATTTTTGACAATCGAATAAGTAAGTAGGTTGAGTGTATGGTTCCTGTCATCCTTCCCGTATTCATACCTACTACTTAAGCTAGGTTCAACCCTTACCTTACCCATCCCTACCACATAAAGCTCAGCTCAAGTCATACCGTACTCGTCCCTACTTACTTGACACTAAGACTTTCCATCCTCACTGCATACTTCGGAATATAATGTAAAACTAAACATACTCTACCCATCCCGTACTTGGTTTGAAAGTAACTACCCTTCCCATCCCATCCCTAAAATCACATTAAAGTAGGTGATGGGTATGGATATGGGTCATATTTGGATGGTTAAAGTAGGGATGCCGCCCACCTCTGGTTGTCATATCACGTGTAAATTGTGGGAGCCGAAAATTGAATACTTTAGGAGAAAGTTAGATTGGAATTATATATCGGAATTATTTTCGTTTACATTTTTAAATCTTCCAATTAACTGCAACTGTCAAGCATGTATCCAGGAATTTGACCAAGTGGGGGGGCACCAAAATATATTAATGACAAAAAATCGTCTTTTTTGGACCTCAGGGGTGGCGCCCCCCCCCCCTCCCCTAGGCTGACCATCCGTCGCGTTTTTAGAGACCTGTCCCGAAAGTGTCCCGTTTTCAGAAACATGTCCCGTTTTGTGTAAAAGAGCTGAGTAGTAATTAATTTAATGACTACGAACGAAAAAACAATTTAACTGAAAATAACAAAATTGTTTTCGTGCTTGTTTGTAAAGCTTGAACAAGCTACTACTAGCTATTCTCAACAAATATATCTAACGTTTTCAGGGTTCGCACAACTTTTTAGGAACTTTAGGCCAGTTTGGGGAAAATGACCTTAAACTCAACGCTCATCACCCGACTATGAATGAATTGTAGACCAGTTTAGACTTATTGATTGCTTTAAGAGCTTAAAATTAACGCGATTTAACTCGCTTCGCGCGATTATATTTAATTACATATTTCAATACTTTTGGCAAAAAGAGTTTAAAACGAACGAGGTTCGGGAAAACATTTTTAACCCAAAACATAGTTTAATGGCATTGCCCCCTTCGAAATGGACTTCTAAATCCAATACTGTAAAGGGTCCCGTTTTCCCTTTCGTCAAATTATGGTCAGCCTATCCCCACCCCACTGGATACGTGTTTGGTAATTGTAATGGAGGAAGTTAAATACAGGAGTGCAGTGTACAGTGCACTAAATAGTTTTTATAACTCAAAGGACGACAAACATTAAAAGCCTTAATATTCGTTTGATCCAAAGTGGTGTAATCCTTCCAGCCGAGTAGAAACTATAGTAATTGTTTTAATTATTTGTTGTATATAATTGACTTACATATATTATATACGTTACATAGACTAAAAGTAAAATTCCAGAAGAACATCAAAGTTTATATTAGTTGGACAAATTTATTTTTACTTTTGCAGCTTTCAGATGTATTTTTTTCATCTTTTAGGAGTCCCATTCAACTCACGAAAATCAAGTGTACAATTTAATGCTTTAATTGACAAGAAAAGGACCACGAACAAAGGATAAACTTTTAAAAGCTTTGAAGGAACACTCTTAAAACATACCGTTAAAAATCCAGACCGTAAACCTTAAACTGTTAAATCTAATAAATATTTTAGTCAAATTTAAAATTCGGGATTGTTACTTTTACCTAGATGAGCACCGTAACATATTTCACAGTATTTTGTGTAACATTTACATGCCAGACAACGTTAACGGATCATGTAACTTTTTACCAGCTGAACTAGTAAATTTTACTATTTTAGCTAGTAAATTTGACTATCCACAATAAAAGTGAGGTAAATTCTCAAAGAGTCTCAATAGGACATCATGGTTGGATGGATAGTCCTAGGATATCAATATCGGCAGGTCGAGTGACAAAAACTGGTTAATTTTTTGAAATTTTTTGTAGTCTTTTTTGGTCTCAAATGAAAGCTAAGAATTAGCAAAATTTTTTAAAATTAATTTTAAAACTGTCCGATCAGTACTTTAGTTGATATTAGCAAAAACATTTTACAGTATTTCCTGTTAAAAACATTTACATGATTGAAAAACGTTAATTTGACAGGAGAATGTGTATACCAAAAGTATCATGCGATCTGACATGATATTGTGTTGTTTTCAACACAATATCATGTTATAATTTTTTACTGTGAAACTTGTAATGATCATATAGCCCAAGTTTTAGCCACAAATATTAATTACAATAAAAATTCGCAAATGATTTCGCAGCCATTCACTTTAGACTTATCCAATTCGCCGAGTAATTATGATCAAATAAATCCACTTTTGTATAAAGTTCAAGAACTGGTGGATGTTCTACGAGTTGTGGATATCTTCGCCGCTTCTAAAACAAAATACATTATCATCAAAGAGGAAAAATCATTACAAGGAACTTCAGAAGATCATAAAAATGTCACCAAGTATAAAATAAAAGTGAGCAAGCAAATAACTCAGGAACAATAATTGAAGTGTATAATTTTCCTTTACTACAGGCAGTAGGGGTTTCCGAAGTATTATAAGTTGTTGTATTATGGCGAAGTAAGTTGAAAAAGCAAAAGAATAAAATAGGGCAATATTATATCAGGAATTAAAAAAAGTTATTGTTATTGGAGACGGTTGTACTGGTAAACAAGTGGCCATAAATGTCGGAGCTAAAGCATACTTCGAATGCTCTTGAGAAAAATTGATTTATGTATTATGATTTAGTTGAAAGTTAGAATTAATCTGAACCGGAATAAACTCAATTTTTGTAATGGGAATATAAGATAGACTATCAATAAAGCATCAACCCTACTAGTGATAGCCAATGGCTATTTCATTCTTCTACTCCTATACACTTTTATTCTCGAAGATTATTGAATCCATACTAATACGGTAAAGCAAGTGCATCTGGCTGCTGGCAATTCATCATATTTTTGTAATTTAACTAATTACTATCTACTTAGTACGTGGAAAGTATGTTGGCACATTAGCAAACTTTCGGTGTTGTACATCTGTACATCTACATTTAATCATAGGATTACATATTATCATTATATTATCATTGAGTCAACAATACATCAATTTAAAAAATTGCCTTGCTGTAGGAAGTGAGCTTTTAGACACGTTTTATATAGTTTTAGTTAACTTTTAGTTTCCAATTTTAATGATCTGGATTTTCAATATATAGACTATATAGACAATATATAAAGATTATATTATATATTATGTGCCTCCGTTAGACTCCCCATTTGAATAATTTAGTGAAAAAATGTCACGTTGTTCATGATAAGTCTCATGCAAATACTAAGAAAAATATGTCAGGCAGTAAAGAAGTATTTGTAATGCTTTGCGTATATAACATGTTATACAGCTTATGTACATACTGAGAACACATTATTCGATTATCAATAAATGCTAGTCAGCTCACAGTTGTACGCGATTATTCTGCAGATATTCTTCGCTCAGTTTAAAAAAGACAATATTTCCAAATCATTAACCGAGACTTAAAATACACTTTTAACTACGCCATGCCAAAATTTTTTTTAAATATTACGTTCCTTCAATCATTCTAATTTTTGTAAGATATTCTAATTGCATTCGAAATTTGTCTTCGTTCAACAACTGTGATTTCAATTTAGTTCGATTTCCAAATTCCAAATGGCTGGAATTGTTCTTGGAAAGAAATCAGAATGGCCAACCTTGGACGATCACCACGTCGGAAAATAAAACTTTCGACGAAGTTGACAAACTGACATTTAAAGATTTGTCGAAAAGTCTTTGCAGTGTGAATATCATTGCTGAACATGATGAAACATTTGACAGTGTAGACCAATATTTCGGCCAGAAGATCTCTCGTCCGAATTTCATAACTTTATTTCTTTATAACGGAGGACCTGAAAATATTTATACTAGGTGGCTTTTGAAACCAATTCAACAGCCAGTGTCAGACATTTACTACATTTTGATAACAAACGATTCTACATTCTCAATTTGGACAATATGCATTTATTGTAAAATATATCCTTTCAATTTCTTTGAAGGGATTCTTATTAAATCTACACTGAATGAAATTGAATGGAAACACATGGAATAAATATCATCGACAACTTTATGGTAATAAGGTTGCAGTTTATAAAATGGACACCCCAAAGAATAGAATTACTTGGTTCTCTATATGCCGAAATTCTGCGTACACCCTGATTAAAAGTGGATATTCAAATTGTGGATACGGTGTCAATGCAATAGAGTCCATGGCCGAGAGATTTAATTATACTGCTGAATATGATGGAATAAATGAATGGAGAAACACTTTGTTCCCATTGACGGCACCTGTATACGTATCTGAAATTTTCATTATAAGTGACTACTATTTTTTAGGTTATCGGTTTGACAGGCAAATTTTTGTGGATACTACTGAATATGCACTAGTTTATTGTGAAGAAAGGGAAATATTTTATGATCTTCCTCTTCATGTTATAATTCAAAACACATTCGATCTATCCAGTTGGATTTTGACCATCATTCTCTTACCTGCGGCATATTGGATTTCGTCTCACAAGATCCAAATGTGTTCATTGTTTGCCAGAGTGGAACGAGTGATAACGTCAACTGTGGCTATTGCGTTGGCCCAATTTGACATCAAGAAATAATAGCTTATAGGAACAATTTTAGTTCAATGAGTGTGAGGTGGCTTCGCTGTTGATAATGCTACTCTAACACGATTTTTTTCAATTCATTTTTTACTACCATTTATTCTTAGAGCTCTAGTAATAATTCATTTATTATTCCTTCATCAAACAGGATCAAACAACCCTTTAGGATTAAACTCTAACCCAGATAAAATTTACTTTCACCCATATTTTTCATTAAAAGATATATTCGGATATTTTGTTACGCTAACTATATTAAGAATCATTGTTCTATTAGCTCCTAATCTTTTAGGTGATGTAGAAAATTTTATCCCGGCTAATCCATTAGTTACCCCAGTTCACATTCAACCAGAATGGTATTTTTTATTTGCTTACGCTATTCTCCGTTCCATTCCAAATAAACTTGGCGGGGTAGTTTCACTAGTTTTATCTATTGCTATTTTAATCATTATGCCATTCACACAAAAAAGAAAAATTCAAGGTATACAATTTTACCCAATTAATCAAATCAACTTTTGACTATTCATTAATTGAGTAATTTTACTTACATGAATTGGAGCTCGACCAGTAGAAGAACCATATATTCTAACAGGACAAATTTTAACTGTTTTATATTTCTTATTTTATCTAACTAACCCCATATTAACAAATATATGAGACAATATAATCAAAAAATAATTATTTGACTGAATGTTTAAGTAAATACCTTGAAAGTATTCAAAAAGAGTTTAATTCTCTTAATAATTTTATCAAAGACTCCCCCCAAAGTCTTTTACTAAAATATTAACCCGCCTCTTCCTCCCTAGACTAAACTACTAAAATAAATAATTTTAATAAAGAATAAAAAAATATTATATTTAAAGAAACAGGTAGAAAAATTTTTCAAGCTAAATATATAAGCTTATCATAACGATACCGGGGTAATGTGCCCCGTACTCAAATAAACAAAAAACAAAAAAAATAGACTTTAAGTTAAATAAAAAAAAAGTATTGAATTCTAACCCACCAAAAAATAATAAAGTTATTAAATATCTTATAAAAATAATTCTCCCATATTCAGATAAAAATAATAAAGCAAACCCGCCTCTTCCATACTCAATGTTAAATCCAGAGATTAACTCAGACTCCCCCTCAGAAAAATCAAAAGGAGTACGATTTGTTTCAGCTAATCTAGAAGTCAACCAACAAAAATATAAAGGATAAAAAAAATAAAAATCAAATTAGATCTTGATTTAAATTAAAAACACTTAAATTAAAAGACCCGACTAAAAAAATTAGACTTAAAAAAATCAAAGCTATTCTTACCTCATACGAAATAGTTTGGGCAACCCCTCGTATTGCGCCTAATATCGCATAATTAGAATTCGACGACCATCCTCTTCCTATTAAAGTGTAAATTCCAAATCTAGTACAACAAAAAAAGAAAATCCCACTTAAGTTGAAATTAAACAACATTGAACCGTAAGGCATAACCACCCAAATCACTATCATAATAAATAAAGAAAAAACAGGAGACATATAATAAATATATATATTAGAATTTAAAGGAATTATCTGCTCTTTAACAAAAAGTTTAATAGCATCCCCAAAAGACTGTAAAATACCTAGATAACCAACTTTATTGGGACCTTTACGCACTTGAATATAACCTAAAACTTTACGCTCCAATAATACAATAAAAGCAACTCTAACTAACACACCAACTAATAAAAGAACATAAGAAATTAAACTAATAACATAAATAATATATATTTAAATATATTAATTAAAATTATTTAAATTTTATTGTTAAGTTCTAAACTTAAGGCACTTATTCTGCCAAATTAATTTTTAAAAAAATAAAATTAATTAATCCTTTCGTACTAAATTAATAATATATAATTAAAAGATAGAAACTAACCTGGCTTACACCGGTCTGAACTCAAATCATGTAAAAATTTTATAGTCGAACAGACTACCTTTTATAAAAGCTGCTTTATAAAGGCATTTTAATTCAACATCGAGGTCGCAAACTATTTTGTCGATATGAACTCTCAAAAACTATTACGCTGTTATCCCTAAGGTGATTTTTTAAAAATCTAAAAATAAAGATATTTTTAATATATTTCATAGAAATTATTTATATTCAATAAATGCCCCATTTAAACTTCTAATTTTATTTAAATAAAAGAAAGAAATAAAATTCTATAGGGTCTTATCGTCTTACTAAAAAATTTAAGTATTTTCACTTAAAATCAAAATTCTAAAAACATTATAAATAAAAGAAAAAAATCATTAAGCCATTCATTCCATTCCCCAATTAAGAGACTAATGATTATGCTACCTTTGCACGGTCAAAATACCGCGGCCTTTTATTATAAAACAGTGGGCAGGCTTTACTTTTAAAAAAAAATCTAAAAGAAATGTTTTTGTTAAACATTTGAATTTTTTATTGCCGAGTTCTAATTAAAATTTTAAATAAATCAAATATTTTTTAATAAATAAAATATATACTAATTTTTTTAATTAACTATTAAATTAATTTAATAAATTTAATGAAATAATTTTATAGAAATTCCAACAAATAAAAACTAAGTGATTATAAAATATAACTTATTTTATTAAAAAAAGCTGTTTTTAAGCCTACTATTAAAATTTAAAATGATATATAAATTTACTATATATAAAATTATAAAAGATAATCCCTTTATAAATTAATAAGTAATTTTTTTTTTTTAAATTAAATTTTTAATGCCACAAAAACTTATTTAAAATAAATTTGATTATTTATTAACTAGATATATAATAAATGAATTCCTTATAGGAAATTCCTTATAGGAAAAAAGAAATTTCTGTCTACTGATCATCATTGTGGCTTTTGTAATCAGGTGTCATTACGAAACTTACATAACGGGAGAGTTAGTTGTGCCACTTGACAAGAAGAGCTACAACAACTTCAAAGAACTGATTGACAACAATTATAAATTATTGCATCAAAGCGGATATAACAACTTATCTTTTCATAATTTATTCTTGATATATTTCACAAATATCATTTAGAGGATAAGATAAGTTCAAATGTGTACGTTTACAACTGGCTTAAAGAAAAATCTGCAACGGAATACAGAGAGAAAGGCTACTCTATGTTTGATTTAAATGTCGAACTAATAATGAAACCGGAGAATAAATTATTTACTATTTGTTTTAAATCAGAAGATTACTTTTCAGAAGTACAAAAAAGAGACGACAAGGCTATTTGCAAACTAGTAGAAGAAGAAAATCTTGCAGTAAGGCTACAGTCTTACATTTTTGCTCTCGCCTTTCGTAACCAATTTCAACACTATTTCCGTACATGTTACGAGTCGGGGTTTATGGAACTGTGGAAAGGTCTGGCAGAGTTGCAAGATTATTATTCCTATAGACAGAAGGAGCAAAAATCAAAATATGATAACAATCAAGCTGTGCCCATCAGCCTCGACATGAAAATTCACGTAGTATTCATTTGGTTTTTATTTTTGCTTGCCCGCTCATCGTTTATCTTTCTGTTAGAAATGTGTTATCCACGATTTCAAAGCCTATGTTTAGTTTAGACATAGGTAAGCTGAAAAAGTTTGGTTTTCATCTTTTCTATAGCTGTAGAAACCAGATCAAAAAAGTAAATTTGTTAAGTCGCTGCCATAATCCAATTTCAAGGGTTGGGCCACCAAGGCAAAAACAATCAAAATTGACCTGCGAAAAAACGCTAAAGGTCGTAATAATCAAAACGGTTGAAATTCGGAAAATAGATCAATAAACCACAATATTAAAAACATATAAACTAAGACGGAAAGATGTTCTTTTAGTAAATAGAAGAAATTGCAGTTATTGCGTCTCTCACATACTAAAAGTTATTAAGGCATTATGATTTAATTAAAAGTTGGAATTCATATGGAAGCAAAATCAATACAATTTTTGTGATGAAACTATTAGATCTTCATCCTTAAGTCGTCAACCCTACGAGCCATAGCCATACGATAAATTCATTCTTCTACACTTTTATTCTCAAAAATTATTGAATTCATACTTATTCTGCTGCAAACACAAGTACATGTTTTAGATTGTAATCGAGTATTGAACAGCAATTGAACTTATACTATTAATAAAGATAAATAAATAATTTTCAGTCACATTTTCTACTCTTCATTTACAGGGCCCATATCAGTAACCATGCGAAATGAGCGCTTCTAGTTAACGTAAAAATGGCAGTTATAAATTATAAATAATTTTTGAGAATAATTGATGTATGTATTTTGAATCAATTAAAAGTTAGAATTTATTGGACCGGAATAAACCCAAACTTTTTGATGGGGCTATAAGATAGACTGTCAATAAAGCATCAACCCTAAAAGCGATAGCCAACGGAAATTTCATTCTGATACTCTTTTATTCTCGAAGATTATTGAATCCATTCTAATTTGATAACGCAAATACAAACTTTGATGGCTGCTGGTAATTCAACATATTTTTTGCAATTAAACTATAATTACTATCCACTTGTGTGTGTGTTAGTGGGAGAGTATGATCATTACTATTGAGTAGCAAAGACACACTACCGCTCAAGCCGCGAGGACTTACTTGCAGTTACTCCCTGAACAGCTTTACTGTTCGGAGAAGCCACTCATTCGTCCTGCAGACATACAAAATGAAAGCAGAGACGACAAGGGCAACCCCGGTAACTCATCCACATGAATGAGGAACTTGCTCAGGTGTTTGAATCTCAACTCGCTCAAAGCTGGGCATTCAGCTGCATGGTGGACCGACGTCTCGACGCTTAATGCGCACAGAGGGCATAGCGGAGACGAATGATTCCCCAATTGATTCTGATGCTTGGCCAAGGAGGAGAAACCAGTAATTAAATGAGTGAAGACCCTGAGCGTTCTTCTCCCCAAGCTTGTGAAGTATTTGCTTTTGATTCGTGAAGGTATTGGTAGGAATAATTTTGTAGTTTTGCAATCCGTACGTTTTTTCCAATTTTGAATATTCAATTTGTTGAAATATGTGGAGATGACAGTTTTTGCACATTGTGCAGAAAAAGGCAGTATTGGTTCAGGACCAAAAACAGCAATTTTTGTGGATTCTTTCGCTAGTGAATCCGCCTCTTCGTTTCCTATGATCTCAGTATGACTGGGAACCCATTGAAGCGTAACAGATGCGTTATTGGATAGTATATGCAAGGCTTTGAAACATTCAAGAATCAAGGCCGACTCTATGTAATTAGCCTCAAGGGCTTTTAGGGAACTGAGGGAATCACTGTAGATGACTACTTCATCTTTCCAGTTCAGATCAGTGATTCTTAAGATAACCATCAAAATAGCTACCAGTTCCGCTTGAAACACAGTAGAATATTTTCCTAAACATTGTTGTATGATGATGTGACTGTCAGTGCTACCAACGATTGCAGCACATCCAGCTAAGTTGTCAATTTTTGATCCATCAGTGTAACAGACCAGTCTTCGGTTTGAAGGTTGAAGAATGACAGGTTTTTCTGCGTCCAATACAGTAAAATTCTTACCCATGAGGGGAGTTGAGGGAATTGAATCCATAGGGAATTCCAACTCGGGCAATTGTTTCAAAATATTTGTAATTAGATCAACGTGTGTTAATCTTTTAAGGCTCCCTCTCCCATGCCAGGGCAGCCATTTTCCAGTGCAACGCAGTCGATGCGCTGTTGTAATAGCAGTTTTAGTAAGAAATAGTTCTATAGGCTCAATACCTACTATACACTCTAATGCTGCAGAGGGTGAACTATGCATAGCACTAGTGGTCATGAGACAGGCTAGTCGTTGAACACTAGCCAAAGCTGTCATTCTGGATTTGTTATGAACAGCTGTAAGCCACGAACACGCTGCATATGATAAAGTCGGTCTAATTACTGCTGTGTAAAGCCACAATGTGATTTTTGGGGAAAGGCCCCATGTGTGGCCAACAGCTCTTTTGCATTGCATAAGGGCTGCTTTTGCCTTAGCACTTTTAACATAACAGTGGGTACTCCAAGTCAGTCCATTATCCAAATGGACACCCAGGTACCGAACTTTATTGACAAATGCGATGTCTTTACCCCTTAATCTAAGAGGTTTCATGTTGGGTTTTTTATGCCGTGTGTGAAATATAATTATTTCTATTTTGTCAGGGTGGATAGAAAGATCATTCAGTGCGAGCAATATATTGATGAAGGGCAGCGTCGGTTGAAATACCACGTAAATATGCAAATTGTCCAGCAAGTTTCATTTTATTTTCAAGTTCTGGAGTTTTAATACTCCAGTCAATAAGACGTTCAAGTATTTTCATGCAAGTCGAGATAAGTGATATTGGTCGCCATGAGTTAGCTTTGTGATAGCTAGTTTTAGCTGGCTTTGGTATGAAGATTACTTTAGTTTGTTGCCATGCTTTGGGTATATACCCAAAACTGAGACTAGCTTTAAGAATGTTACACAAATGAGGAGATAATTCTTTCCTAGCCATTTGAAGCATGACTGGCATAATGCCATCGCAGCTACCAGCTTTATAAGGCCCAAATGAGCTTATAGCCCTTTGGACTTTTTCCAATGTCACTAACTCTGCAATAGAGCTATCAGCACAAATGCTATAATCTGGCGTAGTATTAACAATCTGATGATCATTTGGAAAATGTATTTTCAGAAGGTGAATTAATGATTCATCCATGTCAGAAGTATAACTACCTTCGGCAGTTTCTATGGGACCCAATGTCCTACTTCTATCTTTGACCAGAGTTTCCTCAATTTCATTGCAGAAGGTTCTCCAAGAGTCCCTTTTTGCTTTCCTCAATGTACTATTAAAAAGTACACGAATGTTTCTTAGTTCCGTTTTAGATTCTACTGTTCTTTTAGATTTGTATTTCCTAAGAGCTAACTTTAATTGTTTTCGAAGTCTCGTAAGTTCCTGATTCCACCAAGGAGAAAGTTTACCACCAGTTCTGATGGTCTTTAGAGGACAGGCTTTATGAAAGGCGTTTATGATAATTTCATTGATTCTATTCACTTGTTCATCAATTTGGTCGATTGTGGCAATTGGGAGACAAGATATTGTTGCTATGGTTTTCTGGACTGTCCTACTATATAAGGACCAGTCGGCTTTCTTTGGATTTCTAAATTGAATCGGCTTAGGCGGTCTTATTTCTAATTCATATGAAATATACATGTGATCTGAGAGCGTGACATCATTTTCAACTCTCCAATTGTGAATATGCTGAAAAAGGCTATCGGAACAAACTGTGATGTCTAGGACCTCCTCTCTGCCCAAACCATCACGAAAAGTTGGTTTATGTCGTTGATTTAGTATTTCAAGATTGGCGCCTACTATGAAATCAAGTAGGGCTTCACCTCGGTTATTCGTATTTGTGCTACCCCATACTGTGTTGTGGGCATTAACATCGCCAGCAAATAGTATGGGTAAGGAATTATCGTTGCAAAAGTGCACCAATCTATCTACTTCTTTTGAAATTGGATTCTTTTCCTTATCTGGTAGGTATGCTGATGTCAGGAAAAT
This sequence comes from Tomocerus qinae, assembly GCA_020055645.1. Classification (NCBI taxonomy): domain Eukaryota; kingdom Metazoa; phylum Arthropoda; class Collembola; order Entomobryomorpha; family Tomoceridae; genus Tomocerus; species Tomocerus qinae. The sequence continues at coordinate 36,447,251 of CM034546.1, read as the reverse complement.
ATCGTCATTGTCGAATTTTATTTTAATGGCAACCAAATCTCTACTCCAAAAGGAGCAAAGAGGCCAGACTTCCAAATTATTAGATGTGATAATGCATGCCCTTGGATTCTCCGGACCCTCAAAAGCATGTACTTTTCCTTTTCGTGATAGGCCACATATTTTACCCTTGTAGGCATATGGTTCCTGAACATAAATTACAAAATTGTTTCCTAACTGACGATTACTAATTAAAGCAGTCGCAGCTTTGCAATGCTGCAAATTTATTTGCAAAAAACGAAGCTTAGTAGCAGGGCCTTTGCCTAAATCTGCGTTATTGTTAACAATAGCCGCCGCACTATTTTGAATAGCCGGCGTATGCTCCTGTGTTATCCCAGGCATGCCAAGTTTAATATCAGCCGCCGCCTCGCCAAAACTTCATTTCGGCGAGCATCTTTAATGATGATTAGTGACGATGTCGATAGCCAGAACCAAATTAAATTTGTGCGATAAATACTAACGAAATTAATTCGCATAATTTTCTCAAATATTTGGTAATGGAAACAAATGGAACAATGAAATACTGAAATAATAATAATTATGAATAAATTATAAATAATAACAATGAAATAATAATAATTATAGTCATGTTTATATATAAAAAAAGAATAATTGTCATAATGATAAATAGGTAATACATACTGAATGTGAAATTTACACAGCTGTGAAAACACAAAGAATTCATAATGTAAATATATTCTGGGCACAGCTACATTATTATGCTTATGGCTGTGCCCAAAATATATATGGTGTAAATTGGATGAAAAGGTAAAGGAGGACGAAAACTTCGACTTACCGTTTGAAGAGGTCCATTTACCTTTACCTTCCACTAGTTTTCGGTAAGTCTCCACCCCCAGGGGCTTATAAAAATAATTAAATTTGTGAAAATTCAGCCCGTGAATTTAGGGAGGGCCGTCGTTTTTTGAAGCATAGATTTATATACATCCATCAAAAAACAAATTTAATCACTATCCACTTAGTATGTGGAAACTATATTGGCACATTACATTAGCAAATTTTCGGTTTTGTACATCTACCTTTAATCATAGGATTGCAGATTATGATTACATCATTGTGTCAACAATACACCAATTTAAAAAATTGCCTTGCTGTAGGAAGTGAGCTTTTTGAAACGTTTTACAATGTGTTAACTTTTAGTTTCCAATTTTAATTGCCTGGATTTTCAATATATGGACTTATCATAAAGATTATATTATATGTGTGCCTCCGTTAGACTACCCATCTGAATAATTTAGTGGCAAAAATGTCACGTTGTTCATGATGAGTCTCATGCAAATACTAAGAAAAATACGTTAGGCAGTAGAGAAGCATTTGTAGCCCCTTTGCGTATATAACATGTTATACAGCTTATGTGTACACTGGGGCTCCAAGATACTATGGTTTGAATTGAGCCGTGGATTAAATGATAATATTATAACTCACTAGCCATAGCCTAAGTTTGCCTTACCGTATTATACTTCATTCTGTATCTACTTAGGACATTGCAGCTTGTTCCAATTTTCTTTCGCAGGTCTATATATCTTTACCGTCAACTTTGAACTTTTTTACATCCGGAAATAAATGTTTGTATCTCCTATGATGCCATGGCCATTATGGAGACTATACTACATGTTTGCCTAAATACTATTTTTCATTATCATTATTTTTGTGTAGGTAAAAACCTATTATTCTTTTATAGTTTCAAGATCATTTTGAATGATATACATTGTTTAATTTTGTATCACTCGAATTTAATATTAATATTTTTCAGACAATCGTAGTCTTAAATGAAAGTTGAAAGCTCTATGTAGTGCCCCATGGTTGCTGAGCATTAGCAAACATAATATTTCAGTCATACCCACTCCTGAGGTTAGCTCTGCATATGTAATTTGTAGTTGGCTCATTCATAAGAATAGAATAGAGTCATCGTCATTCTTAGAATATAAATGGGACTAAAATGAGCAAAAATTAAATGTTTGCATAGATATTGATTACCCTTAAGAAGGCCCAGCAATAATAATGTTGTCTGCTAACGGACCGTTCACCATCAATTATTAAGATAATATAATCCTTAAAGATCCAAAAAGTTAGTTAGATTTGTGAAATTCTCAGTCTAACCTACAATATGTATCGTATTGTACTGAGAATGCATTATTCGATAATTAACTGCTAGTCAGCTCTCAGTTATACAAGATTTTTCTGCAGATATTCTTTGTTCAGTTCGAAGACAATATTTCCAAATAATTAGTTAAGACTTGAAACACACTTTCCAATACGCCATGCATTTGAAAATTTATTTAAATCATTACGTTGCATCAATCCTTCTAATTTTTGGAGGATACGTAAATTGCATTCGAAATTTGTCTTCATTCAGAAACCGCGATTTCAATTTAGTTCGATTTCCAAATTCCAAATGGCTGGAATTGTTCTTAGAAAGAAATCAGAATGGCCAACCTTGGACGATCACCACGTCGGAAAATAAAACTTTCGACGAAGTTGACAAACTGACATTTAAAGATTTGTCGAAAAGTCGTTGCAGTGTGAATATCATTGCTGAACATGATGAAACATTTGACAGTGTAGACCAATATTTCGGCCAGAAGATCTCTCGTCCGAATTTCATAACTTTATTTCTTTATAACGGAGGACCTGAAAATATTTATACTAGGTGGCTTTTGAAACCAATTCAACAGCCAGTGTCAGACATTTACTACATTTTGATAACAAACGATTCTACATTCTCAATTTGGACAATATGCATTTATTGTAAAATATATCCTTTCAATTTCTTTGAAGGGATTCTTATTAAATCTACACTGAATGAAATTGAATGGAAACACATCTGGAATAAATATAATCGACAACTTTATGGTAATAAGGTTGCGGTACATCTCGCTGAACCCCCAGAGGGTGGATTTACTTCGTTCCCTAGATGCCGAAATTCTGTGTACAGCCTGATTAAACGTGGATATTCAGAGTGTGGATACGATATCAAGGCGACAGAGACAATGGCCGAGCGATTTAATTATACTGCTAAATATAATGGAATAAATGAATGGAGGAAGACTTACCCGGCATGGACAACCCCTGTATACGTTTCTCAAATTTCCATTTTAAGTGATTGCTCTTTTTCAGGTTATTGGTTCAACAGACACAGTTTTGTGGATATTTCTGAATATGCACTAGTTTATTGTGAAGAAAGGGAAACATATTATGATCTTCCTCTTCATGCTATAATTCAAAACACATTCGATCTATACAGTTGGATTTTGATCACCATTCTGTTACCTTCAGCATATTGGATTTCTTCTCAAAAGATCCAAATGCATTCATTGTATGCCAGAGTGGAACGAGTGATAACGTCAACTGTGGCTATTACGTTGGCCCAATTTGACATCACGCGAGAAAAAAGAAATTTCTGTCTGCTGATCATGATTGTGGCTTTTGTAATCAGCTGTCATTACGAAACTTACATGACGGGAGAAATATTTGCACCATTGGACAAGAAGAGCTACAGAAACTTCAAAGAACTGATTGACAACAATTATAAATTGTTGTATCAAATCGGATATTATAACGTACCTTATGATAATTTTACCATTTATATGTTTCACAAAAATAATTTAGAAGATAAGATAAATTCAAATTTGTACGTTTACAACTGGAACAAAGAAAAAACCGCTACAGAATACAAGAAAAAGGGCTACTCAATGTTTGATTTAAATGTCGAACTAATTATGAAAACGGAAAAAAAATTATTTACTATTTGTGTTAAATCGACATCGGAATATTTCTTTTCAGAAATACAAAAAAGAGACGACAAAGCGATTTGCAAACTAGCAGATGAAAACGTTGCAGAAAGGCTAGGGTCTTACGCCTTTTCTTTTGCCTTTCGTAACCAATTTCAACACTATTTCGGTACATGTTTCGAGTCGGGATTTATGGAACTGTGGAAAGGTCTGACAAAGTTGGTGGATTTTCATTCTTATTGGCAGAAAGAGGAGAAATCGAAATATGATAACAACCAAGCTGTGCCCATTAGCCTCGACATGAAAATTCACGTAGCATTCATTTGGTTTTTATTTCTGTTTGCTGTCTCATCGTTTATCTTTTTGTTAGAAATGTGTTATCCTCGATTTCAAAGCCTATGTTTAGACATAGGTAAGCTGAAAAAGTTTGATTTTCATCTTTTAAATAGCTGTAATAGAAACCAGATCAAAAAAGTAAATTTGTCAAATCACTGCTAGAATCCAATTTCAAGGGTTGGGCCTCCAAGGCCAAAACAATCAAATTTGACCTGCGAAAATACGCTAAAGGTCGTAATAATCAAAACGGTTGAAATTCGTAAAATAGATGATTAATCCACAATTTTAAAAACATATAAACTAAGACGGAAAGATGTTATTCTAGTTAATAAAAGAAATTGCAGCTATTGTCTCTTACATATTTTAAAAAATTGTCTAAAATTAAGGCATTATGATTCAACTAAAAGTTGGAATTCATATTAAAGCAAAATCAATACAATTTTTGTGATGAAACTTTAGATCTTCATCCTTAAGTCGTTTACCCTACGAGCCATAGCCATACGATAAATTCATTCTTCTACTCTTTTATTCTCATAAAATTATTGAATTCATACTTATTCTGCTACAAACACAAATATACGTTTTTGATTGTAATCAAGCATATTTTCTGCAATTGAACTATTAATAAAGATAAATAAATAGTTTTTAGTCGCATTTTCTACTCTTCATTTACAAGGCCCATATCAGTAACCATGCGAAATGAGCACTTGTAGTTAACGGTAAAAATGGCAATTATAATCAATTTTTGAGAAAAATTGATGGATGTATTATGATTCAATTAAAAGTTAGAATTTATTGGATAGGAATGTACCCAATTTTTGTAATGGGACTATGAGCTAGACTATCAATAAAGCATCCACCATACAAGCGATAGTCAATGGCAATTTTATTCTTCTGCTCTTACTCTTTTATTCTCAAACATTATTGAATCCATTCTAATTCGGTAACGCAAGTGCAAACTTTGCTGGCTGCTTTTAATTCAACATATTTTTTGCAAACTATAATTACTATCTACTTAGTACGTGGAAAATATATTAGCTCATTAGCAAACTTTCGGTTTTGTACATCTACCTTTAATCATAGGATTGCAGATTATGATTACATCATTGTGCCAACAATACATCAATTTAAAAAATTGCCTTGATGCAGGAAGCGAGCCTATAGAAAAGTTTTACAATGTGTTAACGTTTAGTTTCCAATTTTAATTACCTGGATTTTATATATATAGACTTAACATAAAGATTATATTACATAATACATGTGTCTCCGTTAGACTACCATCTGAATAATTTAGTGGGAAAAATGTCACGTTGTTCATGATGAGTCTCATGCAAATACTAAGAAAACTACGTAAGGTAGTAGAGAAGTATTTGTAGCCCCTTTGCGTATATAACATGTTATACAGCTTATGTGTACACTGGGGCTCCAAGATACTATGGTTTGAATTGAGCCATGGATTAAATGATAATATTATAAATCACTAGCCATAGCCTAAGTTAGCCTTACCGTATTATACTTCATTCTGTATCTACTTAGGACATTGCAGCTTGTTCCAATTTTCTTTGACAGGTCTATATATCTTTACCGTCAACTTTGAACTTTTTTACATCCGGAAATAAATGTTTGTATCTCCTATGATGCCATGGCTATTATGGAGATTATACTACATGTTTGCCTAAATACTATTTTTATTTATTATCATTATTTTTGTGTAGGTAAAAACCTATTATTCTTTTATAGTTTCAATATCATTTTGAATGATATACATTGTTTAATTTTGTATCACTCCAATTTGTATTTAGCTGAATAATTACCCAGAAAATATTTATTAGACATTCGTAGTCTTAAATGGACGTTGAAAGCTCTCTGTAGTGCCCCATGGTTGCTGAGCATTAGCAAACACAATATTTCAGTCATAATCACTCCTGAGGTTAGCTCTGCATATGTAATTTGTAGTTGGCTCATTCATAAGAATAGAATAGAATCATCGTCATTCTTAGAATATAAATGGGACTAACTAAATAAATGAGCAAACATTGCCTGTTTGAATAGATATTGATTACCCTCAAGAAAGCCCAGCAATAATAATCTTGTCTGCTAACGGACCGTTCACCATCAACTGTTAAGATAATATAATCCTTAAAGATCCAAAAAGTTAGTTAGATTTGTGAAATTCTCAGTCTAACCTACAATATGTATCGTATTGTACTGAGAATGCATTATTCGATAATTAACTGCTAGTCAGCTCTCAGTTATACAAGATTTTTCTGCAGATATTCTTCGTTCAGTTCGAAGACAATATTTCCAAATAATTAGTTAAGACTTGAAACACACCTTCCAATACACCATGCATTTGAAAATTTGTTTAAATCATTACGTTGCATCAATCCTTCTAATTTTTGGAGGATACGTAAATTGCATTCGAAATTTGTCTTCATTCAGCAACTGCGATTTCAATTTGATTCGATTTCCCAATTCCAAATGGGTCGAATTGTTCTTGGAGAGAAATCAGAATGGTCAACCGTGGACGATTGCCAATTCGGAAAAAAAAAACTTTCAAAGAAGTTGACAAAGTAACATTTAAGGATTTGTCGAAAAGTCTTTGCAGTGTGAATGTCATTGTTGAACACGATAACACATTTGACAGTGTAGATCAATATTTTGGCCAGAAAATCTCTCGTCCGAATTTCATAACTCTATTTCTTTATAACGGAGGACCTGAAAATATTTATACTAGGTGGCTTTTGAAACCAATTCAACAGCCTGTGGCAGACATTTACTACATTTTGATAACAAACGAGTCTACATTCTCAATTTGGACAATATGCATTTATTGTAAAATATATCCTTTCAATTTCTTTGAAGGGATTCTTATTAAATCTACACTGAATGAAATTGAATGGAAACCCATCTGGAATAAATATAATCGACAACTTTATGGTAATAAGGTTGCGGTACATCTCGCTGAACCCCCAGAGGGTGGCTTTACTTCGTTCCCTAGATGCCGAAATTCTGTGTACACCCTGATTAAACGTGGATATTCAGAGTGTGGATACGATATCAAGGCAACAGAGACAATGGCCGAGCGATTTAATTATACTGCTAAATATAATGGAATAAATGAATGGAGGAAGACTTACCCGGCATGGACAACCCCTGTATACGTTTCTCAAATTTCCATTTTAAGTGATTACTCTTTTTCAGGTTATTGGTTCAACAGACACAGTTTTGTGGATATTTCTGAATATGCACTAGTTTATTGTGACGAAAGGGAAACATATTATGATCTTCCTCTTCATGCTATAATTCAAAACACATTCGATCTATCCAGTTGGATTTTGATCATCATTCTGTTACCTTCAGCATATTGGATTTCATCTCAAAAGATCCAAATGCATTCATTGTACGCCAGAGTGGAACGAGTGATAACGTCAACTGTGGCTATTGCGTTGGCACAATTTGACATCACACGAGAAAAGCGAAATTTCTGTCTGCTGATTGTTATTGCAGCTTTTGTCATCAGGTGTCATTATGAAACTTACATAACGGGAGAAATAGTTGCACCATTGGACAAGAAGAGCTACAGAAACTTCAAAGAACTGATTGACAACAATTATAAATTGTTGTATCAAATCGGATATTATAACGTACCTTATGATAATTTTACCATTTATATGTTCCACAAAAATAATTTAGAAGATAAGATAAATTCAAATTTGTACGTTTACAACTGGAACAAAGAAAAAACCGCTACAGAATACAAGAAAAAGGGCTACTCAATGTTTGATTTAAATGTCGAACTAATTATGAAAACGGAAAAAAAATTATTTACTATTTGTGTTAAATCGACATCGGAATATTTCTTTTCAGAAATACAAAAAAGAGACGACAAAGCGATTTGCAAACTAGCAGATGAAAACGTTGCAGAAAGGCTAGGGTCTTACGCCTTTTCTTTTGCCTTTCGTAACCAATTTCAACACTATTTCGGTACATGTTTCGAGTCGGGATTTATGGAACTGTGGAAAGGTCTGACAAAGTTGGTGGATTTTCATTCTTATTGGCAGAAAGAGGAGAAATCGAAATATGATAACAACCAAGCTGTGCCCATTAGCCTCGACATGAAAATTCACGTAGTATTCATTTGGTTTTTATTTCTGTTTGCTGTCTCATCGTTTATCTTTTTGTTAGAAATGTGTTATCCTCGATTTCAAAGCCTATGTTTAGACATAGGTAAGCTGAAAAAGTTTGATTTTCATCTTTTAAATAGCTGTAATAGAAACCAGATCAAAAAAGTAAATTTGTCAAATCACTGCTAGAATCCAATTTCAAGGGTTGGGCCTCCAAGGCCAAAACAATCAAATTTGACCTGCGAAAATACGCTAAAGGTCGTAATAATCAAAACGGTTGAAATTCGTAAAATAGATGATTAAGCCACAATTTTAAAAACATATAAACTAAGACGGAAAGATGTTATTCTAGTTAATAAAAGAAATAGCAGTTATTGTCTCTTACATATTTTAAAAAATTGTCTAAAATTAAGGTATTATGATTCAACTAAAAGTTGGAATTCATATTAGAGCAAAATCAATACAATTTTTATGATGAAACTATTAGATCTTCATCCTTAAGTCGTTTACCCTACGAGCCATAGCCATACGATAAATTCATTCTTCTACTCTTTTATTCTCATAAAATTATTGAATTCATACTTATTCTGCTACAAACACAAATATACGTTTTTGATTGTAATCAAGCATATTTTCTGCAATTGAACTATTAATAAAGATAAATAAATAGTTTTTAGTCGCATTTTCTACTCTTCATTTACAAGGCCCATATCAGTAACCATGCGAAATGAGCACTTGTAGTTAACGGTAAAAATGGCAGTTATAATCAATTTTTGAGAAAAATTGATGGATGTATTATGATTTAATTAAACGTTAGAATTTATTGGATCGGAATGAACCCAATTTTTCTAATGGGACTATGAGCTAGACTATCAATAAAGCATCCACCATACAAGCGATAGTCAATGGCAATTTTAATCTACTACTCTTACTCTTTTATTCTCAAACATTATTGAATCCATTCTAATTCGGTAACGCAAGTGCAAACTTTGCTGGCTGCTTTTAATTCAACATATTTTTTGCAAACTATAATTACTATCTACTTAGTACGTGGAAAATATATTAGCTCATTAGCAAACTTTCGGTTTTGTACATCTACCTTTAATCATAGGATTGCAGATTATGATTACATCATTGTGCCAACAATACATCAATTTAAAAAATTGCCTTGATGCAGGAAGCGAGCCTATAGAAAAGTTTTACAATGTGTTAACTTTTAGTTTCCAATTTTAATTACCTGGATTTTATATATATAGACTTAACATAAAGATTATATTACATAATACATGTGTCTCCGTTAGACTACCATCTGAATAATTTAGTGGGAAAAATGTCACGTTGTTCATGATGAGTCTCATGCAAATACTAAGAAAACTACGTAAGGTAGTAGAGAAGTATTTGTAGCCCCTTTGCGTATATAACATGTTATACAGCTTATGTGTACACTGGGGCTCCAAGATACTATGGTTTGAATTGAGCCATGGATTAAATGATAATATTATAAAACACTAGCCTTAATTAGGCTCATCGCATTATACTTCATTCTGTATCTGCTTAAGACACTGAAGCCTTTTCCAATCTTCTTTCGTAGTTCTATATACCTTCAACATTAATTTTGAACCTTTTTTACATCAAGAAGTAAATGTTTGTATCTCCTATGATGCCATGGCCATTATGGAGACTATCCTACTTGTTTGCCTAAATACTATTTTTCATTATCATTATTTTGTGTAGGTGAAAACCTATTAATCTTTTATAGTTTCAATATAATTTTGAATGATATACATTGTTTAATTTTGTATCACTCCAATTTGTATTTAGCTGAATAATTACCCAGAAAATATTTTTCAGACAATCGTAGTCTTAAATGAACGTTGAAAGCTCTCTGTAGTGCCCCATGGTTGCTGAGCATTAGCAAACACAATATTTCAGTCATACCCACTCCTGAGGTTAGCTCTGCATATGTAATTTGTAGTTGGCTCATTCATAAGAATAGAATAGAATCATCGTCATTCTTAGAATATAAATGGGACTAACTAAATAAATGAGCAAACATTGCCTGTTTGAATAGATATTGATTACCCTCAAGAAAGCCCAGCAATAATAATCTTGTCTGCTAACGGACCGTTCACCATCAACTGTTAAGATAATATAATCCTTAAAGATCCAAAAAGTTAGTTAGATTTGTGAAATTCTCAGTCTAACCTACAATATGTATCGTATTGTACTGAGAATGCATTATTCGATAATTAACTGCTAGTCAGCTCTCAGTTATACAAGATTTTTCTGCAGATATTCTTTGTTCAGTTCGAAGACAATATTTCCAAATAATTAGTTAAGACTTGAAACACACCTTCCAATACACCATGCATTTGAAAATTTGTTTAAATCATTACGTTGCATCAATCCTTCTAATTTTTGGAGGATACGTAAATTGCATTCGAAATTTGTCTTCATTCAGCAACTGCGATTTCAATTTGATTCGATTTCCAAATTCCAAATGGCTGGAATTGTTCTTGGAGAAAAATCAGAATGGTCAACCTTGGACGATTGCCAATTCGGAAAAAAAAACTTTCAAAGAAGTTGACAAAGTAACATTTAAGGATTTGTCGAAAAGTCTTTGCAGTGTGAATGTCATTGTTGAACACGATAACACATTTGACAGTGTAGATCAATATTTTGGCCAGAAAATCTCTCGTCCGAATTTCATAACTCTATTTCTTTATAACGGAGGACCTGAAAATATTTATACTAGGTGGCTTTTGAAACCAATTCAACAGCCTGTGGCAGACATTTACTACATTTTGATAACAAACGAGTCTACATTCTCAATTTGGACAATATGCATTTATTGTAAAATATATCCTTTCAATTTCTTTGAAGGGATTCTTATTAAATCTACACTGAATGAAATTGAATGGAAACCCATCTGGAATAAATATAATCGACAACTTTATGGTAATAAGGTTGCGGTACATCTCGCTGAACCCCCAGAGGGTGGCTTTACTTCGTTCCCTAGATGCCGAAATTCTGTGTACACCCTGATTAAACGTGGATATTCAGAGTGTGGATACGATATCAAGGCAACAGAGACAATGGCCGAGCGATTTAATTATACTGCTAAATATAATGGAATAAATGAATGGAGGAAGACTTACCCGGCATGGACAACCCCTGTATACGTTTCTCAAATTTCCATTTTAAGTGATTACTCTTTTTTCAGGTTATTGGTTCAACAGACACAGTTTTGTGGATATTTCTGAATATGCACTAGTTTATTGTGACGAAAGGAAACATATTATGATCTTCCTCTTCATGCTATAATTCAAAACACATTCGATCTATCCAGTTGGATTTTGATCATCATTCTGTTACCTTCAGCATATTGGATTTCATCTCAAAAGATCCAAATGCATTCATTGTACGCCAGAGTGGAACGAGTGATAACGTCAACTGTGGCTATTGCGTTGGCACAATTTGACATCACACGAGAAAAGCGAAATTTCTGTCTGCTGATTGTTATTGCAGCTTTTGTCATCAGGTGTCATTATGAAACTTACATAACGGGAGAAATAGTTGCACCATTGGACAAGAAGAGCTACAGAAACTTCAAAGAACTGATTGACAACAATTATAAATTGTTGTATCAAATCGGATATTATAACGTACCTTATGATAATTTTACCATTTATATGTTCCACAAAAATAATTTAGAAGATAAGATAAATTCAAATTTGTACGTTTACAACTGGAACAAAGGAAAAAACCGCTACAGAATACAAGAAAAAGGGCTACTCAATGTTTGATTTAAATGTCGAACTAATTATGAAAACGGAAAAAAATTATTTACTATTTGTGTTAAATCGACATCGGAATATTTCTTTTCAGAAATACAAAAAAGAGACGACAAAGCGATTTGCAAACTAGCAGATGAAAACGTTGCAGAAAGGCTAGGGTCTTACGCCTTTTCTTTTTTGCCTTTCGTATCCAATTTCAACACTATTTCGGTACATGTTTCGAGTCGGTATTTATGGAACTGTGGAAAGGTCTGACAAAGTTGGTGGATTTTCATTCTTATTGGCAGAAAGAGGAGAAATCGAAATATGATAACAACCAAGCTGTGCCCATTAGCCTCGACATGAAAATTCACGTAGTATTCATTTGGTTTTTATTTCTGTTTGCTGTCTCATCGTTTATCTTTTTGTTAGAAATGTGTTATCCTCGATTTCAAAGCCTATGTTTAGACATAGGTAAGCTGAAAAAGTTTGATTTTCATCTTTTAAATAGCTGTAATAGAAACCAGATCAAAAAAGTAAATTTGTCAAATCACTGCTAGAATCCAATTTCAAGGGTTGGGCCTCCAAGGCCAAAACAATCAAATTTGACCTGCGAAAATACGCTAAAGGTCGTAATAATCAAAACGGTTGAAATTCGTAAAATAGATGATTAAGCCACAATTTTAAAAACATATAAACTAAGACGGAAAGATGTTATTCTAGTTAATAAAAGAAATAGCAGTTATTGTCTCTTACATATTTTAAAAAATTGTCTAAAATTAAGGTATTATGATTCAACTAAAAGTTGGAATTCATATTAGAGCAAAATCAATACAATTTTTATGATGAAACTATTAGATCTTCATCCTTAAGTCGTTTACCCTACGAGCCATAGCCATACGATAAATTCATTCTTCTACTCTTTTATTCTCATAAAATTATTGAATTCATACTTATTCTGCTACAAACACAAATATACGTTTTTGATTGTAATCAAGCATATTTTCTGCAATTGAACTATTAATAAAGATAAATAAATAGTTTTTAGTCGCATTTTCTACTCTTCATTTACAAGGCCCATATCAGTAACCATGCGAAATGAGCACTTGTAGTTAACGGTAAAAATGGCAGTTATAATCAATTTTTGAGAAAAATTGATGGATGTATTATGATTTAATTAAACGTTAGAATTTATTGGATCGGAATGAACCCAATTTTTCTAATGGGACTATGAGCTAGACTATCAATAAAGCATCCACCATACAAGCGATAGTCAATGGCAATTTTAATCTACTACTCTTACTCTTTTATTCTCAAACATTATTGAATCCATTCTAATTCGGTAACGCAAGTGCAAACTTTGCTGGCTGCTTTTAATTCAACATATTTTTGCAAACTATAATTACTATCTACTTAGTACGTGGAAAATATATTAGCTCATTAGCAAACTTTCGGTTTTGTACATCTACCTTTAATCATAGGATTGCAGATTATGATTACATCATTGTGCCAACAATACATCAATTTAAAAAATTGCCTTGATGCAGGAAGCGAGCCTATAGAAAAGTTTTACAATGTGTTAACTTTTAGTTTCCAATTTTAATTACCTGGATTTTATATATATAGACTTAACATAAAGATTATATTACATAATACATGTGTCTCCGTTAGACTACCATCTGAATAATTTAGTGGGAAAAATGTCACGTTGTTCATGATGAGTCTCATGCAAATACTAAGAAAACTACGTAAGGTAGTAGAGAAGTATTTGTAGCCCCTTTGCGTATATAACATGTTATACAGCTTATGTGTACACTGGGGCTCCAAGATACTATGGTTTGAATTGAGCCATGGATTAAATGATAATATTATAAAACACTAGCCTTAATTAGGCTCATCGCATTATACTTCATTCTGTATCTGCTTAAGACACTGAAGCCTTTTCCAATCTTCTTTCGTAGTTCTATATACCTTCAACATTAATTTTGAACCTTTTTTACATCAAGAAGTAAATGTTTGTATCTCCTATGATGCCATGGCCATTATGGAGACTATCCTACTTGTTTGCCTAAATACTATTTTTCATTATCATTATTTTGTGTAGGTGAAAACCTATTAATCTTTTATAGTTTCAATATAATTTTGAATGATATACATTGTTTAATTTTGTATCACTCCAATTTGTATTTAGCTGAATAATTACCCAGAAAATATTTTTCAGACAATCGTAGTCTTAAATGAACGTTGAAAGCTCTCTGTAGTGCCCCATGGTTGCTGAGCATTAGCAAACACAATATTTCAGTCATACCCACTCCTGAGGTTAGCTCTGCATATGTAATTTGTAGTTGGCTCATTCATAAGAATAGAATAGAATCATCGTCATTCTTAGAATCTAAATGGGACTAAAATGAGCAAACATTACCTGTTTGCATAGATATTGATTACCCATAAGAAGGCCCAGCAATAATAATCTTGTCTGCTAATGGACCGTTCACCATCAACTATTAAGATAATATAATCCTTAAAGATCAAAAAGTTAGTTAGATCTGTGAAATTCTCAGTCTAACCTACAATATGTATCGTATTCTACTGAGAATGCATTATTAGATAATCAACTGCTAGTCAACTCTCAGTTATACAAGGTTATTCTGTAGATATTCTTCGTTCAGTTCGAAGACAATATTTCCAAATAATTAGTTAAGACTTGAAACACACCTTCCAATACACCATGCATTTGAAAATTTGTTTAAATCATTACGTTTCATCAATCCTTCTAATTTTTGGAGGATACGTAAATTGCATTCGAAATTTGTCTTCATTCAGCAACTGTGATTTCAATTTAATTCGGTTTCCAAATTCTAAATGGCTGGAATTGTTCTTGGAGAAAAATCAGAATGGCCAACCTTGGACGATCGCCACATCGGAAAATAAAACTTTCAAAAAAGTTGACAAATTAACATTTAAGGATTTGTCAAAAAGTCTTTGCAGTGTGAATATCATTGTTGAACACGACAACACATTTGACAGTGTAGATCAATATTTTGGCCAGAAGATCTCCCGTCCGAATTTCATAACTCTATTTCTTTATAACGGAGGACCTGAAAATATTTATACTAGGTGGCTTTTGAAACCAATTCAACAGCCTGTGGCAGACATTTACTACATTGTGATAACAAACGAGTCTACATCCTCAATTTGGACAATATGCATTTATTGTAAAATATATCCTTTCAATTTCTTTGAAGGGATTCATATTAAATCTACACTGAATGAAATTGAATGGAAACACATCTGGAATAAATATAATCGACAACTTTATGGTAATAAGGTTGCGGTACATCTCGCTGAACCCCCGGAGGATGGATTTACTTCGTTCCCTAGATGCCGAAATTCTGTGTACACCCTGATTAAACGTGGATATTCAGAGTGTGGATACGATATCAAGGCAACAGAGACAATGGCCGAGCGATTTAATTATACTGCTAAATATAATGGAATAAATGAATGGAGGAAGACTTACCCGGCATGGACAACCCCTGTATACGTTTCTCAAATTTCCATTTTAAGTGATTACTCTTTTTCAGGTTATTGGTTCAACAGACACAGTTTTGTGGATATTTCTGAATATGCACTAGTTTATTGTGACGAAAGGGAAACATATTATGATCTTCCTCTTCATGCTATAATTCAAAACACATTCGATCTATCCAGTTGGATTTTGATCATCATTCTGTTACCTTCAGCATATTGGATTTCATCTCAAAAGATCCAAATGCATTCATTGTACGCCAGAGTGGAACGAGTGATAACGTCAACTGTGGCTATTGCGTTGGCACAATTTGACATCACACGAGAAAAGCGAAATTTCTGTCTGCTCATCATCATTGTGGCTTTTGTAATCAGATGTCATTATGAAACTTACATAACGGGAGAGCTAGTTGTGCCACTTGATAAGAAAAGTTATAGAAACTTCAAAGAATTGATTGACAACAATTATAAATTGTTGTATCAAGTCGGATATTATAACGTACCTTATGATAATTTTACCATTTATATGTTTCACAAAAATAATTTAGAACATAAGATAAGTTCGAATTTGTACGTTTACAACTGGCACAAAGAAAAAACCGCTACGGAATACAAGAAAAAGGGCTACTCTATGTTTGATTTAAATGTCGAACTAATTATGAAAACGGAGAAAAAATTATTTACTATTTGTATTAAATCGATATCGGGATATTTCTTTTCAGAAATACAAAAAAGAGACGACAAAGCGATTTGCAAACTAGCAGATGAAAAAGTTGCAGAAAGGCTAGGATCTTACGCTTTTTCTTTTGCCTTTCGTAACCAATTTCAACACTATTTCGGTACATGTTTCGAGTCGGGATTTATGGAACTGTGGAAAGATCTGACAAAGTTGGTGGATTTTCATTCTTATTGGCAGAAAGAGGAGAAATCGAAATATCATAACAACCAAGCTGTGCCCATCAGCCTCGACATGAAAATTCACGTAGTATTAATTTGGTTTTTATTTCTGTTTGCTGGCTCATCGTTTATCTTTTTGTTAGAAATGTGTTATCCTAGATTTCAAAGCCTACGTTTAGACATAGGTAAGCTGAAAAAGTTTGATTTTCATCTTTTAAATAGCTGTAATAGAAACCAGATCAAAAAAGTAAATTTGTCAAATCACTGCTAGAATCCAATTTCAAGGGTTGGGCCTCCAAGGCCAAAACCATCAAATTTGACCTGCGAAAATATGCTAAAAAAGTCGTAATAATCAAAATGCTTGAAATCCGTAAAATAGATGATTAAGCCACAATTTTAAAAACATATAAACTAAGACGGAAATATGTTATTCTAGTTAATAAAAGAAATAGCAGTTATTGGCTCTTACATATTTTAAAAAATTGTCTAAAATTAAGGTATTATGATTCAACTAAAAGTTGGAATTCATATTAGAGCAAAATCAATACAATTTTTGTGATGAAACTGTCAGATCCTTAAGTCGTCAACCCTACGAGCGATAGCCATACGATAAATTCATTCTTCTACTATTTTATTCCCAAAAATTATTGAATTCATATTTACTCTGCTACAAACACAAATATACGGTTTTGATTGTAATCAAGCATATTTTCTGAAATTGAACTTATACTATTATTAAAGATAAATAAATAATTGTCAGTCACATTTTCTACTCTTCATTTATAGAGCCTATATCAGTAACCATGCGAAATGAGCACTTCTAGTTAACGTGAAAAATGGCAGTCAATTTTTGAGAAAAATTGATTGATGTATTATGATGCAATTAAAAGTTAGAATTTATTGGATCGGAATGAACCCAATTTTTGTAATGGGACTATGAGCTAGACTATCAATAAAGCATCCACCCTACAAGCGATAACCAATGGCAATTTTATTCTTCTACTCTTTTATTCTCAAACATTATTGAATCCATTCTAATTCGGTAACGCAAGTGCAAATTTTGCTGGCTGCTTTTAATTCAACATATTTTTTGCAAACTATAATTACTATCTACTTAGTACGTGGAAAATATATTGGTTCATTAGCAAACTTTTGGTTTAGTACATCTACCTTTAATCATAGAATTACATATTATTATTATGATTATATCATTGTGTCAACAATACATCAATTTAAAAAGTTGCCTTGATGTGCGAGCTCATAGAAAAGGTTTACAATGTGTTAACTTTTAGTTTCCAATTTTAGTTACCTGGATTTTCCATACATAGACTTAACATAAAGATTATATTATATATGTGCCTCCGTTAGACTACCATCTGAATAATTTAGTGACGAAAATGTCACGTTGTTCATGATGAGTCTCATGGAAATACTAAGAAAAATACGCCAGGCAGTAGAGAAGTATTTGTAGTCTCTTTGAGTATATAACATGTTCTACAGCCTAGTATGTGTACACTACTGGGGCTCCAAGATACTATGTTTTGAATTGAGCCGTGGAATAAAAGATAATATTATAACACACTAGCCTAAGTTAGCCTTATCACATTATACTTCATTCTGTATCTACTTAGGACACTGCAGCCTCTTCCAACTTTCTTTCGCAGTTCTATATACCTTCAACATCATATTTGAACCTTTTTACATCAAGAAATAAATGTTTGTATCTCCTATGATGTCATGGCCATTAAGCCGACTATACTTCATGTCTGGCTAAATCATTAAATACTATTTTTCATTGTCATTATTTTTGTGTAGGTAAAAATATATTATTATTTTAAGGTTTCAATATATTTTTGAATGCCATAAATTGTTTTATTTTGTATCATTCGAATTTGTATGTAGGAGAATAATTACCAAGAAAATATTCATGAAAATTCACGTAGTCTTTTTGCAATTAAACTATAATTACTATCTACTTATTAGGTGGAAAATATATTGCCACATTAGCAAACTTTTGGTTTTGTACATCTACCTTTATTCATAGGATTACAAATTATGATTATATCATTGTGTCAGCAATACATCAATTTTAAAAAAATGCCTTGCCGCAGGAAGCGAGCTTATAGAAACGTTTTAAAATGTGTTAACTATTAGTTTCCAATTTTAATTACCTGGAGTTTCTATACATAGACTTAACATAAATATTATATTATATATTTGCCTCCGGTAGACTACCATCTGAATAATTTAGTGACAAAAATGTCACGTTGTTCATAATGAGTCTCATGGAAATACTAAGAAAAATACGTCAGGCAGTAGAGAAGTATTTGTAGTCTCTATGCGTATATATATAACATGGTATACAGCTTATATGTACACTGGGGCTCCAAGATACTATGTTTTGAATGGGGCCGTGGATTTTATGATAATATTATAACACAATAGCCTAAGTTAGCCTTATCACATTATATTTCATTCTGTATCTACTTAGGACACTGCCACCTCTTCCAATTTTCTTTAGCAGTTCTATATACCTTCACCACCGACTTTCAACTTTTTTACATCAAGAAATAAATGTTTGTATCTCCTATGATTTCATGGCCATTATGGAGACTATACAACATGTTTGCCTAATAAATACTATTTTTCATTATCATTATTTTTGTGTAGGTAAAAACATATTATTTTTTATGGTTCCAATATAATTTTAAATGGTATAAATTGTTTTATTTTGTATCACTCGAATTTGTATGTAGCTGAATAATTACCCAGAAAATATTTTTCAGACAATTGTAGCCCTACATGAACGTTGAAAGCTCTCTGTTGTGGCGCATGGTTGCTGAGCATTAGCAAACACAATATTTCAGTCATACCCACTCCTGAGGTTAGCTCTGCATATGTAATTTGTAGTTGGCGAATTCATGAGAATAGAATAGAATCATCGTCATTCTTAGAATATAAATGGGACTAAAATGAGCAAACATTGCCTGTTTGTATAGATATTAATTACCCTTAAGAAGGCCCAGCAATAATAATGTTGTCTGCTAATGGACCGTTCACCATCAACTATTAAGACAATATAATCCTTAAAGATCAAAAAGTTAGTTAGATCTGTGAAATTCTCAGTCTAACCTACAAAATGTATCGTATTCTACTGAGAATGCATTATTCGATAATAAACTGCTAGTCAGCTCTCAGTTATACAATATTCTTCGTTCAGTTCGAAGACAATATTTCTAAATAATTAGTTAAGACTTGAAATATACCTTCCAATACGCCATGCATTTGCAAATTGGTTTTAAATATTATTATATTCCATCAATCCTCCTAATTATTGGCGATGTCAATTGCATTCGAAATTTGTCTTCGTTCAAAAACTGCGATTTCAATTTAATTCGGTTTCCAAATTCCAAATGGCTGGAATTGTTCTTGGAGAGAAATCAGAATGGCCAGCCTTGGACGATCGCCACGTCGGAAAATAAAACTTTCAAAGAAG
This sequence comes from Tomocerus qinae, assembly GCA_020055645.1. Lineage (NCBI taxonomy): Eukaryota > Metazoa > Arthropoda > Collembola > Entomobryomorpha > Tomoceridae > Tomocerus > Tomocerus qinae. The sequence goes on along the minus strand of CM034546.1, from coordinate 36,427,306 downwards.
TTGACAAAGTGACATTTAGGGATTTGTCGAAAAGTCTTTGCAGTGTGAATATCATTGCTGAACACGATAAAACATTTGACAGTGTAGATCAATATTTTGGCCAGAAGATCTCGCGTCCGAATTTCATAACTCTATTTCTTTATAACGGAGGACCTGAAAATATTTATACTAGGTGGCTTTTGAAACCAGTTCAACAACCAGTGGCCGACATTTACTACATTTTGATAACAAATGAATCTACATTCTCAATTTGGACAATATGCATTTATTGTAAAATGTATCCTTTCAATTTCTTTGAAGGAATTCATATTAAATCTACACTGAATGAAATTGAATGGAAATATATCTGGAATAAATATAATAGACAACTTTATAATAATAAGGTTGCGGTTTATCTCGCTGAACCCCTAAAGAATGGATTTACCTCGTTCCCTATATGCCGAAATTCTGTGTACAACCTGATTAAACGTGGATACACAAAGTGTGGATACAGTGTCAAGGCAACAGAGACTATGGCCGAACGATTTAATTATACTGCTAAATATAATGGAATAAATGAATGGAGGAAGACTTACGCGGCATGGACAACCCCTGTATACGTTTCTAAACTTTATATATTAAATGATTACTTTTTTACAGGTTATTGGTTCGACAGACAAATTTTTGTGGAAGCTTATGAATATGTCCTAGTTTATTGTGAAGAAAGGGAAACATTTTATGATCTTCCTCTTCATGCCATATTTCAAAACACATTCGATCTACCCAGTTGGATTTTGACTATAATTCTCTTACCTGCGGCATATTGGATTACATCTCACAAGATCCAAATGCGTTCATTGTATGCGAGAGTGGAACGAGTGATAACGTCAACTGTGGCTATTGCGTTGGCCCAATTTGACATCACGCGAGAAAAAAGAAACTTCTGTCTGACGATCATCATAGTGGCTTTTGTAATCAGATGTCATTATGAAACTTACATAACGGGAGAGTTAGTTGTGCCACTTGACAAGAAACGTTACAGAAACTTCAAAGAATTGATTGACAACAATTATAAATATTTGGATCAAATCGGATATTATAACGTGCCTGTAAATAATTATTCCATTCATATGTTTCACAAATATAATTTAGAGGATAAGATAAATTCAAATTTGTACGTTTACGACTGGCATAAAGAAAAATCTGCTACAGAATACAGAGAGAAAGGTTACTCTACCATCGATTTAAGTGTCGAACTAATAATGAGACCGGAGAAAAAATTATTTACTGTTTGTGTTAAATCGAAATCAGGATATTTCTTTTTAAGAATACAAAAAAGAGACGACAAGGCTATTTGTAAACTAGCGGATGAAAAAGTTAGCGAAAAGCTGCTGTCTTACATTTTTTCTTTTGCCTTTCGTAACCAATTTGAACAATGTTTCCGTACATTTTTCGAGTCGGGGTTTATGAAACTGTGGAAAGATCTGACAGATTTGCAGGATTTTCATTATTATTGGCATAATGAGGAGAAATCAAAATATGATAACAACCAAGCTGTGCCCATCAGTCTCGACATGAAAATTCACGTAGTATTTATTTGGTTTTTATTTCTGCTTGCTGGCTCATCGTTTGCCTTTCTTTTTGAAATGTGTTGTCCACTGTTTCAAAACCTATGTTTAGACATAGGCAGGTTGAAACGTATTGTTAGTCATCCTTCGCATAGCTGTAAAATCCAGGTCCAAGAAAGAAGTGTGACAAAGTAGTGCCAGAATCTCAATCCTATAGCATTCGGCCGCCGTGGTCAAAACAATCAAAATTGCATCGGAAAGACACGCCAAAAGTCCTAATAATTAAAGAGGTTAGAATTCTAAATGCATCCTGGAATCCTAAATTTAGAATTTTTTTCTAATTAATAAAAACAATAAAACAACTGACTTCAACCGATTATGGGTTTCTCATTTACAGAGCATATACCTGCTTTAGAACTTTTGAAAGGCTTTTGTACTTCTACCTAATTATACGATCACATAATGATTATCAGTGCAATAACTACAGCGATTTAAAAAAAATCTATCCAGCTTGATATTTCTTTGTCAAACAATTCGAATAAATTACATAAAATATTACGTCGATTGAAGAGACTACTAGCTTTTAGAACAATTTTATCGTGTTAACTTTTAGTTTCCAATTTTGATTACCTGTATTTTCAATATAGACTTTACGTAAAGATTATTAATATAATGAATAATTGTTAGATTACCAGCTGAATAATTTAATGACAAAAATGTCACGAATGTTCATGATGAATCTCATTGTCTCGTGCAATTACTAAGAAAAACACGTGAGACAGTAGAGCACAGAAGTATTTGTAGTCTCATTTGCTTATGTGTACTGGTGCTCCAAGATACTAAATTTTTTCAAGTGATGCTTAGATTAAATAGTAATATTAAAAATAATTATGTAATTCAGCCTTATCATATATTATACCTTATAACTCATTCTATAGTGACACTGCATAATATCCCTGCCATTTTCCTTTCGCAATTCTAAAAACTTGCAGCTACGACTTTGTGTCTTTTTGCTTCAAGAAATAAATGTATGTATCCCTTATGGTCTCATAGCCATTTCGACGATCTGCATGTCTGCATGGCCAAATACTAATTTTCATTATTGTTATTATGTAGGTAGAAAATATGGTTTTAAGGTTCTAATGTAATTTTGAATGATATACATATACATTGTTTTATTTTGCATTATTCGACATTTCGTTTAAATAATGGCTGAACATTTTTCAAACAGAAAATTTTTCAGACATTCATAGTCTTAAATGAATGCTGAAAGCTCTCTGTTGTGCCGCATGGTTGCTGGACATTATAGCAAACACAATATCTCAGTCATACTAAGCCCAGAGGGTGCCCCTATATATGTATTTTATGGCTGTGGTGGATAAGAATAGGATAATAATATAATCACGGTCATTACTGGCTTAGAATATGTTGCGCAAAATTTATATATGCCGATTAAATATCGATTACCCTAAAGAAGGTCTAACGATAATGCAATGGTGGCAATTTGTTTATTCCTTTTCCTTCATTATCTGAAGGATTGTATGATTACCAACAACATGTCAATTTATAATTCTTATCGAGCGAAAATATTGCTCAGTGTAGAAATATTTAATGTGCCTCAATACATCCACGTCCCCAGACGTTGATTTGAATAATTTAGTGATAAATGTGTCACGTCATTTAGTTGACCCGATGTGTTATACCATGATGAGTTACCAGGAAAAACTGGCCAGATAGAAGTATGAGTACAAGGTGTACATTTATTTACTTGGTAGTAGGTATAAGACGATGTATAGTTTCCACTAACTGTTTAAATGTATAGAGACTACCTATATAATAATATATTACGATTGAATTGAGTCCTGGATTAAAACATGGTAATATTATAGCCCATAACAAAAGACACACATTCTGCATTATTATAAATGTATATCAAGACATTACAGAAAACCTGCTGGTTTTCTTCTGCTGATATATCTAAACTAATGGGTTTTCATTCAGAGGTAAATGTATCTCATAGGAATGTAGTTTTCGCTATTTTAGTTGTTTTTATTTTATCACTCTGTCGTTCAACATTCAAAAAGTATTTACCCCTTTGAATTTGAATAACATTAAAAACAGTTATTTTCATTTAAAAAACTTTTCAATAGCCATATAAGCTCCAATGAGACTGACGAATTCCTTTTTGACAACCAAACGTGTGAACAACTATTGACAATTGACACAAAGCCCAAAGAAATAAATGTATTAGACGAATATAGAAACGAAACAAAAATTTTCCGTTTCATATATAATAAATATTATTTTCCAACCCACTGTTGACATTCATATTCTGAAATCACTGTATAAATCCCACCAATTTATTCGCACTTCTGGAAACATATTTCTGTTTCCGTAATTTAAAGAGAAGGTTATGACACCGATAATTACCAGGGGTTGGACATTTATAAAAAAAATATTTGTTTTGGCTACTCGTAGCAAAATTTCCTTTTGTATTTTTTCGTTTCATAGTAGTGGGAAAACAATATCAAAAAAATATCGTAAATATATTTAAATATTTTGAGTTTAAAAAAATGTAATATTTACGTAAATATTTCAGGCTTAAGATACATATATATCAATATTTTAACTATTTTTCCCTTTTTCATGATAAAATTAACAAATTTTTATTGCATGAAAGTCTCATTATTGGGAGTTAATATTATGAAGTTAAAGAGTCATCACTCAATTTCATTCTGAAATCAAGAATTGGTAAGAAGTGAAGGATTTTTTAAGTTATGGTGGTGGCAATATATGCACATGGTTAATTGAAACACCAAAGTCAGGTAGTTTAGTCAGCAAAATTATGCATTTTTGCGTAATTAATAATATACTTGACCCTCAAAAAATTGAAGATGCAAAAATAATCACTGCAACAGCACATAAACAGTCAAATACACAAAAAATGCATCCACACATCATGCCTGGATGCATTTAAAAAAATTTTTTAAACCGGAAAGACAATATTTTTTGATTTTATAAGAATTTTCTGGAAATCCTTTTTTTGCCGACTTATTAGCAGCTGAAATTCCGTGAAAAAAATTATCGAACCCTATATTACGAGACTTGTCAGCTCAAATAGCTAGTTTTATCAATGCTCTTATGATTGGTAATGCAAATTATTTAATTGAATTGAATTTTTACTTTTTATTGAATTAAAAATTCATCGATTAAAAAAAATATTTCATCGATTTTTAGTAAATATTTGGGCTTTTTTAGTAAATATATATGTACATATTTCAGAAAAATAAATAAATAAATGTCCGACCCCTGATAATTACCAATGGTAATAGACCCTTCCTTCCTTAGAAATTTGCTTTCTTTTTATTAAAATCTGTTGATTCTAAAAATCATTTTTGAATGTTTTCCAATCACCATCCTCAATTATTTTTCACTATTTCTATACCTGAAGTAGTTCTACACGGTTATTAGAAAAATTGGAAGTTATTAGTGTAAACCATTTTAATGGAAGGCGTCCATGCATACATATGTCATTTCTACTGGTGGTGATGCTGCATAAGCATGGCTTCTACTGAAATAATTATACTATTCGTTAAATGCTTAAAATGGGTAAAAGAAATAAATTTCAACAGGAGGAAGTTCATGAATCAAAGTAATCTGACAATTGTACTCAAAACTAAAACTAAGCGAAGTACAGTAGTCTACTTTCTACTCTAGGCCTATACCTATTATGTAAAATGCATATCTGTAAACTACATGCCAATAACGTGATTTTAGATTAATTCCTATGCAAATCACAGCATGAAATCGCTGTACTTTTCCAGGTCTGTTTTTGTCCTTACTAAAATCGGCCGTCACCTAAAATAGTGAACTTAAGACAAAAGGACTCTTAATATTAATTTAGCCAATTAATATTTCTCAAAGTGTTGTAGTAGTCCATACAATTTAAAAAACGAGTAGCATTTGACCATGATTTTTTCGGATCTTTCCTAATTCATTCATATCAGTCAGTCAGAGTATTTTTGTATTAAAGTACTTTGTTTAGAAATTAGTATTTTCAGGTGTATTTAGTAAAGATAAAAAATTATTTGATGGTCAATTCAGGAATCGAACCGGAGTACTTTAATATGTATGGCTGTATTTATTTAATATGTATGGATGGCGACTTGGTGATAGGAGTAGACCGGAAATCAAAAGTACTCAGGTTTTTCAAAAACTTTTATCTACAAATGCACTATTTACAATACAATCATTTCAAGAACTGTAACTCTTTTTCGCGATAATTAAATCCGTCTACTTTAGTTTCAAATTTAACTGTTTTAGTTTGCAGAAAAGCAAACTCAATTTCCGTCTCTTGACGAGTAAATTCATTGGTTCTTTGTTCCTCTTTTGCTTTCAGATAAGCCGCAGCTTATATCAGCATTTGTTTTTCACAAAATAACCATTTTTATAACATTTGCATTATGCCATTTGAAACCTATTAGTAGGTGGCATTAAAATATTCACCATCACTCTTAGTATCTTGTTCCAAAGTATAATCACATTTTTATGTTACAGAAAATAAATTAATTCTAATAGTCCAATTATTGTCAGTGTAATTCATATACAACATATACAACGTAGTTTCAACATAAACGAACAGTTTGAATTTGTTTTTGATGTGTTTTGCCTTCCTATTTTGAGTACATTGAATAAAAGCACAATTAATAAGTATATTAATTGAAATGTGTGTTGAGCATACCAAGATACACAATAACTCTTGATGCCCTAGTTTCAAACAATTTACTGCACTTAGCATATTTGATTGGACTGAATCCGAGGCAAATGTTGTTTTATTGTGTGTTGATAGCATGGATGTTTAGTTATGATTATTTTCAGAATCGGTTTGTTGCTACAACTCTTTTGGAGTTTTTCAGAAGATATGGAGATATTAGATGACGCTTGTATTACAGTTAATAACTTCCTCATCGTCGAACAATGAAAAACGCAATGCCGTTCCTTTCAAAACCAATGGGATGTATGCTGTCTGGAGCTCCGGACCGAACTTGAGTCCCATTGTTCTTGAAAGAAAAGGTCGAATTGAGCCGAAGTTATAACGATGACTACTCATTACTCAGCTTTTTTCAATATCTAAATTATTACTTTTAAGCGAACAATAATTGCCATTTAACTGTTATGTTTTTTCTATTATGGTCATTAAATTAGTTTTATTCCTCATTTGTGTCTCACTTTTACAATCAATATGGGTAAGAGTAAATACCCTAACGTGGCTAAGTATAACCTAACCTTTGCTAAAATAATTCTACCCATGTAAATGTCTACTCCCATCAGGAAATCCACCCAGTCTCAATCAATACGTAATAAGTAAACTAGTAGACATTTGCATGCAAGCACTATACAATAAGTGAGACATGTGAGAATACATCACTTAATAGCAAATACTGGTTAGTTCATAGTTGTAGAAGCTTATTCTGCCGATATATTGTTTTCAAACGAGCTTTGGCCGGAAATGTAAATATTGAGATGTTTACTAAGAGCCAACACCCAGCACTTCCTTTTGACGTCATGTTGAAGGTGAATTAAAATAAATCGATGTTTTTTTGTAAGAAGTTGTTCACTATTCGTCGTCCAGTTTGAAATAGCATTATTAGACAAGAGGTAAAATATATACTCAATACGCCATGCATTTAAAAATTTGTTTAAATTATTACGTTGCAATAAGCATTCTAATTTTTGGAGAATATGTCAATTGCATTCGAAATTTGTCTTCGTTCAACAACTGTGATTTCAATTTGATTCGATTTCCAAATTCTAAATGGCTGGAATTGTTCTTGGAGAGAAATCAGAATGGTCAACCTTGGACGATCGCCACTTCGGAAAATAAAACTTTCAAAGAAACTGAAAAAGTGACATTTAGGGATTTGTCGAAAAGTCTCTGCAGTGTGAATATCATTGCTGAACATGATGAAACATTTGCCAGTGTAGATCAATATTTTGGCCAGAAGAACTCTAGACCCAATTTTATAACTTTATTTCTTTATGACGGGGTACCTGAACATTCTCATACAAGGTGGCTTTTATTACTCAGTCAACAGCCAGTGGCAGACATTTACTACATCTTCATTACAAATGAGTCAACGTTCTCAATTTTTACAATATGCATTTATTGTAAAACGTCTCGCGTACAGATCTTTGAAACGATTCAAATTAAATCTACACTGAATGAAATTGAATGGAAATATATTTGGAATAAATATAATGGACAACTTTATGGAAATAATGTCGCGATTTTTCTAATTGAGGCCCCTAAGGAACGAACCATTTCGTTTTCTAAGTGCCGAAATTCAGCATACATCCTGATTAAACGTGGATATTCAGGTTGCAAAAACGGTATCGAGGCAACAGAGACAATGGCCCAGCGATTTAATTATACTGCTGAATATGATGGCCGAAATGAATGGAAAAAAACTTATGACGCATTGCCAGGATATGTATACGTCTCTGAGATTCTCTTGACAGATGATTACTTCTATTTTGGTTACTGGTTTAGCAGACCATTTTTGTGGATAATTATGAATATGTTCTGATTTATTGTGCAGACCGGGAAACATTTTATGATCTTCCTCTTCATGTTATAATTCAAAACACATTTGATCTACCCAGTTGGATTTTTACAATCATTCTCTTACCTGCGGCATATTGGATTTCATCTCACAATATCCAAATGCGTTCGCTGTATGCCAGAGTGGAACGAGTGATAACGTCAACTGTGGCTATTGCATTGGCCCAGTTTGACATCACGCGAGAAAAAAGAAATTTCTGTCTGCTGATTGTTATTGCAGCTTTTGTCATCAGGTGTCATTATGAAACTTACATAACGGGAGAGTTAGTTGTGCCACTTGATAAAAAGAGCTACAACAACTTCAAAGAACTGATTGACAACAATTACAAATTTTTGTATCAAAGCGGATATTATACTGACCATGTTGATACAAATTACTCCGCCGATTTCTTTTATAAATATAATTTAGAAAGCAAAATCAATACAAATTTATATATTTACAATTGGCAAAAGGAAAAATCTGCTACAGATTACAGGGAGAAAGGATACTCGGATTTTGATTTAAACGTCGACCTAATCATGAAACCGGAGAAAAAACTATTTACTGCTTGTATTAAATCCAAGTCGGGTAATTTCTTTTCAGAAATACATAAAAGAGACGACAAAGCTATTTGCAAACTAGCAAATGAAAAAGTTAGCGAAACGCTGCTATCTTACATGTTTCTCTTTGCCTTTCGTAACCAATTTCAATATTATTCCCGTACACTATTTGAGTCGGGGTTTATGGAACTGTGGAGAGATCTGACTAATTTTCGGCAGTTTCATTTATATTTGCAGAAGGAGGAGAGATCAAAATATGATAACAATCAAGCCGTGCCAATCAGCCTCAGCATGAAAATTCATGTTGTCTTCATTTGGTATTTATTTCTGCTCGCTAGCTCATCGCTTATCTTTCTGTTGGAAATGTGTTGTTCACGATTTCAAGGTCTTATTTATTTAGACATAGGCAAACTGAAAACTACTGTTAGTCATCTTTTGCAAAGCTGTAAAAACCGGATTAAAAAAGGAATTGTGGCAAAACAGTGCCACAGTCCAATTACTAAAGTTTGGCCGATGTCAAAACAATCAAAATTGCACGCCGAAAACACGTCAAAGGTCATAATAATCAAACCTGTTCAAAATTCGTAAAATGCATCCACGAACCGCAAAATGAAAAACACTGAACAAAATACGTCAAGTGACTTTTTTAACAGATATTGTTGTGCTTCTCATTTACAGGCAAATATTATTAGTACCCTTGGGAGAGATTCGCCTTGGTAAGCGGTTTCCATATACCACAGCTCAACTTACTTATGTAATATGTAATTGGGTTTTGTTGTGGCTCATAAGAATAAGTACCTGGCCAGTGTGTATTGTTGAGTAGGAGGGAATGAACTTTGTCCAGAAAGTAAGAGATATGTAAATAGCTCTGTTGCTTGCCGGATTCTGGGAAGAAGTAGAGAATGAAATTTAGTTGCATTCTGTCAATAAAATGGCAGATTTTAAAAACGGAAATAATAGGCACAAAACAAATTTTGCTGACAATTCAATGGTTTTTAGCAATTATTTTCTGTCGCTAAATATAATAAATATATATAATAAATGTAATATTATAATACATTTTATTTATTTTCATCGTTTGACATAAGGAAATATTAAAGCTGAATAGAATTTTTTTAAATTGATGTATTATTGACACTATGATAATCATAATATTAAATATAACCCTATTATGTAATGGTAAGGTTGATGAATAAAAGAGAAAGTTTGCTAATTTGGATTCATCATCACATTCTAAAACAGTAGTAATTAACTTGCATGCTTTCTACTCCAATGCGTCCTATATGACACGTTTAATTACATAAGCTAAGGAAATGTAACATAAGGAAATCCTAGATTTTCTTATACTACACCGATAAGACATTTTGTCGGGACTCTTTTTCTGTCCTCCAGCGGGGAGACAGCGTTTTTCCGTCCCAGTTGCTTTATTTTGTCTTACCTTCAAGATCATACTTCCGATTAAAATATTAATTAAAATTAACACAGACACAGCCGATTTGCCTTAAATTAAATAAATATATCGGCTTCATTCAGCCTTTGTTTTATAGTGCAAATACAATTAAAAGTGTACTTCATTTACATCATTCTGAATGATAAACTCCACTCATCACATATCATCAAGGTTCATCACTTGTTAACAGTGCCGCATCCAAAATAATTTCGGGGGGAACCGATTAAAAATATGACGAAAATTTTTGCGTTTTGTTGTGTTTTTAAACCAAATTTTCTTCATTTTTTTCGATTTTAGGTATGGGGGCAGGTTCCCTAGTGTCTCCCTTCGCTACGGCCGTGCTTCTTTACAAAATTAAAATCTCAATAAAAGAATCTTGTAACTCAAAGTTTCGGATAGGAAATAAGCAGTGAAGTAACTAAATTAATACCGGCTTCCAGACAATCGAGTGTGTGTTTGGATTTTACTGCTTTGAAAACGCCAAATCGAATGCCAAATGTAGTTGTACTAGCCAGCATTTTCTTACAATAGAGTTTGTTCCGACTGTTTGTTAACATTTCCATTTGGAGTACATTTAGTGTTTGGGTGGAGTGTTTGTTACACATAGAGTAGGTCAACAAGACGAGCAAAAGAGCAAGCAGGGATAGAGGATAGATGCTAAACAACAGCATTACCATTAGCATGTCTTCTGTGTTTTGTCGGATGACTGCAAAGGAAGTAAATGATGTAACAGCTAATATATAATAAATTATTGCCGGGACGTAACATCTCAGAAGGCAGTCGTTGAATAAAGTATTTAAAACTCTTAGCCCATTAAATGTTCGTATTCTTTCTTGAAGGTCAGCTTTGCTTTCCCTACAGAATTAAAAACCAGTTAGTTTAGTTTAGAGTTAGAGTTTTGTTAGTTTACAGTCACTGAGCGTCATTTGTACATTAGAAATAAATAAGTTGTACATGTATTCATTTGGAAAATTTATATTTATACCTGATCATATACAAGAAGATACATATCCTTGTTGAGTAAAAAAACGTAAAACAAGTAAACAAACTTATTGTAAAAGTTCCGAATATTCCCACAAAAAATAGTTGCAGAAAATCGAAAATAGACGACAACACAATTCCTTCAAAAATCCAAGAAAAACGATGTCTTCCCGGAATACCAAGGAACAACCAGAAGGCGATGAAGAATATAGAAGTTGAATATGCTCCCATTATCCATTTTGAAAACATAGTTTCAACATACACAAACAGTTTGAATTTCTTCGTGGATAAGTTACGCCATCCTATTTTTAGTACATTGAATAAAAACGCATTAATAAGTGTATTAATTGAAATGTATATTAAGCATACCAAAATACAAAATAACTCATCCAATATAGGAGCATACCTTCAGAAATGATTGGAAATCCTTTAATGTCCATTTGATTTAAAACGTGCGCAAGTTCTACAATTTTTGTTCGCAGATTACATAACGAAATGTCCATCATTATGTATGTTAACGTAACAAAGAAGACAATGACAAATTCCAAATTGATATTCTCGTCCGAACGAATCAAATGTACTAGTTGAAATACTAAATAAATCGACAGAAACATTACCCATATTGTTATAATGCCTAGCAGTTGTGATGATCTAGTTTCAAACGATTTACTGGACTTTGTATATTTGATTGGGCTGAATCCGAAGCAAATATTTAAATAAAAACCAAACCACTGTAAGCTTTCATAGCCAGAGAGGTTTGTTGTATCTGGAACAATACTGGCTTTCACTTGCTTTTTCCAAAGTCCCCAGGTATCAGAAATAGATTGCATATTGAAACAAATGACGAATTGCCAAACACTTGTGGATGTTGATCTATAGCAGCTGATAAATATATTTTCAATTAAAATTTTGACAATAAAATATAGAATGCAATTAATGAGTGCTAGTTTTAAATAACGACTAAATAAAAAGAAATTCAAAGGTTATAATAAATGTAATTAATTTTTGAACTTTTACGTTATTTGTGAGTGATTTTTTATTGACTTACCAAATAAAGCAATTTGTGGTTTCAATATATTGTACTTTAATGTACAGACATGTTAGTGTTTAGTTTTCCAATTTAAAGATGAGTTATAGTGGGTGAAGAGCATTTGTTATGAATTTGGTTGGAGTATCTTTATACATCCCGATGATAATTTCAGATGTCTTTCAACAAGCTTCTCAGCTATTGAACAATATATGGTAAATTATATTGCTTTATCCACAGTAGTTGCCGTGGTAGTTGCTCTAACTGCAGTAGTTTCAGAATTCCCTTTTAAAGTTTATAGTCCTTTTATACTCCACGACAGGCATGTATCTGGGAATTTAATGGAGACAGCTATTTATTAAACATTGACAAAGCTTTATGTAAGTTAGAGGCTATATTATTATACTTTCATTTTGGCTATATTCTAATTTATAAATGGAAAGCAGAGTTATACTTTTGCATTTATAATTTGCACCTTCAAGGTGTATATAATATAACTTCTGTGCCTATTAAATATGTAAGCGTTCAGTACTGCGTCGTATGTAGAGAGAATGGCGATATGACATATTATTGGCACCTAAGATAGAGAAATCATTTAAATTATTAAAACCTAAGGTGCTGTAGGTAGTGCTAAAGAATTCACTAAGAATATATTACTAATGAAGTTCCTATGAGTTATTTCGGTTAAGAAGTGAGGCTCAGACTTACTTACATATACATTTAATTTTTAAATACAACTTTGACTCGAAGCAAACAATTTAATCTTTAAAATGACAAGGCTTCAAAGACACATTAACTAACATTATTCATAAGAAACTCCCATACTCAACATTTGTTTTCATAAGGTGGGTCACCATTGGGATTACTCACGGGATTCTACTATGGATTAGCTAGAGTGTAAGTGTTAAATGTATTTACTTAATAATAACCGCATTTTTTTGGGAGCCCAGAAGCCATGATCAATGATTTAGTATTTATTTGAGAACTCATTATTTTCAGAGACGACTGGTATCATGTATTTGGCAGAGATTAGCTAGGTCTGAGAGGTGACTAGACGGCAAAAGTGTCTAGTGGGTGGGTAGATTGATAGGTGGCTACAGTGCGAGCAAAATTTATATGGCGAAAGTTAAAATGGGGCTGAAATATATATTCTAAAAGTGCAAAAATCTTACATGAGGAAAAAATTTTACATAAATAAATTTTAGGTGCTTTTGCCTTTTGCCACTTTGGCTACTACCTACTGTGCCATTTTACCCGGGTGGATGGACAAATGTAGGTTTGGACGGCTAACTGAACTATTAACTGATATTTTCAGAATTGTATACGATGAGACACCGGTGCCCATGTTTAAATCTGATTTCTCACTTTTAATGTTGGAGTTTTCGGGTTTGGTGAATAATTTTAATATTTTTCGTCGTATTTATTAATCTACCTGTTATGAAATTTAGAAATTATTTTCTGTTGTCACGCCCGATATTAAATGATGGGAGACTACCGTACGTATAATTTATTTTGGTACTGTCTTTGGTAAAAATGTAGCAAAACAATTAAATGGTCATCCATTTATAGGCCGGACCATTTTGTCCATTTATTTCTGATGTGGAGTTGACCAAGTTCCAGGACTGCTTCACGGAATTCTCATTATTAACAATTAGTTTATTATTTCAGGCTGTGCTTTGTGATATTTTCGTCTAGTGCAGACCCATTGGAGCTAGCTAAAGCTAAACGGTAAGGCTTGTAGAGTAATTAAATTCTTCAACTTCAGACACTAAATTTTGAATTACATTTTGGAGACATCATTCAAGACTGGCGGCAATAAATGTGATCTGTGTAAATCTATTTAACACCCAGTAGAAAGTAAAATTGAGACTGTCGCCTTTGAGAGTACAAACGATGAATAATTAATTGTCTCCTTTGGCATCACAAATTCAGAACTCTCCTAAATGACAAATGATTGCCTTTCAATGTATTACTTTGTCAGCATGGGCAATGCTTTCATAGCACATTTTTAGTTCAGCCTCAGTCGTAAATCAAATGTAAAGAGGTATAAAGTCATTATTTTGAAGAATCCTTTCATTTTTGTTGTTCGCATTTTCCATACGTTAATAAGAGATGAGGTATAAGAAGATCTGCAAAGCTATTTTTACAGGTTGGTTTTGGGCAATTGATTTCTCTGTATAAAAAACAGCTCAAATTGACCTTTGAGTGGAAAAGTCTGACAATAAAGCAATTACTTACTTATACTCAATATAATGTTGATGCCTAGTTGGATCGTTCAATATATTTAGCTTATAACTACAATGGAGTTTTGATTGGGGATTATAACGATACGATTGCAGTTATAAACAATAAAATTCCTTTCTTTATTCCAACATATGAAGAAGGTTAACAAATTAATTCAGCAATAATAGCATTGACTTTAATTAGCATTAATCTTATAATTTAAACAATCCGAATTTCTTGTAGGCGGGTTTTTTACTGTCTGAGTTTTTGTAAAACAAAAAATCTCTTGTCAATGTAACTAGCTATAATAGCATTGCATTCCTTTATTTTTAATCAAATCTGTGACATGTAGCAGTTTAAGGGGCTTAGAGTTTCCATAAAATGTCAAAAAATGTTATTTCAATGAGATTTCAAAGCACCGAAATCCTTGACTTTCTAGCCCAAACAGGTAATCATATGTTGGCTTATTTCTTACTTATATGTAATTTTTATTTGAACATAGCCTCAAAGACCTTAGCGTAGTCGGAGTCGTAATTAAATGTATAGTCAATACTAAATTAATAATGGGTCCTATATACTTGGCGAAGAAATTATTTATTCTTTTACATATCAGTTTTGTCTGATATAACGTTTTGCCAGTTGGTCAATAACAGTGATAATAGTAATGTAAGTATATACAGCATATATAAAAATTGACATGTCTATAAAATTGTTTGTTATTTTTTTATATATTCCTTGGTTTCCTGTTTCTTGAAACGAAAGGTGATGTGACCCAGTTAAGTATTAAGCCGTCGTTGGTGAATACGCTAAATATTTTATGCTTCCGGGTATTAACTCAATTTTAAATTTAACCTGTCGTACTAAATAGGTTTAAACATCTATTAGTTTACTCAAGTTACAAATGCCCTTAATTCCCCTGAGAGATTCAAAATTAGAAACCTATAATCTAGAAATTCTTCCCTTTATTTAACTTTAGTATTTAACTTTAGTATTAAAATTTTGTAAACAATTATTTAAATATCCAATAATTATTGGTAATGATTCTAATGATTACAACAAGTGCAATGGTAGGAACTTTGTAGTTTATTTTGACAAAAAATGGCTGCATTCTTCCATCTTATATGTAAAATATTTTCATAGTTTCTGCATAGGAAAGATTATCGTCCACTATCAAAATTAAAAAAATGTTTGACATTATTTTTTTTAGTTTCTGGCACAATAGAACCAATCCCGGCCAACAAAAAACTGTTTGCGTAGACAAAACAAAATAAAATGTAGAAACTGACTAAAAATTCGTAGTGAGCAACCTAATCTTCAGTTATAGTTTACACATAATATGGTAGTTTTCTGTTTTAACGCCTTCGTAGATATGGTTAACCAGCAGTTGGTGCTACATAATCAGTAATCATGTGAAACGAAAAGAACTCATAAATATTACTTTTCATATTGGTTTTATTGTAAACTAAAAAGCTAAACTAAATTTTATAAAAATGATGCTGTCATTTGAGTAGTGTACAAAAGCGATGCCGAAAAAATCCTTATTCGATGGATAAGTAATATCCATAGGAATCAGCACAATATTTTAGGTTGTATTAGTTAGCTATGTAAATTTGTACAGCATATAATTTTAGTATATGTAATTATAGTATTTGTAGAATTATATACATATAACTGTATCGTTTTCATTTTCTGTTTAGTTAATTTATAAAAGCGTAAATAAATGAAATATGTGAATAAATTTAATTATTTTTGGCGTGTTAATGCTATAAGAAATTATTATATGGACAGGCTCTAGTTCTTTAAATGTAAAAATTGGTGTAGTTCTTAGTGCTAGGTTGATTAAATGTAAAAATTGGTTTCAGCTGACAAATTTTGTTTATAGTTTCAGAATGTATTACAAAGAAATTCGATGAAAATAAATAACAAATATCATTACTGCAGAGAATGTTTTAAAATTAGTACTTTAAATATACTAAATATTAGTGTAGTACATTTAGTGAGTTTATGCTTGCATAACTCCTTAAAACCTTAACTTTTAAGAGCTAGGCATGGCTTCAAATTACAATTCTACTCGATTATCATTCGGATTTAACCTTTTGGGGAAATGTGTCAATTTTTAGCACATTTTTACTGTTTAATAATTATGATTCTAAATCTATAAAATCTATTGAACTCTCTACACAAGTTCTTGCTTCCAAAATTTGTCCATTCTATAGTGCCTGGCTCTATCTTTATTTGGTTATTTCTTTCAAAGAAGTCAATACCTTTTCCCATTTTGACCAGCCATTTGTTGTCCAATCTGCATTAGAAAATGTTATTATCATTTTAATTGAAAACAAACTAGGCATAGATACGGTTTTAGCAGTAAATGAATACAATACAAACGACCCGAGAAACCAAATTTTAACAGAATCTAGGTCACAAATTGGATTCCAGAAAAATTTTTTATAGTAGGAAATCATACGTTTCACTGCTAAATCACATTCAATCCAGTCTCCATTGGGTAAAGATAGTAAATAATCGCTAAATTCAAGTAACTAAAATGTGTGACCCACTTACCTCAGAGCTCTGTCATGGAGTTCGCAGTCGTACCCAAACACAAATCTCAGCTTTTGGTTTCCATCTTTATTAGTACCAAACTTGCGACTCAATTCAGTCAAAAGACAGAAGTTGATTGGCCTCTTATTTTTTTCTGCTGGACGAGTAACCAGCATTACTGCTTCTCAAGTTTTTGTACTTGTCTCGGAAAAGTTGAATGAGCAGATCAAGATTGTTTATCTTTGAAGTAGGTACATAAAAATAGAATTCAAAAGCAATTGTGAATGACATATAGCTTAGCTATAGATCATTAAATTATGGGAGCTTGGATGCATTAAAAGAACTTTACATTGTACAAAAATGCGACATAATATTTTTAAAATAACTAATAATTTAAAAAATTAATATGGGCATCAGTCCCCAGTCCCCAAGCCACTTCTAGATATGTCCTTTTTAATTGATGATATTTTTACATGGCGTTGTACCTGATATTTATTGTACATGTACGGATCTTCGTAAATAGCGATGGAAACATTTTCTGTCAGGACGTTTGCAAAAATTGTTTCATAGGATTGCCCTTTCTGTCCTTGTTTTATTGTGTATTGAAAGGATGGATGTTTAGTCATGTTATTTTCGGAATCAGGTTTGTTGGTATGACCCATTTGGAGTTCTTCTATTTCTTCTATTAAAAACCATTAATCCAATCCCAATTATTAATTAATTAGTTGCCAATCGTTATTTTAGTGGTATTTTTAAATTTTGCTATTCTTACCGGCACAAAGTTTACAACGCATTTCTTCTAACTTTCATATCATGGTCGTTAAATTGGCTTCCTTAAGATAATCATTTTTCCATTGTGTTAGTGCGTCCAGTATTTTATCAGAGATAGTTTGTACTGGAGGATTTACTACTAGTTGATAATCCAGTCCAACCAAATTGCAAAACTGCTTCAATTGCCTGCAAAGGCGCTGTTGTCAGAGAGGATTTCCACGATTTTGTGGATATGAAAGCCATCTAGCTTCCCGACATTCTCTGTAATACATTTAATTTGTAACTTGTCTTATAATGATACATTATTTTTAAAAGTTATTTAAGATACCTGCAGACAATTTGCACTTCATCTGCCCTAAGATTTGGCACAAAGTTTTCAGATTTGCTTTATTAGAAAATTTGATTTGCCAAGACTTAAGTATGGTATGAATTTTGTCAGAGATTGGTTTTCTCCGAAACTTCTGGGTTATCAATTTCATTAACCGACACACCAACTCCAAGGAAGAACATTTTCCATTTCCGGGAAAACATATAATCGTTTGCTAGAATGGGTACCACTAATGGGGAATCAACGCCAATATTTTCTATCGTATAAACAATATAAGTTAGTTACCATTTTGTTAACTTTGTAGTTTTGAATTAATATTTAACTAATATTACTTACCTGTATGCTGAGCCATAGCGTCTATTTTAATTCTACTTTAAAACAATACGACGGTATTCAATTCTTTATTAAACGCGACAATATAATTGCAGTCGATGTTTGGTAAGAAAAAGAACGCGAAATTTATATTAGTTTAAACAAAAGTGATATAATGACAGTTACAACCAAAATGTGATACAAAATATTCAATTTATATTTTATTTTGTAGTAAAAATAATTTGGACTAACATTTGTGAACGAAATTCAGCGTTCAACTAGGTTTTACACTGGTAATGGTATTATCAACAGTATGTACAATCATTTTAATATACACAGGCAGGTAGATAAATCTAAATTAAAATACTAATGACTAATAGCATATCAGAAATAATCTGCAAACAAAAAAATCATGGAAAATTCCTCTATGGTGCGAATATAACTGTGATAAGGTTGTTTGTTTAAGACTTGTGAAAATATTTCTGATTATAAAATCACACAAAATGATCAGCTATGCTTTGATTTAAAATAGTGCTGTTAATTTATGCGATAACTAAGTTACATGCCCATTTAATTCCATGTATAATAAACAGACTTCACCGGCATGGATCCAGGAATTTGACCGTGTAGGGGCACAAACCAAAATTTTAGTAAAAGTATTAGATGTTTTCGATTTGTACCCTTTTTTAACAAAAAATCCTCTTTTTCTTTGGATTTAGGGAGGTCTATAGCCCCCCCCCCCCACCACCACCGGCGGATACGTGCTGCCTGCGACTTTATACTACATCAGCAGAACCAGATAAATGACTCCTTAAAGTTATAAATGAGATATTGTAATTTGTATTACCCGTAATATTGTATTACCCGTAATATTGTATTACGGTAATACAATATTACCCGTAATATTGTACTACCGTAATAATCGAAATAATTCCGCGCGGAATTATTGTTTCAAGCACATAAAAAAATTCCTGAAAAGGCCAAAAATGTCGAAATAATTCCGCGGACGCGGAATTATTTTTCATTAAGTCAATATTTATTTTTTTCAATGAATGGGATAAAAAAATTTATAAAAAATTAATTTAGAGGTCATCATCTGAAGATAGGGATAAATTTATCGAATCTATTAAATCGAGGTCCATGTCTTCTTCATCCGAAGGCAATAAAATATTGTCCACATGGATTAAGGGCTGTTCCATTTGCATATACTGCTGCTGTAGCATTTCTCGCCCTTCATAACAATCCTTGCCTGGTTTGAAGACCGTTATTAAATTGTCCAGGGTTCCATCTGTGGCATTTAGAATTCCACAAGAAAAGAAGGATTTTTTAATAACGTCTGCTGGGAATCCCAGGCTTCGACAATCCAACTGCAGACCACACTCAAAGAGGGTGGTTCTGAATTACCACCTTTAGTAGTTTCGATGTTACCAGGAGTGGATACGAACACATTGTATTGTTTCCTGATGGAAACTTTGAACGGCTTGTTCCAGTGGACACCTACTGGCTGGATGTATTTAGTACATCCTCCTGGGATGACAGCAGAGTCGACATTTAGCCTTCGTATTTCTTTTACCTTTCATCATCTTTTTAGGTACAGGTACGCGGAATCATTTCGATACGCGGAACTATTACCATTAACAGCCAAAAAGGTGCGGAATTATTATTACGCGGAATTATATCGATTATTATGGTATACTTAATCGGACAACGATTTTCGGCATAAAATGGCAATAGCTTAATGACAACTCTATCTGGTTACAAAGTTAAATGATGTGCACACAATAAGTTTTCGATTGGTCGTAGTACAGTTTTGTGCATACAATAATTTGTATTGTATTTATAAATACATATTAACATTAGCTAAACCTATCTATAAGTACTATGATTTGATAAAATCTGGTAGAAATAGAATTTAATTTAAAAAGTTATATTTACCTAATAACATTAAAAGATGTAGTGCATTTATATATAAACTAAAGATATTGAAAAAGTTAATACTGCTTTTCTTATTGTAAATGTAACCTATTTAATATAAGTGCCTCCTCTACTTTAATGTTTCGGGTAATTTTTAAAATTACATACATATTTTTGAATTTGGAAATCGGAAAGCATAACAACAAAAGGAAGTAAATTAAGATCTGCATCTATCGTGAAGCGAACCACATCAACAAATTTTGGACAACGACAATATTTAATGGCTTCACCTTCCATTCTTTAGAGGGCAACTTTAGTGAAAAACTCTGAAACTGTTTTAAATACATTTGATTACCATTGACACTAGTTGTTGTTGAAGGGTAAAAATATTCTCGAATAAATGAAGATATGAGTAATTTCTAGTTTATGATATTTTCTTGCACATTAGTTTGAATCGCAAACATGCAACGATTTCACGTCGTAGACCTATTAGACACATGACCTGGCCTAGGTGAAAGCTCTTTGGGATGAAAAATGCCTACAGATAGCTAGAATAAAAGTGCAATAACATTTCACTGATTTTCTTATCAGCTGTAAATTCACGGAGACATATTAGCTTATCAATCATTGTATCTTCAGTCTATCTTCTGCTTGTGATTTTTGGCCTTTTCTGGCCCTATACATATGTCGATGCATGTATACCTTTATAGGTAGTATGTTTACCATTGTAAATACTTGTACGTCATTTCTTTATCTCCATTAATTTTCTGATTAAATGGCTGAACTGATATAATTTGTGGTTAGGTATTCAACGGTTGAGTAAAATTACGTTAACGCAACGTTTTGACTTGAAACATTCATTACAACAATCTACTTTATTTACCAATGTGTTTATCAGTGCTGTATGCATTGTGGAGAATACACAATGTTTAATACTAATCTCTTTTTTCACCTTAGTACATCTGTTTGTTATTTACATATGCTTGAAAAATAATTGCCGTGCAATTGTTGATCTTAAATATTAATTCACATAATTATAAATCTTCAAACAATTGAGGAACGGAAATTGTTGTCACAATGCTCATAAATAACTAAATAACTTTGTAGTATTTTAACTGCTGCCCGGAGGTCTTACAGTATAATTTATAGTTCATAAATTAGCTTATAAAATTGAATATTGATATTCAATACCGATAAATAAATTAATGGAGTATGTAATTATCAGAATCAATAAATTTTACAATGGTATTTTATACCTTGGAACCTTCACAGGGGCGGGGATAGGAAGGACCAAATTTTCTGAAAGAAGGCTATAGATATTTTTTTTAAATTTATATGTTACAAGTATTTCTACATTGTAAACAAATTTTCAGCGCTTCCTGGAAAAGAACGCCTAGTTTCTACGTGGTATTGCTACAACGTATCTATGTATGTATAACTTTAGTAAGTTGTACATGTATGTAATTTTCCCTATAAGCAATGGTTTAACGTGTAAACAAAATGACGGAAAAATCGGGTCCTTTCAAATAAAGATATGTAATGATGGGGTAAAATATTATATATTATTTATTCAACGGACGTATCCTGTGTAGACATTCAAACAATCGCTGCGTATTAAATAAAAAAATATTAGAGGAGCTACTGTTTTAGTAATCATTGTTTGAATAGAATGGATTTTGCAATTAATAAAAGGAATAAAATGACTTGCTAGGATAGTCTCGGTATCAAATGTCAGTTTCAAGTTTCACCCTAAAACTCTGAATTAAAATGTCCCAGTTTGAAGAAAAGCAATTTTTATCTTATTTACAAGGATGTCATAAATAGAGGTTTGAAAATCACTTCGTTTTTTAAATTGAGTCCTTTTGTTTGGAATAAGAAAATCTCTTTTGTCACGATATGCCAAAGTAGATTTCAATATTCAGTTTTTCAAAGGTACAAGACAAACTATAAAACATTTAATTGAGTATGTGGTTCTTAAAAATTATAAAAAAGTTTCTTTCTTTTGTTATTATTATTATTTTTATTATTATTTTTATTATAAAATAATACTTTCTTTGAATTATTTCCTAAAATGTGTGAGATTGAAAAGCGTACGTAGAAAATATATTATTACCATTTTAAAGTTTGCTATATTATTTTGTTTTATTTTGCATTATTTTCTTTAATACATAGCTGAATAATTGCTTGCAGAAAATACTTCAGTCATTCGTATATAGTCTTAAATGTATATATTGAAAGCTCTCTGTTGTGCCGCATGGTTGCTGAACATTAGCAAACAAAATATTAGTAACCAACTTCAGACATTGCATCTCTATATATATAATATGGCTGTGGCTTTTAGAATATCTGGGACGAAAATAAGCAAACATTGCCTGTTTGCAAAGATATCGATTACCCCACAAAAGGACCAAATTAAAAATGATTTTATATGCTAAAGAAGGGAAAAATGTTAATTAAATACCTGATGATATGATAATTAAAAATATATATAGAACAATGCGATTTAAGTTACTGTGAAAATACATTACTCCATATCAAATGCTAGTTAACTCATAGTTATACATGATTATTCTGCAGATATACTGTTTTGCTAACTTAATGTTTTGCAAACGAGCTTTGTCGTATGGAATGTGTTGATGTTACTATGAGCCATTGTCCAGGATTTCCCCTTTGACGTCATGTTGAAGGTGAACAAAAATAAATCGATATTGCTTTTGTTAGAACTTGTTCACTATTCGTCGTTCATCGTTCAGTTTGAAAGGCATTTTTTGTTTGCAAATTATTAGCCAAGATATGAAGTACACTTTCCAATACAATATGCATTTGAAAATTTGTTTAAATTATTGTGTTGTATTAGTCACATTGATTTTTCCAGAATACGTTAATTGCATTCGAAATTTGTCTTTCGTTCAACAACTGTGATTTCAATTTGATTCGATTTCCAAATTCTAAATGGCTGGAATTGTTCTTGGAGAGAAATCAGAATGGCCAACCTTGGACGATTGCCACATCGGAAAATAAAACTTTCAAAAAAGTTGACAAACTGACATTTAAGGATTTGTCGAAAAGTCTTTGCAGTGTGAATATCATTGCTGAACACGATAAAACATTTTGGAGTGTAGATCAATATTTTGGCCAGAAGATCTCTCGTCCGAATTTCATAACTATATTTCTTTATAACGGAGGACCTGAAAATATTTATACTAGGTGGCTTTTGAAACCAATTTCACAGCCTGTGGCGAACATTTACTACTTTTTCATTACAATCGAGTCTACATTCTCAATTTGGACAATATGCATTTATTGTAAAAGGTACCCTTTCAGTTTCTTTGAAGGGATTCGTATTAAATCTACACTGAATGAAATTGAATGGAAATATGTCTGGAATAAATATAATGGACAACTTTATGGAAGTAAGGTCGCGGTTCATACCTTTGAGAACCTAAAAAATGGATTTACTTCGTTCTCTATATGCCGTAATTCAGTGTACACCCTGAATAAACGTGGATATTCAGAGTGTGGATACAATGTCAAGGCGACAGAGACAATGGCCGAGCGATTTAATTACACTGCTAAATATAATGGAATAAATGAATGGAGGAAGACTTACCCGGCATGGACAACCCCTGTCTACGTTTCTCAAATTTACATGTTAACTGATTACTTTTATTCAGGTTATTGGTTCGATAGACAAATTTTTGTGGATACTTCTGAATATGCACTAGTTTATTGTGAAGAAAGGGAAACATTTTATGATCTTCCTCTCCATGCTATAATTCAAAACACATTCGATCTATCCAGTTGGATTTTGACCATCATTCTCTTACCTGCGGCATATTGGATCTCGTCTCACAAGATCCAAATGCGCTCATTGTATGCCAGAGTGGAACGAGTGATAACGTCAACTGTGGCTATTGCATTGGCCCAGTTTGACATTTCAAGAGAAAAAAGAAATATCTGTCTGCTCATCATCATAGTGGCTTTTGTAATCAGGTGTCATTACGAAACTTACATAACGGGAGAAATAGTTGCACCATTGGACAAGAAGAGCTACAGAAACTTCAAAGAACTGATTGATTTCAATTATAAATATTTGGATCAAATCGGATATACTAACATATCCTTTAATAATTTATCCTTTTATATATTTCACAAATATAATTTAGAGGATAAGATAAGTTCAAATTTGTACGTTTACGACTGGCATAAAGAAAAATCTGCTATGTAATACAGGAAAAGAGGCTACTCTACCCTTGATTTAAGTGTCGAACTAATTATAAAGACGGAGAAAAAATTATTTACTGTTTGTGATAAATCGGGATATCTCATGTTACTAATACAAAAAAGAGACGACAAGGTTATTTGTAAACTAGCAGAAGAAATAGTTACAGAAAGGCTAGAGTCTTACGCTTTTTCTTCCGCCTTTCGTAACCAATTTCAACACTATTTTCGTACATTTTTCGAGTCGGGGTTTATGAAACTGTGGAAAGGTCTGACAGAGTTGAAGGACTTTCATTATTACTGGCAGAAGGAGGAGAAATCGAAATATGATAACAACCAAGCTGTGCCCATCAGTCTCGACATGAAAATTCACGTAGTATTCATTTGGTATTTATTTCTGTTTGTTGGCTCATCGTTTATCTTTCTGTTAGAAATCTGTTATCCACGATTTCAAAGCCTATGTTTAGACATAGGTAAACTGAAAAAGTTTGGTCATCATCTTTTAAATAGCTGTAGAAACCAGATCAAAAAAGTAAATTTGTTAAGTCACTGCCAGAATCCAATTTCAAGGGTTGGGCCGCCAAAGCGAAAACAATCAAAATTGACCTGCGAAAAAACGCTGAAGGTAGTAATAATCAAAATGGTTGAAATTCGTAAAAAAATAATTAAACCACAATATTAAAAACATATAAACTTAAACGGAAAGATGTTCTTCTAGTTAATAAAAGAAATTAGTTATTGTTTCTTACATATTTTTTAAAAAATATTACGGTAAATTATGATTCAACTAAAAGTTGGAATTCATATTGAAGCAAAATCAATACAATTTTTGTGATGTAACTATTAGATCTTCATCCTTAAGTCGTCAACCCTACGAGCGATAGCCATTAGGATAAATTGATTTTTTTACTCTTTTATTCTCAAAAATTATTGAATTCATAATTATTATGCTACAAACAAAAATACACGTTTTTGATTGTAATCAAGCATATTTTCTACAATTGAAACATTAATAACAAAGATAAATAAATAATTTTAGTCGCATTTTCTACTCTTCATTTACAGGGCCCATATCAGTAACCATGCGAAATGAGCACTTCTAGTTAACGTAAAAAATGGCAGTTATAATCAATTTTTTGAGAAAAATTGATGTATGTATTATGATTCAATTAAAAGTTAGAATTAGTTGGACCGGAATAAACCCAATTTGTGTGATGATGTGATGGGACTATAAGATATACTATCAATGAAGCATAGAACCCTAAAAAGCGATAGCCAATGCAATATCATTCGTCTACTCTTTTATTATCGAAGACTATTCTAATATATAACCACAGTCCATTCTAATTTGGTAACGCAAGTACTAACTTTGATGACTTCTGGTAATTCAACTTATTTTTTGCAATTAAACTATAATTACTATTTACTTAGTATGTGGAAAATATATTGGCAGTGGCACATTAGCAAATTTTCGGTTTTGTACATCTACCTTTAATCATAGGATTGCAAATTATGATTAAATCATTGTGTCAACAGTACATCAATTTCAAAAATTGCCTTGCCGGCGGAAGCAAGCTTTTAGAAACGTTTTACATAGTGTTACCTTTTAGTTTACAATTTTAATTACCTGGATTTTCCATATGTTGACTTAACATAAAGATTATATTATACATGTGCCTCCGTTAGACTACCATCTGAATAATTTAGTGACACAAATGTCACGTTGTCAATGATGAGTCTTATGCAAATACTAAGAAAAATAGCTCATGCAGCAGAGAAGTATTTGTAGTCTCTTTGTGTATATAACATGTAATATGTATAGCTTATATATGTTTTCTCTGGTACTTCAAGATACTACATGTTTTGAATTGAGCCGTGGAATATAAATGATAATATAACACACTAGCCTAAATTAGCCTTATCACATTACTAGTGAACCCAGCAAAGAACGAACCTAGTACACAGATTATAAAAAAATTATTGATGTAAAACTGCAGTGGCTGGTTGTAAAACTTCTCTACCCCAGGATGTAAAACTTTAGATGTGAAAATTCCCAATACCATACAATATACTAAATAGCTATGGTGGTTTAAGGACTTACTATTGAGCTGAGCCGTGAATTAAATTGTAATATTATAACAACACATAAAATTAATTTAGTCTTATCACATAATATCCTCTCTATACTTCATTCTGTATCCAGTTCTGTATCTCTGCAGAATATTTGCTATTTTCTTTTAGCAGTTCTGTATACAATTCTTACGACATGATCTCCTTACATCGAGATATAGATGTAGCTAATTGCGACGACTGGTTGGACAAATACTACTTGTTTGTGATTATAATTTTTTGTGTACGTAGAAAATATATTATTACCATTTTAAAGTTTGCTATATAATTTTGTTTTATTTTGCATTATTTTCTTTAATACATAGCTGAATAATTGCTTGCAGAAAATACTTCAGTCATTCGTATATAGTCTTAAATGTATATACTGAAAGCTCTCTGTTGTGCCGCATGGTTGCTGAACATTAGCAAACAAAATATTAGTAATACCAACTTTAGACATTGCCTCTATATATACATATAATATGGCTGTGGCTTTTAGAATATCTGGGACGAAAATAAGCAAACATTGCCTGTTTGCATAGATATCGATCACCCCACAAAAGCACCAAGTTAAAAATAATCTTATATGCTAAAGAAGGGAAAAAATGTTAATTAAATACCTGATGATATGATAATTAAAAATATATAATCCTCAAAGAACAACGCGATATAAGTTACTGTGAAAATACATTTACTCCATATTAAATGCTAGTTAACTCATAGTTATACATGCATATTCTGCAGATAGACTGTTTCGTACATGAATGTTATGCAAACGAGCTTTGTCATACATATAGAATGTTACTATGTGCCACTGTCCAGCATTTCTCATTTGACGTCATGTTGAAGGTGAACAAAAATAAATCGATATTGCTTTTATTAGAACTTGTTCACTATTCGTCGTTCATCGTTCAGTTTGAAAGGCATTATTTATTTCCAAATTATTAGCCAGAATTAGATATGAAGTACACTTTCCAATACAATATGAATTTGAAAATTTGTTTAAATTATTATCTTGTATTAGTCACATTAATTTTTCCAGACTACGTTAATTGCATTCGAAATTTGTCTTCGTTCAACAACTGCGATTTCAATTTAATTCGGTTTCGAAATTCTAAATGGCTGGAATTGTTCTTGGAGAGAAATCAGAATGGCCAACCTTGGACGATTGCCACGTCGGAAAATAAAACTTTCAAAGAAGTTGACAAATTGACATTTAAGGATTTGTCGAAAAGTCTTTGCAGTGTGAATATCATTGCTGAACACGATAGAACATTTTGGAGTGTAGATCAATATTTTGGCCAGAAGATCTCTCGTCCGAATTTCATAACTCTATTTCTTTATAACGGAGGACCTGAAAATATTTTTACTATGTGGCTTTTGAAACCAATTCAACAGCCCGTGGCAGAAATTTACTACCTTTTCATTACTAACGAGTCTACATTCTCAATTTGGACAATATGCATTTATTGTAAAAGGTATCCTTTCAGTTTCTTTGAAGGGATTCGTATTAAATCTACACTGAATGAAATTGAATGGAAATGTATCTGGAATAAATATAATAGACAACTTTATGGAAATAAGGTCACGGTTTATCTCGGTGAACCCCAAAGAATGGATTTACTTTGTTCCCTATATGCCGAAATTCAGTGTACACCCTGATTAAACGTGGATATTCAGGGTGTGGATATAGTGTCAAAGCAATGGAGACAATGGCCGAGCGATTTAATTATACTGCTAAATATGATGAAATAAATGAATGGAAGAAGACTTACGCGGCATGGACAACCCCTGTGTACGTTTCTCAAATTTACATATTAAGTGATTACTTTTATCCAGGTTATTGGTTCGACAGACAAATTTTTGTGGAAGCTTATGAATATGCACTAGTTTATTGTCAAGAAAGGGAAACATTTTATGATCTTCCTCTTCATGCTATAATTCAAAACACATTCGATCTACTTAGTTGGATTTTGATTATCATTCTGTTACCCTCAGCGTATTGGATTTCATTTCACAAGATCCAAATGCGTTCATTGTATGCCAGAGTGGAACGAGTGCTAATGTCAACTGTGGCTATTGCGTTGGCCCAGTTTGACATCACGCGAGAAAAAAGAAATTTCTGTCTGCTGATTGTTATTGTAGCTTTTGTAATCAGGTGTCATTATGAAACTTACATAACGGGAGAGTTAGTTGTGCCACTTGATAAAAAGAGTTACAGAAACTTCAAAGAATTGATTGACAACAATTATAAATATTTGGATCAAATCGGATATAATAACTTGAACTTTAATAATTTCTCCTTTCATATATATCACAAATATCATTTAGAGGATAAGATAAGTTCAAATTTGTACGTTTACAACTGGCTTAAAGAAAAATCTTCTACAGAATACAGAGAGAAAGGCTACTCTATGTTTGATTTAAATGTCGAACTAATAATGAAACCGGAGAAAAAATTATTTACTATTTGCGTTAAATCGACATCGGAATATTTCTTTTCAGAAATACAAAAAAGAGACGACAAAGCGATTTGCAAACTAGCAGATGAAAAAGTTGCAGAAAGGCTAGGGTCTTACGCTTTTTCTTTCGCCTTTCGTAACCAATTTCAACACTATTTCGGTACACTGTTTGAGTCGGGGTTCATAAAACTGTGGAAAGGTCTGAAAAAGTTGCAGTTGTTTCATTCTTATTGGCAGAAGGAGGAGAAATCGAAATATGATAACAACCAAGCCGCGCCCATCAGCCTCGACATGAAAATTCACGTA
Organism: Tomocerus qinae; assembly: GCA_020055645.1. Classification (NCBI taxonomy): domain Eukaryota; kingdom Metazoa; phylum Arthropoda; class Collembola; order Entomobryomorpha; family Tomoceridae; genus Tomocerus; species Tomocerus qinae. The sequence goes on along the minus strand of CM034546.1, from coordinate 36,397,955 downwards.
GTATTCATTTGGTATTTATTTCTGTTTGCTGGCTCATCGTTTGTCTTTCTGTTAGAAATGTGTTATCCACGATTTCAAAGCATATGTTTAGACATAGGTAAGCTGAAAACGTTTGGTTTTCATCTTTTCTATAGCTGTAAAAACCAGATCAAAAAAGTAAATTTTTAAGTCACTGCCAGAAACAAATTTCAAGGGTTGGGCCGCCAAAGCCAAAACAATCAAATTTGACCTGCGAAAAAACGCTAAAGGTCGTATAATAATCAAAACCGTTGAGATTCGTAAAGTAAAATAGATCAATAAACCACAATATTAAAAACATATGAACTAAGACGAAAAGACGTTCTTCTAGTAATTAAAATAAATTGCAGTTATTGTCTCTCACATATTTGAAAAAAATTATTAAGGTTAATTATTAAGTTGGAATTCATATGGAAGCAAATTCAATACAATTTTTGTGATGAAACTATTAGATCTTCATCCTTAAGTCGTCAGCCCTACGAGCGATAGCCATACGATATATTCATTCTTCTACTCTTTTATTCTCAAAAATTATTGAATTCATACTTATTCTGTTACAAACACAAGTACATGTTTTAGATTTTAATCGAGCATATTTTCTGCAATTGAACTTATACTATTAATATAGATAAATAAATAATTTTCAATCACATTTTCTACTCTTAATTTACAGGGCCCATATCAGTAACCATGCGAAATGAGCGCTTCTAGTTAACGTAAAATATGGCAGTTTTAATCAATTTTTGAGAAAAATTGATGCATGTATTATGATTCAATTAAAAGTTAGAATTTATTAGACTGGAATAAACCCAAATTTTGTGATGGGACTATAAGATAGACTATCAATGAAGCATGAACCCTAAAAGCGATAGCCAATGGTAATTTCATTCTTCTACTCTCTAACTTATTTATTCTCGAACATTATGAATCCATTCTAATTTGGTAACGCAAGTACTAACTTTGATGGCTGCTGGTAATTCATCAAATTTTTTGAAATTAAACTATAATTACTATCTACTTAGTACGTTGAAAATATATTGGCACATTAGCAAACTTTCGGTTTTTTACATGTACCTTTAATCATAGGATTACGAATTATGATTATATCATTGTGTCACCAATACATCAATTTAAAAAATTGCCTTGCTGTGGGAAGCGAGCTTTTAGAAGCGTTTTACATTGTGTTAACTTTTAGTTTCCAATTTTAATATAATATGTGTGCCTCCGTTAGACTACCATCTGAATAATTTAGTGACAAAAATGTCACGTTGTTCATGATGAGTTACATGCAAATACTAAGAAAAATACGTCAGGCAGTAGAGAAGTATTTGTAGTCTTGTAGTCTCTGCGTATATAACATGATGTACAGCTTATGTGTAAACTGGGGTTCCAAAATACTATGTTTTGAATTGAGCCGTGGATTATAAAATGATAATATTATAACCCACTAGCCTAAGTTAGCCTTATCACATTATACTTCATTCTGTATCTACTTAGGACACTGCCGCCTCTTCCAATTTTCTCTCGCAGTTCTATATACCTTCACCATCGACTTTCAACTTTTTTACATCAAGAAATAAATGCTTGTATCTCCTATGATGTCATGGCCATTATGGAGACTATACAACATGTTTGCCTAAATACTATTTTTCATTACCATTATTTTTGTAAGTAAAAAATATATATCAATTTTAAGGTTTCAATATAATTTTTAATTGTTTTATTTTGTACTAGTGAACCCAGCTAAGGGGCAAATCTAGCACTCAAAAGAAATTCAGCAGGCCACCCATCACAGTAATAAAAACATCCCATTAGGTTATTACGTTAATTTTTTAAATACAAATTATATTTTAATTAATATACTTTTATTTTCTACAGTGGCAATGCTGTATTGAGGGGGGCATAGGGAGCAGCCCCCCAAAATCTAAGAAAAGGGCAAATTTTATCTCAAAATACCAAAATATTTCGCTTTAGGCTATTTTTGACTCATTTTAAACAAAATAAGCCCAAATTTTTCGCGCTTTGCGCGAATATGCCAAATGCATGTAAGTGTATGACGTCAATGCCCCCTCCAAAATCGACTTCTAAATACGGTGCTGTACAGTGGTTGGAAAAATTAGCTGCAGCTCCAACTTCCTGATAAAAAGGAATTTCCTACACCAAATTAATAACTGTAGTTTGTAGCATCAAGTACAGGGAACAATGAAAAACTCTATTTTCGAAAAACTCCCACAAATTTACCAAAACGTTTCCCATTCAAAATCAAATAACTAAGATTCCCCGTGGGATTTTGGAAAACCGTACAAATCCCATGAGTACAAACTTACGAATAAATATTTTTATAAAATAAATCGTGGCTCTGGCTCCCAGCACTGTTATTTCATTCTACAAAAGAACTGGCCCAATGAAATCAGGGTAGTAAAAAGTAAACCCAGCTCTACTAAAAAATTGAATAAGTTTGTTGATATAGAAGAACCAATTGGAATTAGAAGTTTTGAAATTCTGTTTAATAAGGCACATTACGATTATTACGAAATGTCCCCTTTCGCTAATCATTCCCATTCCATCACCACTCACCATTCAACCTTCTTATGTAAATTTCTATTATTGTTTTGATGTTATCATAATAATATGAAACGACTCATTTCGGTGGTTTAGAGGAATTGGACTGTTGGACTTGCGCATTTTGCTTTTAAGGAGCCTGCATATATTACGTGTGTAGTTAATGGGAGGAGGAGGTATTCAAAAGTGTTGCAGTCAGCACTTGCGTTTCACATGGTGGGAGTGGGTTTTGCGTAACGTAATATATGCAAGTTTCCTTGGTTCTCCCTACCACACGTACATATATATATATATAGACAGGTAAATTTATTGCTTTATCAAGTCTGAGATTATATATAGAGATCATTCGAATTTGTATGCAGCTAAATAATTAACCAGAAAATATTTTTCAGACATTCATAGTCTTAAATGGACGTACGTTTACAACTGGCATAAAGAAAAATCTGCTACGGAATACAGAGAGAAAGGTTACTCAACCATCGATTTAAGTGTCGAACTAATTATGAGACCGGAGAAAAAATTATTTACTGTTTGTATTAAATCGAAATCAGGATATTTCTTTTTATAAATACAAAAAAGAGACGACAAGGCTATTTGTAAACTAGTAGCAGATGAAGAGATGATAAAGTGAGCGAAAAGCTGCTGTCTTTTTTCTTTTGCCTTTCGTAACCAATTTGAACAATGTTTCCGTGCATGTTTCGAGTCGGGGTTTATGAAACTGTGGAAAGATCTGACAGACATGCAGAGTTTTCATTCTTATTGGCAGAAGGAGGAGAAATCAGAATATGATAATAACCAAGCTGTGACCATCAGCCTAGACATGAAAATTCACGTAGTATTCATTTGGTTTTTATTTATGCTTGCTGGCTCATCGTTTATCTTTCTGTTTGAAATGTGTTGTCCACTGTTTCAAAGCGTATGCTTAGACGGTATCCGGAGATTTCGTCAATAAAATTTCGACAATTGACAATGGTGATTCCGACAATTGGTAAAAGGTGATTCCGATAATGTTAAAGGAGATATAGATAATGTCAATGGGGAATTCGACAATGAATAGGAATATACTAATATTGTACTCTGTAATTCTGTGATGTTGTCTGTAGTCTATAATTTGCTACTTGATAAGGCGTAAATTTGTACTCCTCATTTGGTTTCTTCGCTCGTAATCTCCCTTAGTAGTCGAAGATAATAAAATTAGTCATTTGTGTAAGTTGAAGTCAACATTGCTCAACTAATGTAATACTTAAACTACACTTTAGTTGCACTGTAGAAGTTGACCTCTGGAACCTTCAAAATGAGTGGAACTACTTTTGTCGAATCTCAAAGAGGTAGTCAAAAGTTGGCCTACGGAGGTTATGTTTACATTAGATCAACTAATGTCGGTGCTGTGAGTTATTGGCATTGTGAAAAGGATATATTGACCCAAACACAAGTATTATCTTGAATGTCAGGTCCAAGATAGCATTAGCATTTGTGCCACAGAATGAAATAAGGATTCGTTTTTTAGAAATCTTGACTACTTTCCTATCAATTCTTACTCCATTCACTCAATATGCTGAAAAGAATTGGATAGGCACTTGGACAAGTCAATCAACTTTCCCTCCAGATATGTGGAATTGCTACCAGCGTAGTTTATCAGGGATTCCGCGTACTACTATTTACCAGGAGGGTTTTCATAACTCATAATATTATTTTCATAAGTCATTGGAACTTACAATACCATTGATACTGCACGATATTGTGTTGCTAAGCTGCTATATTCCACTTATTAGACAGTAGCGATAAAAAGATTATAAGAAGAAACAGAATGATTGAAGAAGCGTCTGACACAGAAGGTGATGAAAATGCTGCAATAATATAAGTTATGGCCATTATGATTAACATAAATAGAATTATAAAGATATAATAAACAGAATATTGACATATTGAGTATGGCATTTTAAAAGTGTACAACGCTAATACTGTTATTTTGCCTATTATTATATTTACATGGTATGACATTTTGTGTGAATAAAGAAATTTTTGATTTGTCGATATCTCCATTGTCATTGTCGAATAATCCTTTACCATTGTCGATATTAAACTTTTTCTTGTCGAAATCTCCTTTGTAAATTGTCGAAACTGTATTGACGAATTCTCCTACAACCGCTTAGATATAGGCAGGTTGAAACGTATTTTGTTAGTCATCCTTTGCATAGCTGCAAAATCCAGGTCCAAGAAAGAAGTGTGACAAATTAGTGCCAGAATCCCAATCCTAAAGCATTCGACCGCCGTGGTCAAAAAAATCAAAATTACATCACGAAGACACGTCAAAAGTCCTAATTATCAAAGAGGTTAGAATTCTAAATACATCCTTGAATCCCAAAATCAAATTTTTTTCTAATAGATAAATAAAACAACTTAATTCAACAGATTATGTGTTTCTCATTTACAGAGCACATATACCTGCATTAGTACTTTTGGAAATCTTTTGTACTTCTACCTAATTATAGGATCACATAATGATTATCAGTGTAATTACTACATCAATTTTAAAAAATCTATACAGCTTAATATTTCTTAATGTCAAACAATTCGAATAAATGACATAAAATATTACCTCGCTTGAAGAGACTAGCTTTTAGAACAGTTTCACCCACTGGTAACTCTTTTAGTTTCCAATTTTGATTACCTGTGTTTTCAATATAGACTTCACGTAAAGATAATAAATAAATAATTGTTAGATTACCCTCTGAATAATTTAATGACAAAAATGTCACGTTGTTCATGATGAGTCTCACTGTCTCGTGCAATTACTAAGAAAAACACGGGAGACAGTAGAGCAGAGAAGTATTTGTAGTCTCATTTGCTTATGTGTACTGGTGCCACAAGAGACTAAATTTTTTCATGTGATGCTTAGATTAAGTGGTAATATTAAAACACAATAATCTATTTCACCTTCACATATTATACCTTGTAATTCATTCTGTAACTACCTTAAGACACTGCGTAATATCCCAGCCAGTTTCCTTTTGCAGTTCTTAAAGCCTGCAGCTACGACTTTGTGTCTTTTTGCTTCAAGAAATAAATGCCATTACGACGACTATATCTGCATGGTTGGCCAAATACTATTTATCATTATTATTATTATGTAGGTAGAAAATATGATTTTCAAGTTCGAATTTAATTTTGAATGATATACATATTACATATACTTTGCTTTATTTTGTATTATTACACTCTAAAAAAACTGAGTACCGGAGAAAACCGGACTTGGCGATGTTCTGCGATCGCAGGACTTGCCTGCTGCGATCCTTAGCAGTTCGCGAAGTGCTACTTTTCGCGGTAGTGGCATGCTATATGAAATCCTTATGCCATAAATGACATTGTTGATTTAAATGAATTATGGAATGATATATTAAGCAGAACGTGGTGTAGGTACTATAACAAATATTGTGTAACGCTTTTTATTAATAATCAATTCAACCCAGTAACTAATTATACATTATCAAGATATTATATACTAACTTATATGCATTTACTTATATAACTGGTACATTTAATTTGGCTTCGTAGTTCACATACACAATAGTGCACTTATTTTTACATCAAATCAGTCTGGCTATTTTAGCTCACACTTCTGGACACTGAAATTGTTTGTCAACTTTTCTAACTTAATTGCCCGCTTACGAATCATAGTTTTTCTATTATGGGATTTTCTCTTTTCTACTGTTGAACGCTTATTCAATTGCTTTCGTCTATTATCAGCCTTTCTTTTTTCGGGAAAATCTTTAAAAATCTGCTTTTTGATAGCTTTAGCCTCTGCCTTCGAAATACTGCAAGTCTTGCGTAAATGCCCTTCTCGATTGCACTTTAAGCAAAATGGTGGCGAACTCTTTTCATACTGCAAGCAGAGTACTCTGCTTGCGGTATGAGCCAAGTTGTCAACCTCGCTTTCCCCTAAGCATTTTACTAAAAGCGACATCGTTTTAGCGTCATTCCAATTTTCTGGTAAAAACATAACGGCCTGTCTAATTGTCAATTCGTTGATTTCCTTCAACGATAAAACCTTAGCCATAACAGTTTTGCTTAATACTAATTCTGGATTAACGTCAACTTTTCTTGCTACCTCTTGACGCAACCATTCCAAACGATCACTCATGCTTACTAACGAGTACAAGGGTTTTTTGGGTTGACAATATCTCACTAGAGCCATATCTTTGCATTTCTGCATTGCAACATTTAAATCAAAATTGGACATGTCACTTAAAATTTTATGTAGTATATGGGGCATAAAATATACGTCCAAACAAGCGTAGTAAACTTGTTGAGGGTGTAACGGTCGGTTTCTAAAATCACTACATCTTATACTTTTACCGATTTCGATACCACAATAAAGTTTAACCAGTGCGTCATACCCAATGAGGGTTTCTTGTGTATTGGTGGCCTGATATAACAATTGGATGTCTATCATTCCTACAAAATAAACTCCAAAGTCTTTCTCACAGCTTCTTATGTCATTTGCGGCACCTACAATAACTTTTATTATTGTAGTATTTGTCGTAACGGAATTCATTTTATATATCTCAGTTGCCAGAGACAGTGTGTCAATAAAATAAATCTTATAACCATCATAAATTTGTATTAACGAAGTAATACCGCTATATGATCTGAATGTATGCCCTTCTAAGTCAATGAAAATAATGCTTAGATCTGAAAGGTAGTCCAAAAACTGTTGGAATGTCGATACGTCTTTTATCCACATAGGGTCAATAGAAGTTGGCAAAACGGGCTTTACAAAGGATACAGGAGGAAGAATACGATTCAAATTATGTGGTAAACTGAAAGCCATGATCTCCTCATAGTAGGGGTGTCCAAACGCTGTAAAAACAAGAAATATAAAATTTGTTATCGTTCTTTACTTTATAAAATATTATTTACTTCCAATTAATTATAATACAGCCCATTATTGTGAAAGACCTATAACTTAGTGAACAATAGAGTCCAGAGAACAAAAGATTCTCAGCTGGTATGTTCAAAGAGTTCAAAATGGTACACACCAGCTAGAAACGCATTAGTACAAACGAAAATATTTGAGCTTAATAATAATTTCGTTTGTACTATCTCATCTCTTTTCAGCTGATATGTACAATTTTGAATTCAAAATTGTATATACCAGCCGGAGAAGCATTTTGCATGGTAAAAAGGAAAATATAATTATGCCTCGCTATGCTAGTTATTTCTGCCCACAGTGTGTTATTTATTTTAACTTCAAACATTACAATTGACGGACTGTGAGCAGAAATAAATAGCGAGGTATAATAATATTTTCCTTTGTGTCCCATCCCATGCAAACTATACTTCCCCAGATGGTAAATGCAATTTTGAATTCAAAATTGTAAATACCAGCTGAAAAGACATGAAAATAGTACAAACGAAAATATTATTATGTCCAGGTATAGGCATTTATTTTTTATATAATAACAGAGATAATAGTTTCGTTTGCACTAATGCCTTTCTGGCTGGTCTGTACAATTTTGAACTCAAAATTGAACATACCAGCGGAGCACATTGTACAAACGAAAATGTTATCTCTGATATTATTTATGGAAGAAATACCTGGGCATAATAATATTTTCGTTTGTGCAATACGCTATGCCTTCTTAGCTGATGTTCAATTTTGAGTTCAAAATTGTACACACCAGCTGCGGCAAAACTAAAAGGCCCCATCCTAGGGTGGGGCGCCCCACCCTCCCCATCCTTAGATTATGATAAATTAGGTTAGGTTAGTAGGGTGGGGCGCCCCACCCTAAGATGGGGTCTTTTAGCCTGGCCCAACCAGCAGTCCTTATGCCTCCCTAGTTATTTCTGTTCCCAGTGTGTTATTTATTTTAATTTCAACTTTTATAAATGACGAACTGTGGACAGAAATAAATCGCGAGGCATAAGCATTTTTTCGTTTGTGGCCCATCTAATGCAAATTAATTTTCCAGATGATTTTCCAGACAATTTTGAATTCAAAATTGTACATACCAGCTGAAACATCAAATTAGTGCAAACGAAAATATTATGTCCAGGTATTGATTTTATAATAATGACAGAGATAAAAATATTTTTCGTTTGTACTATCCGTTTGCGGATATTCGTCTGGCCCCTTCGTCGTATATTACGTCGCCGCGATAGTTATCGCCGCACCTGGCTGTCTCCTTCTTCGCTCCGCCCTCTGCCTCCGGAATTTTGGCCCCGCCTCTGGGCCCGGTCCCGTCCTCGTCAGTTCTCATTCGTCTCTACGTGTCATTGTGCCCCCTCCTACCTACGCTCGATTGGGCACTGTTTCGAACTACCGCCTCAGCCACACCTACTGACCGGCTCCCCACTATTCTTCGCCCCGCCGCCATTTTTCCCCCCTCGGCGTTTCTTTTGCCGTGGGAGGGTTCAGTACCCAATCTTCGCTATTGTCGTCCGCCGTGTCAACACCCCTCCGTGTCAACCTTACTCGTACGTTCCAGATACCAGTCAAGACCATATTATTCGGATCTTCAAAATTTCCAATTGACTCAAATGTGACGCTGTCACGAAGAATGTGTAGTTTCAAAAATATAAAACCAAATAAACAACCCCAAACTACACCCAATTCGGAAACAAGAACAAGAATCAAAATTCTATCAAAATTCCTCCCGGATTCCAAATTTAAACCAAATATCTTCTACTGGGAACTGTCGATGTCTCCTTCCGTCATGATGAAGACGCTGATATCAAACCCATTGACTGGACTCACTTCGCTGGAAATACCATTGATGACCATCAACAAGAAAATACAAAATCAATAGAAAACAACTGGACGACTATTCCCACCGTCAAAATTACCGGTCATCTAGACGACAGACACTGGAGATTACTCGGATATAACCCGGTACTGAGCCTTCGACATTTCTTCTACACTGGATTAGAAACGATCCGAATTTCGGATCCTATCCAAACGTCAGCGGCCAAAACATGAGATTCTGACCATGAGGAACGAGAAATGCCATTGCCAAACGGACTTTTCGGGCAGACACTTGAAGAACTGTCCTCCGTCGTTGAGCTTCGTCTATGGATCTTAATCAACCGTAATTACTTCCCGGAGAGCTCAACTTTCATCTAATACCTTCGTCGTCGGACCCGGTTGATCCAATCCTCGTGAGGATTGGATCACCGCACGACCGTTGACTCTACGCTGAGAATGCAGTCCACACGGAATACCCGGATTACCTACAACTCCACCTACATGCTTCCGGGATATCGTCTAAAATCGTCGTCGCCGCCGCTATTCTTCGTCGAGCTACAAGACGCCGCCTCCTGTCGAGCTCCTTCAACACCAAACCGCCAAGCTACATAAAACATCGCCGCCGTCAAGCTCTTCCCTCTTCATCTGTCGAGCTCCAACACCATTGCTGTCCGGCTCCGTTACCATCATCCAGCCCCCTGCAAATCATCCGTCGTTGGAAACACCGAAGATTCAGTCTCCAGATGAAGGAAACCGAAGAATTTCGTCACGCTGTCTACAATACAACAACTGCGACAAATCAAGACCTATGGATTCTGGACCCCATCATGGATAACATTCTACAAGAAGTCAATTTGCGTGAAATCTACCAGCCAGAAGAAGACATCATGAAGGCAAAATAAGTTAGTATAATTTTTGGGATTACCCTCCGAGCATAAAATTGTAACATAGTTAGTATTGAGTAAAACAAAGAAAAAGTAGCACAATTAGAAGTTTTACTTAGATCAATCTGTCAAAGAAATAAAGGTATTTCTAGGTTTTACACTGAAATAGTACCATTCTACGTAACAGTCTACTACCTAGTGTATCTTGCTATAGACCATTGTAAAATAGGGTCAAATGCCATTTATACGGAACAAGTAGGTAGACTATGTTCCATGGCATATCTTTGAAACTATTGGTTTATTTTATTAACAAAGCTATTTTTTGGCTCAACTTTTTCGATTACAAAGCATAAATATTTATGTTTCTCAGTGTTCAGGATAGAACTAACCATTTCTACGTCTACGTTAATGAGGTCCATATTAAATCAATAGTATATACGTAAGTACAGATTGGACTTTACATGTCAGGTTAGTCAGAACAAGTATTGGCAATTTAAATATTGTCTCTCGTATAAAACCGAGTTAATACCATTTTATTGGTATAGGTTATAGTAGTCTGACAATCTATATTGTCTCTGCCTAGTTAAAACCAAAATAAATAGGTCTAGATGTGCCCAAGCACATTAGAAAAGTACCATAAATACCGTTAATCGATCATCAATTAGGGATTAGGTACTTTTATTGGCAATACAGGATTTATCGCATAATAAAGCTATGCTAGGAAAGTTAGGACCTATTCTCATGAATTGAAAATGTTTCCAACAAATCGTAATAACTCCCGATTCTTGTCGTGAAATTATCAGATTCGATTAATTAGATTTGGTTATGCGCTTACAAATTCAAATATCTCTATTCATACATTTTACAATGATGAAGGAAAATTATGATAACATCTTCTGTTAGGAACGAACATTCCATGGAAACAAAAATTTACCACAATGATAGGCAGAAACATAAAACAATTAGGTCAACTACTTATCCCGAAATGATGGAAATTACCACATTTCGATGCATTAACTGTCTTATGATTAAGCTGAATTGGAAGCTCAGCACATTGTTGTAACATACCACGTCAGAGTAATACAAATTAGGTCACTAGACCGGAGTAAGATTGTGTTAACCGATCCCTCCGGGCATCCACAGGAAAATGCATGCCTGTGTAGATATGAGTAGTAGTCATGTTTAGGAATTTAGAATGTGATTACTATACCTTGACGTGAAACTAAGACAGGAAAACTCGTTATGAGTTAAAAACGTGCTTTACGCCGATCCACTCACTGATCACAGATAAAGCACTGATCTCGTAAAACTCCGATGAAGTTATTTATGAGCATAAAGTATTCTACGGAATATGCTCATTTTGGTGAATACTGGTAATGATACCATTCGATCTTTGGAACTTATGATTCCATTGAAAATAATATTGACTCCGAGCTCGCCCATAAACTATCATCATAGGTGATTGACAATTCACTTACGTGAAAGTCAAGTAAAGGATCTTGAAAACAAAAATACATATGAGAATTAGGAATTGAAAATTGACTAAATTTAGAAAATTGATAAAATTCACCATTAGGCCTCAATTTATCAAAATTCAGATTTAAACATTATATTTTTCCAAAATTTAAATTTTCCGAAAATTCAATATTTTACAATTAGTTGAAAGTGAACAAATCAGACCAAATTAAATTCAGGAAATAACAGAAAAATTAAGGACTTTAATGATGATAGACAGGAATTTGATAATTGGACTGGGTAGAACAATAATATAGAACGTATAGATTTCTGTCAAATTTTGTAGAATTTTATTAACCAGTAATGTACACTGTCCCGCCTGTTGGAGTATACTGATACTTGGCGCCTTAAAAGGTCAGATACTTCTCTCCGATAATGAACCCATCGGATTTGGATAATTGATATAGGTTATAACACTCGCAGGCAAAGGTTGACTCTCTATAGGCTATTCGTCATTGTGACGAATTTTTATAATGCACTCACTACAATTATTGTAGTAACGGTTCATGAGAGTCGTGATTCCTATTTTGGGGACACTTGGACGTTGTGAATATTTCACAACCACTTTAATGACAGACAATTAATATTCTGGCTTTTGTGCAATAAGTCGAGCATCCCTTTAGTGCATTTTATGCTGTTTCAGCAACCGACGTATTGCAAACTGTACAAAAGACCATAGATACTGTTAGATATGGGGAATGATAATATTTTTAGTCGACATTGATATATCTTTTAGCCTATCCATAATTGTTCATCCATCCCTATGACTACACATATACGGATAGAATATTTACGCATATTTAAAAGAGTGTTATATAATTCTCCCATAGGGAAATATCTAACAGGCTGCTTGAGTGAAGCAGTTACTTTTATTCTGTCCAAGGTGTATACATTACATGCCATATGCATAGAGAAATATCACCAACCAAACTACCCATCTTTGCATAATGAAGACCCAGTTCTAATATCTAGTAGCCATTTGTGGAAATAATTGAGAACGTAGTGTGAACGTTGGTGGATCTGGCCAACCCAACAATGATCGCATGAACCTCCTTTTATGACCCAAATTACTAGATGTACATTACCATCGTACTATCAACGTTCCTTTAGCTAGAATACATACGTCAGTATGTATAGCATAATGTTTACTCCTCACTCCAGTGAACATTTGATAAAAATTGTTCTATTAGTGTATATCTTTCATGATATATATATATATATATACGAATTATGGCATACATATGGATATGTATCTGCCATGGCGAGGTTAGTAAGGTTAGACAGACCAAAAGTAAAGTTAAAAGATTAAAGGATAATGGAAAGAACACATGTTCGCAAGTAATGTGTTATAGCAGGTTATTGATTGAAAGAACGAGATAGAGATTAAGTAGGCTGACCATCCGTCCCGTTTTTAACGGGATCGTCCCGTTTTTGGTCCCGGCGTCCCGAAAGTGTCCCGTTTTCAGAAACGCGTCCCGTTTTTTAGAAAAAATTGAGTAATATCTAATTTAATGACTACTACGAACGAAAAAGGAAAATTTTGCCTGAAAATAACAAAATTTTTCGCGCTTCGCGCGATTAATGGTAAAACTTAATGGCAATCTACAATATATTGGCTTTTCTCAACAAAAGGACCTTGAATTGTTTGGAAACTTTAAGCCGTTTTAGGGAAAATAAACGCTCATCGTACGATTATGAGGAAATTGTAGACCATTTTTTGCAAACAAAACTTAAAATTAAACCGCTTCGCGCGATTATAAGATTTTTTGTCTATTTTCAGCAATAAGAAGTTAAAATTAACGCGCTTCGCGCGATTATAATTGTCTTTTATGGTTATTTTAGGACAAAAATAGCTTAAAATTATCGCGCTTCGCGCGATTAAATGCCATTTTTTAAAATGTTGGGCAAAAGTATCTTAAAATTAACGCGCTTCGGGAAAATATTCCTAAAATACATGGTTAAATGGCATTACCCCCCGTCAAAATCGACTTCTAAATACAATACTGTATGGTGTCCCGTTTTCCCTACGTCAAATTATGGTCAGCCTAAGATTAAGATTCTCGGATGTCAATACGTCAGAAACGTTGCATATTGTCCCAATTTAGGGAAAACTTTAAAAGGCACGATGAATGATAATTCATACTTCCGGATAGATGAATACATCTTCGAAGAATATGCAATTCTGACCCTCTACGAAATAATTTCTACGATACGAAATAACAGGAGTTCATACCACGGAAACAGCTTCCATTTATAACCATACAAACGAGATCAAACAGGAATAAATATCTACGAACTTATTAGTGAGGTAGAGATAAATTAATCTCCCTTAGTGCAGATAAATGCATACACGTTGTGCCTTAGACATCTCTGTATGTATCTAATCATTGTAGTTCGCAAAGATCATGCTCTACTGACCATGCTTTACTATCCTTTCATTCTGTAATAACTGACTATCTTTATAACACTTACTATAAAATCAGAGAAATATATTTTCTATGGATTGGAACGTAAAGAATTATTGAAACGAAATTAAGTTTACTTTCTGTTAAAGAACTGTATCCTTTCAAATCAAAATTAGTATTGTGGTTATACTCTACAATGGTCATTAAGAGCGCTTTTAATCACATTAAGAGCCAAAGGTTGACCATTATTAAAGAGAATTTTCCAATAATACACAATTAGAAATAATCAGGAACACAAACTAATTCAATAATAAATCCAATTCCATTTTCATTTTCAACTTTCGATTTTCTTTAAATCAGCAGATTTTATTGTTAATTCAATAATATTGCACTGGGACGACAAATTTTATAACTTGCGATATATTTACCGTCTCGGATACACATGGTCATTGCATTCTTTATGCAATATATATAGTATGTGCTGATACGCACATACGTAATTCATCATGATCTTATTCGACCATTCTCTTTCACTACATTCAACCGTGCGACTACACCTACTATGTTTCTTTTCATAGTACCTACCATACAGTAGATAATCATAAAACCATTAGAATTGCTTACATCATATTCTTCATATAAAGGATGCTATTAAGAGCGTTAACATGCAATGTCAATTGCACTTCGAGTTATTTTAATCAACGACTGCCTTAAGAAATATAATTCTTTACATTTCCTATCAATTGGAATACCATTTCCCTCTATAAATTTCTTAAAAATCGGAACCATCAAAATTACTTTTCCAAGTATTATTTTAATATTGATTTGACCACTTGGTACATTATTACCATTCCCTAAATTCTACTTTTATTTCTCACTTTTTCTTATTTTTCAAACAAAATTTATAACTTCCTTCCCATTTTGAATCCATCCAATTTTATTAACCCAAAACTTTTCTTTCCAATCGAAAACAAAATTTATATCTATTTTCTGAGAAAGATAAAACATTTGAAATTTGGATTTAAAATTTAAAACATTAGCAAGGGATTTCCACGTCGTTACTCATTTCTCTTCCCCTTCTTTCTTCCAACATGAGTAACTTTTGCAGTCATTTCCAGTAAGCGTATTGTAGTTGTGATCTTAGCTCACCTCACTTCTACAGTGGTGATATAGTCAGTTCCTTGAACATGCCCACCGCCAGCATCTTTTCACGGTGTAACCTCCTGCTTGTGACGCCACATGGGCTTCGCAGAGCCTGCGTATAGTCACTGTACTCATATTCAATGTAGGAACATACACCAGAGCTAACTAAATTCATTTAGGCAATTCATTTATACACCTTACCTGATTTCTTCGAATTTAGGAACCATTAATAGCATTCTACTAAATTGTTGAACATTTATCACCAATTGTCAGGTAGTCTTCGAGGTACAAATATCCGCGGTATATTGAATAAAATATTCAACAAGTAAAATAGAGAAACAGGGTATATTTGGTACTATTCGAACCAAAGGTACAACTGTGATAATTCACCTTGTTGAATTATCACTAACTTTACAAAAATTTTCTTGACAGATATCATGACCCTTATCGAGTTACCATATTGGTACTCACTATGCTACTGTAATTTTACTAAGTTACAATCTAACTTATATCGACAATTGACCGCCATTGTAAAAGTTCACCTCCTCAGGTGTACTTATTTGGTCAAACTTATACTTATTTCCTAAACAGCTCTTGTGTTGACTCGAGCTTCTAAATTAATTCTACTTTTGCTCGGAAGGGACTCCTCGAGTTTGTCCCCGGGAGAGTGTCATGTCTAGGTTTCAAACCCCGATTTAAGGCCCTTATGGCATTGAACATGACATAATATTTACATATTCGGAATCTACGTTATTCCGAGATTCAGAATCTATATTTAGTTGACATTCGAGTTTTTAACTCGGAATGTCAAGATTCTGCACTACAATGAAAATGTAGATTAATTATTATTATCGCTCTCCGTCTCTTTTGTATGTTACGGACACCTTCGTAAATACCTATATAACTTCTATAGTAAAGTAATGTGTAACTGCTCACACAACCGTGAATAAACTGGTTTGTGAAGTTACAGACATTTATCAATATTTCCCTGCACATATAAAGCAAGCAGTACTTGCTTTATAAGGTGCATACTTTCAAGTCAGGCTAAGTACGTGTGCTTTGGTGCATGCCATCAAGGACAACTACTTTTATTCCATTAGTAGACCACTGTGTCTTTAATTCCAACGGTACCTTACCGTTTACTTCCTCTTAAGTTAAATGGTATCCCCGAATAGTTAAATCTTATGTATGACACGACGTTCTGTGAACGTATATTTAGGCGTGTCACCTTAGGACACAACGTTTTAGAAACGTATAGTTAGGCGTGTCCATATTCTAGAACAGTCTCGATGTAAAAGAAGTGTCCTCAATTAGCCCCGTAATATTCTAGATGTAATAGAATATTCTAGAATAATCCGAAATGCAATATCCACCGGATATTGCATCAGCCATTTAGAATGATGAAAATCCCACAGGATGTTGCATCATCTTAGTTCTAAAAATAGATATTTAATGACACTTTTTATGATCTTAAATTAGTATAAAAGGCGAGACAATTCGCCAGGTAAGACAGACAGATAGTCTTAACTATTAGACTTCCCTGGTCTTCTGCCAATGGATAGTAGCCAATAGAGAAAGCGGGACGATATTCGGACCGTGAGTACAGGTGGCGAATGCACCATCTACAGAAGCCAGGGAAGGCCAGTCTACCACGACATTATTATGACTGGTTTAGATAGAGAACTATTTACATAGTACTCCCACCAGCCATTGTCTATAAAGCTGAGTGGTTGAGTTATAAGTACCCCTTAAGTTCCTATCACCCGGGATGACTAGTGATTGTAAAGTCAGTCCGGTTTAGTATAAGTACATAGCCGCCAGTCAAGTATTGTAAGGCTGCGCGGCCCCTCAAGATAACACAAACAAAGTACAAATAAAGAAGACTGATTTCTAAAAAGACCTTTGAGTGCGTGGCCCTTTTATTTCAAGACGTTACCCGTTGTTGCTGTGTTTGTTATCACTCGGGTATCATAATACCATGGAAAAGATAGCAAACGCTGCATCATATTATTTATGGAATAAATACATATGCAAAATAATATTTTCGTTTAATTGTACAATGTGCTATGCCTTCTCAGCTGGTATGTTCAATTTTGAGTTCAAAATTGGCCACACCAGCTAGTAAGGTATTAGTACAAACGAAAATATATTATTATCTCTGTTATTATACATAAAAAATACCTATGAGCATAATAATAATTTCGTTTGTATTATCTGATGTCCTTTTAGCTGGTATGTACAATTTTGAATTCAAAATTGTATATACCAGCTGGAGAAGCATTTTGCATGGTACAAAGGAAAATATTATTATGCCTCGCTATTTATTTCTGCCCACAGTCTGTAATTTCTAAAATTGCAAGGACACTAAGCAGTAGAAGTAAATAGCGAGGCATAAATAGTGTTATCTCCCAATTAATTATGGCATAAATAATAATATCATTTTAGAATTTAAATTTTGTGGATACCTTTGTCACTATCTTCACAGGTAATTTTGTTGGTCTTATGGGGATGATATTTAAAGTCAGGCGTAAAGGGCGAATTGGAATTTCTTTCATTTATGACTTCCTTGAGCTTCGGGTAGACATCCCAAATTCTTTCCTTCACGAATCCATAAATCTTTTCATTTTTGCAGTTCTCTACAATCCAATTTGGTTTGCGTTTCCTGAAAAATAAACCACTCGTTAGGTCATTGTGTGAGTAAAACAGAAGAACGATATTTGACATAAATTCTGAATAAAGATAACAGTATACTTACTTTGCTTTTTGAAGTAAATTGTTGGCCACTGTGTTGGCATTGTGACTCCGCATGTAGAGTACTCTACATGCAGTGTCAATTTGGGTCGACCGACCCTTGGCCACAACTCTATCCATCCTACGAAGACAGACTAAAATAACCGTAAACGACAACTAATTAGATGGCCAAATAGAATGGCAAGGCTGAAGAATGATACCACGCTGGTTGAAGTTTTAACGGAAAGCTGTGATTGCGATACTCCACCTTTATTAGAAGCTAGATATAACACTATTCTCCGTCTGACTCGCTGTCAAATAACCTGAATAACAAATTTAATGTCACATCATTGTATTTGATTATACTGGAGTTCTAAGGCAATGACAATTGGTTTAAATGTTTTAATGCATATTAAAATAAAGTAACAAATTGAGTTTACTTGGATAACACTTTTGCACTTCGAATTTTTTCGTGATCAATATTTAGCTTGTTTCTTTTGTGTGGGACAGTGAATTCGTCGGACGTTTTCTTTGGAGACGGTGTTAATACAAAATCCCAATCATGCTTTATTACACCAACTTGTTGAATTTTCTCACTGGACTCTTCATCGGTTAATGCTAAATTGTCTTGTGCGTTAGGACTGTCAGCAAAATTTTGTAGCTGGGTCTCGATATGTTGTAGCATTGGAAGTCCTTGAGTGTTATAGTCGTTGGTGGTTGACGGAGTAAAAGATTTATTCCTGAACGAAATTATATTACAAATGTATATATGTACAAGGCTGCGTACATACAAGCCAGTGGTGTTAACTTTATAAAATCAAATTTCACACTTAGAGTACTCTGAGTGTGAAATTCATACGTTATGATTCATAATTATCAAAATACTGTAAAGTAAAAGAGCCATATATAGAATACCTGGACAATATTTGACTTCCTTTTCGTAGGAACAGCATTCGTGACTGTATTTCTTCCAAAAGAATTCCATCAACTATTTCTTCTGCATCCTGACAGCCATTAGGCGTGTTATCTGAATAAAGGCGATCAAAAATATCATTCCACAAGAATCTGACTTGGGACTTCAAGATTTCTTGGCAGTTTTTATCAGTCATTAAACCAGACGCTCACGACTAATTTCGAAAATTAGGACAAGTTACACATTGATTTAGAAGCCACACTTTAATACATATTCAACCGCCATTTGTAGGATGCTTGTGGTGCTTTATAGGACATACCACGTGACTTATTCGTAACGCAACTCTAATTCCCTTTGGAAAAAGCCTTGCAGTGCGTCATAGCTTTTAAGACGAGCACGCTGCATTCAATTTGTGTCGATTATTGTTTTTTACTCTTAGTCTGAGTTCCATTATCATTTTTTAGTACTAACAATTTTCAGTTTTACGTCATCTCTACACTACTAGTTACGTTTCCGGTGTTTTATTGCCGTTGTCATTATTAGCAGCAGTCAGTTCGAGGATATCGCACTAGTCGCACTTCAAGTACTTGAAGTGCGATTGTGAAATGGACGGCGATTGGAAACAAATTCTGTCTGACATTGGACTTCAAAACTACATTCCAGCATTTGAGGGTATATTATAAATCTTGCGTAATGTAAATTTAACATCGTTGTAAAATATCGTTGTATTTATTTTATATGTCAATACTGGCAAGAAATGTTGATATTTCAATACAACCCTAATTATATATTATTATTGTTGCAGAAGAAGAGTTCGATTACGAGAGTTTTCTAAGTATTCCCCATGACTGGCTAGCAAAAATCATCCCACATATGGGACCAAGGATCAAGTTAACAAACACTATTGCTGCAATTCGGAGTAAAAAGGTGTATAGTTGCTGTGCTTGTAGTTCAGGGTTAACATCATACAAACTTTTTTTAGACCATTTACAATCGCAACATAAAAATTTAAAGGGCAACGATTGGTATAAGTGCAGGCACTTTACAAGTAATAGAAGCAATTATTTGAAGCATATGCGTATAGTACTAAGGTTGCATAGGGAATTTTATCTTCCGAAAGATAGCGAGAATAGCGTAGAAGACAGAAACAATTCCGAGGAGTGGGATAATGACTGTTTGGGCGAACAACCTGACAGCTTTACATCAACTGACGTTAAATCTGTTATTCTAAAGTTGATAGGAACTATTTTGACATCTGGAAAATTTCCAATTAGTTTGGTGAATAAAATAATTGCAGATATAAAGGATTTGGTAGAACAGGTTATACAACACATAATTTCAATTGCTTTGTCTACCAGCAGCAAGGACGTTCACAACAGCGTTAGAAAGATTTTGAGTTTATTTAACGAAGTCGATACCTTTTAAAAACTTAAACGTCTACTAGAAAAAGAAGGTCATTTACTAGTTCCGAAGACATTTACTCTTGACAGTGACATAGCATATGGAATGAAAGACGGACTAATTTTTCAAAATTATAAACCTCTGTCAATACAATATGTTCCTATAGCAGAAACACTGAAACGTCTCTGCATTATGCCGGGATTTCTATCAATACTGTACAAAAATATAGCAAAAACCAAAGACAATTTATACAATTATTCACATTTTAGAGACGGGCATTATTTTAAGACCACTCATTTCCCAGATAATACATTCTTTATAAATGTTTATTTTGACGAAATAGAAGTGGTAAACCCTCTCGGATCAAAAATTTTAAAACACAAACTAGCTCAGTTCTATTTTTCGATTATTGATCTTCCTCAACATTTTCTGGGAAGTGCAAAGAATTATTTTTTAGTGGCATCATTAAAATCAGACGATTTGAAATCTTGCACACCAAATGTCGTACTAAAATACATTGTGGATGAGCTAAAAGCGCTTTGGGAAACTGGCTTGATAGTTGATGAATGTACTGACCCAGAACGCCGAGTACTCGGCGTTCAGGGTGATAATAATTTGCAAATAATCCACATTGCCCTTTCACAATTCTTAGGGGACAATTTAGGAGTGCATAGTGTAACAGGTTTCACAGAAGGGTTTACTGCTACCTATCCATGTAGGCGTTGTAAGATGACCAAGAATTTGTGTCAGTCTTCAGTTACCGAAAATGTCAACCTTTTAAGAACTAAAACTAACTATGATGCTGATGTTGCTAAAAACTGTTTCTCTGAAACTGGAATTCATTTTGAAACAATTTTAAATGAACTTCCATATCATCATGTAACAACTCTTACTTCTTTTGATATCATGCATGATATATTTGAAGGGGTTGTGCCAGATTTTCTGAAACTAATGATTAGGGAATTTATAGAGAAAGGATTTATTACACTTAACTACAGAATTCAATCTTTTAATTATGGTTACCATTATGTTAAATCAAAACCCTCTGAAGTAAAGGAAAGTTACATTTACAATGATGCAACAGGGGGACAAACTGCATCACAAATAATATGTTTAGTTATTGTATTACCATTACTATTAGCCGATAAGATTGACACGCCAGACAACATGTACTGGCGTTTATTTTATATCTTACGCGAAATATGTATTTTATTGTTAACTCCAATTATGTCTACTGCAACAGTTTTACGGCTAGATTTACTTATCACGGAGTATTTAATTAAGTATATTGAAGTTACTGGCAGGCATTTGAAGCCCAAACATCACCATATGACACATTATAAAGGTGTTATAAAAGATTTAGGTCCGCTAAAACAATATTGGTCAATGACATTTGAAAGTACACATAAATTTTTTAAAAGCGTAGCCCATGTTTGCTGCAATTTTAAAAATATTGCTAAAACTACATCGGAAAGGTATCAGCTACATAAATGTTTTGATTATTTAGCAAATTCTCAGTGGCAAGCTGAGATACTACATTATAATACATGTGAGGAAAGTTACGTAGCCGATTTTCAGTTATTCAAAGACGAACTTAAAAGTTATTATAATGTGACTGAAGACGGCATCCTAGATATCATAGACAACGTAGAATATAATGGTTGCGCTTACAGAGTAGGATGTTATGTGCTTTTAAAAGTTGTAGAAGGAACTCCTGTGTTTGGTAAATTGAAGTTCTGTGTGAATTACAAAACAAAATTATGTTTCTTAGCCACTGTTTACACTGGTACTGTAAATTTAGCCTATAATATGTACGAAATTCAACCTAACAATACCATTTGTGCTATACGTACAAAAGATATTGTTTTTTATATGCCCTTGTACTCATTTCAATCTTTTGTTCCTGGTGACGATAAAGTATATATTACCATGCCATTTAAATGGTGACTAATATTTGTATATTCGATCGTATAATATTGGTGACACCTACTGTCGAGTACTCGACAGTTTGTGTCATTTTAGACCAAAATGTGTAAACGTAATCCATAATGCTTTTCAAAATTACATGTACAAACACATCAGAATGACGTTGCACAGTCAGTTATCGAAAACCAGAGTGAATCATTTGAAGAGGAAATATTAGTTATGAACTCGAGCTCGACAGAAAATCGAATGACCTGGGAACTATTGGGAAGCACTGAAAATGAAGAGGTTTTATTGACGAGAGAAGAAAATAGTGTTGTCATTTCACCTCCCCCTTCTACAGCTGTCCGTCTTAGTAATGAAAGTAACAAGACATCCAATTATAACTTTGTAGGTATTCATTTGCGAATTTTTAAGCTTTGTATTTTATGCATCTGTTGTCGATCCATGTTATATTAATTTCATTTTATATATACAGAACTTGAAATCGGAGCTTTTGTCGGATAATCGTACAGTGCAGATTTTGAACGTAAAAATCCCCAAAGAACAGTTTATTTTTGAGATTGACAGACTTCAGATTTCGAGGGTTCTCGTAGCTGCCATTATTAAACATCATGGACTATAGTAAGTAATACAATAAATGTTTTTAGGCGTAAATAACTACAGCAATAATAAATGGCATGCCAATAAAGTTTTCAATGTTTATAGATCAATAGATCAGCACTTGTTTTAAGTTGAATATGTTCAATCAACATAATTATAATGCATGCAATGTTGCTTTATAACATTTGGTTTATGTCATGCGTTATGTTGTTATAATGAATTATCTAAATGTAATTATCTACTAAATGTATAGGCGCCGCATGTAGAGTTCTCTACATGCGGTGCCTATATATAGCTAACAATACTGGATTTATTTATTTATAGTCCATCTAAACAAACTCTTAATGATGTGGCCATGGATTTAGTGACAAGTTTTCCCTCTTTAGGATGCCGTACAGAAGCAAGTCTTGGTATAGAAATTTGGTACTACGTTGCGGATGGAGACACACGAGCTACTGGGTACTTGGTGGAACGACTCCAATCGCAGCGTAAAGCAATAAAAAAGAAATCAGCGGTGACAGAATCAGAAGAAAAAATTACAAGTGGATGGACTTCTGACGAAGGTAAAATAGTTGTTATTTCGACGCATTATAAAATAATGCCATTATATCTGGTTTACCTGACCCTGTTAAATATTGCAGTTGAGGAAGTAGAGGACGAGGAAACCCTACAGTTTTTGAAGGCCAACATGCTGTCTACTAATGTTCCAAGTCTTATGGAGCGTACTGTTTACCCGCGCCGGATAATAATAAGAAAAAACGATTTTGCGGCAACTAAGGCAGCAATGCCTCGTCTTTTTGATACAGTAGGCATGGTACGTTACAATCTTAATGAGGTCTTTATATTATTTATATTGTCTATACCTTTTTTGTATTTACGAAATTGCACTCAGAGTACTCTGAGTGCAATTTTATTAAATATAAAGAAATACCGATGAAAGTAAACATTTTCCAATATATTCATTTTTGGTTTTTAAAGATCGTCCAGGATTTTAACATTCGTCACAAATCGTTGTCAATGAAGCTTTATCAGAATTGGATCCCGGCTAGTAAACTACTTCTATCGTATGCTGAAGGAAACAGTCCAGGCATTTTAAAAACTATTGGTGTTAATACTGCCAGTCATGAATGGTCTGACGGTATTTATTTTCTAAATGTTTTGAAGACACTTTTTTATATAATTTCTGGCGTTTTTTAATGTAAAAATTTCATTTTGGTTTATACAAAGATCAATTTGCATGTGTAGCATTGCTACTTTTGCCACACATCCTAAAGTATTCTGGTTTTACCTCAAATTCGGAAAATGTTGGATCGTCAGACATAACAGAGTTTCCATGTAGTTCTTCACGAAAAAGAAAGTCGACAACTCCAATTCAACGAGGAGGTTCCAAACGATCATCTGCTATGCACAACATGACATGTATTGTCAAGTTCATTTCGGTATGTTTTATGATCAATTTTAACTTTTTTTATTTTGAATATTTTATGCAAAAATATAAGATAGTGCATATTGCATCGCACTTACAGAGCACTCTGAGTGCGATGAATTATGCAACATCTATTTTTAAATTACATATGTATTACAATTATGACAATCTGTGTATTTTAGCCCAATGAAGCAATCACCAGCGTTTTGTCGGAATGTAGAGTACACAAACCTCACATCATTATCAGAGGAAGCCTTTGCAATCTGTCTTTGATCCAAGCATTTGTAGTTTTTGAAGATGTAGCAGTTCCTTGTGAAGCATCATTTATTCAGGCAATTGATACGTGCTTTAAGACCTTTTTTGTGTTTGGTTATGCGTTCCCCACTGAAACCAAAGCATGCTGGCAATTTTTACAATATGGAATTTACGGCAAAAAAATGGGAAGAAATAAATTATCTTATAATTTGCGTGCATTGATAGGTAAAATATGTACAACATTTTAATGATTTCTTTAATCCAATTTTAGTTATTAGTCAATCTTGTTGTCTATACATGCAGTATACAAAGATTTGTATTCATTGTTAAATTGAATTTTTAAAATGCTCAGCCATTATAATTTTCCTTTCTATCTATTATTATACATGCAATGTCATTTGCATGTTCAATTTATGTAAGTATGTAGTAGTATATAGTAATAATACTGGTGATGGTAAATATATGTACAGCAATTATTTATTTAATTGATAATAAAAAAATGCAATAAATATAATGTAATACTAGCGGTAAATGACGATTTTGTGCTCACATTTAATGCATATCACACTACATACTGCGACATACTGCATAAACGTTACTACCTGGGAAAGTAGTACAATCAGGAACATGCTGCGGTCGCAGCAGACGAAAGTACCAGGATCCCGGGGAAGTCTTAACCATGCTGCAACCGCAGCACTTCCCTTAGGTTCTGCGATCGCAGGTATCCCTCAAACTCCGAGGAAATAGCAATTTACTCCTGCGATAGCAGCACTATAGAGAGTCGTTTCTTTAGAGTGTAGGCTTTGCGTTTGAATATTAGCTAAGCTTGTATTGCTCAATGTAGAAATATTTATTACTGTGCTTCAATACATCCATGTCTCCAGACGTTAATTTGAATAATTTTAGTGAAAAAAATGTTACGTCATTTGGCTGATCTAATGTGTTCTGCCATGCATGACGAGTTACCAGAAAAAACTGGCCAGATAGAAGTATAAGTACAAGGTGTACATTTATTTAGTAGTAAGACGGTGTATAGTTTCCACTAACTGTTTAATTGTACAGAGACTATATAATAATATAATACTATTGAATTGAGTCATGGATTAATAGATGCTAATATTATAGCCCATGACAAAAGACACACATTCTGCATTATTATACATATCTATCAAGACATTAAAAAAGTCTGCTGATTTTCTGATTTTTGAAATTTTCTTCTGCTGATATATCTAAACTAATGGGTTTTCATTCAGAGGTAAATGTATCTCATAGGAATGTAGTTGTCACTATTTTAGTTATTTTTATTTTATCACTCTGTCGTTCAACATTCAAAACGCATTTATCCCTTTGGATTTGAATAACATTAAAAACAATTATTTTCATTTAAAAAACTTTGCAATAACCCTATAGGCTCCAATGAGACTGACGAATTCCTTTTGACAACCAAACGTGTGAACAATTATTGACAATTGACACAAAACCCAAAGAAATAAATGTACGACGAATATATAAAGGAAACAAAAATTTCCGTTTCATATATAGTAATATTATTTACCAACCCGCTGTTGACATTCATATGCTGAAATCACTGTACAAATCCCACCAATTTATTCCCACTTTTGGAAACATATTTATGTTTCCGTAATTTAAAGAGAAGGTTATGACACCGATAATTACCAATAGTAATAGTCCCTTCCTTCCTTGGGAATTTGTTTTATTTTTATTAAAATCTATCACAATAAATAAAATTATTTCCAACTATGTTTCAACTATGTATGTATGTCTCTATGTAACTGTATTTTATGCCATGGACTTTGCGGCTTTTTGTTGCAATGCGCAAGAGCGAAGTGCGTATGCATAACAGTAAGTCCACCACGGGTTAACAGTAAACACTTAATAGGTTACTGTATTTCGAAATTAACTAATACACATGATTACTACTCCCTACCTACCACAGACATGTGGTAGGTAGGGAGTAGAGAGAACCTACGAGACCTGCATACATTACGTAACTCAAAACCCCCTCAAAAGAGTACTTTCATATGTATGGCTGTATGTATTTAATATGTATGGATGGCGACTTGGTGATAGGAGTAGACCGGAAATCAAAAGTACTCAGGTTTTTCAAAAACTTTTATCTATAAATGCACTATTTACAATGATTTCAAGAAATGTAACTCTTTTTCGCGATAATTAAATCCGTCTACTTTAGTTTTAACTTTAACTGTTTTAGTTTGCAGATAAGCAAACTCAATTTCCGTCTCTTGACGAGTAAATTCATTCTTTCTTTGTTCCTCTTTTGCTTTCAGGTAAGCCGCAGCTTATATCAGCATTTGTTTTCACAAAATAACCATTTTTATAACATTTGTATTATGCCATTTGAAACCTATTAGTAGGTGGCATTAAAATATTGTACTATTTGTAATGTTAATGTACTATCTATAAGGGGATACTATTGTAATATAATAATATAAGGTGCGACATGCGCACGGGGGAGACTGACGTATTGTAATCGTCGAGCAGAGCGAGACGAAAGGCAGAAATAAGATTGTTAAGTCAGTAGTTGAGATCAGTAGAGAATTGGCTGTCTACTCGATCAGGTCGATCAGTAGCAATTGGGACATTGGCTAGCTACTAGATCAGTTTGGGTCTCGGTCTGCGAAGCAAGTCTGCACCACGATGGCAGAAATAAAGAGAGACAGTTAAGAAGTACTGCAGATTGTCCGTCTAATTATTCCGTGGCATCCTCATCCTGAACCATCCTTCTCCCGACTATCCCTCTCTACCTCTGGCTACCATCTTTATCACAAAAGATGCGTTTTTTTCGATTTTGACGGGACGAGAAATGGACCAGGAGGAAGACACCAGCGGAACCGACGACGGAGGATGGAAGTCAACATCTGCATCGCATCTCAACACCGACGACGTAAGTAAAAGTGTTTTTGTTTAAATTTTAATTGGGAATATTAAAAAGGGGAAATTTTTGATTGATATAAAGTTAAATTTTGAGAAAAGGGGATGATATAATATGCCTATAATATAGTTCTTTGAAAATTAAAATTAAGGGGTTAAAGTTAATGGGGGAGGAGCGCGTCACCTTAATTTGGGACAAGTAAATTGCGCTGATTCCGAATATATATTTTTTTGTTTCCTAAAAGTTTGTTATTTTTTGAAAAAATTGGGATTTTTACAATACATGTAAAAGAGTAGGAAAGCTTGGGCCACTAAATGGTCGGCCATCTTATTGGTATACTCCATTCCATGCGGCAGCAGCAGAGTACTTACGTGCTTGTAGACTGTATGTTGCATAGAGCTATACAGTACAACACGGAAGGAGCTGTTCATTTCTGCAAAAGGGAAAGTTAAATTGAAATTGAAAGTTTTTATTGGAATATAGGCATATTATTGAAATTATTATTGAAAATTGAGGTGTTTGTGTTTGTGAATGTAAAATGTGTATTATTTGTGTGAAAATAGGGAAGCATAGCATTTAGAAAAGGAAAATTTTTGGTTGAATTTGGTCATGTGTATTATGAAATTTTAATTGAAAAAGAGAGCAAATTGTGGGGCAGAATGTGAAAAGAGTTAAAATATATTTATTTTTGAATTTGGAAGATAGTAGTATGTATTTATTGTTGATTTGGAATTTTAAATGGCTATAATAATACGATTTTCTAATTTTGAATAATGGTTCACCAACGTGAAGTTATAGCGTAATGACAGCAAAGTAATGTTATAGCAATTTTCATTTTGATGTGTTATTTTGGATTTAAAAGTTTTGATTTATTTTTGTAAGTTGGAAAAGTAGCAATATGCCCCATAATAAGCGAAAAAAGGAAAGGATAGTTAAGGATAATTAAGGTTAAGATTGGTGGAAGCTGTTACGGAAAGACCTAATGTACTTTCATAGGAAAAGCGAGTAGGGAATTGGTTTTGAAAAATGCAAACGAGTGAAGTCTGGGATTTCAGTCGTCTGCATAAATTATATTTAAACTTTGATAATCAGTGAGATTTTTATGAACTTTCCTGTCTACAGATAAAAGTAATTATTTTTGATTTGAATTTGTCAGTAACTAATTAACTTAATGATAAAAAGCTAGCGTTGTTCTTTGAGAAGCAACGACGAATCATGCGATTCGTAAAGCGAGATTCTAATTTAGAGAATTTAACTAATTGGATAAAATGTTGCAAGATACCTACCTAATAAGCATTATGGTGATTGTGTCTAATTTAAATGAATAATTTGTGTGTAATGATTGAATAATTGGTAGAATGGCATTAGGAGATAAAAATTAATTTGTGTAAGGCTTTGATTAATTGGTATTTTGTTTCTTTGAGCTAAAATCTAAGTGTGTTTCTCGACGGAATCCTAATCTAACTTGACATCAGACTGGCGCCGAGAAATGTGGCGATGGCAAAGAATGTGGCCAATGAGACGTGAGGTCAAGGAGACTCAGAGGACAAATCGAGGAGAGGAGTCGTTTGAGAACTCGAGAAGGGATGATGGAGGAGGAAGAAGAGAAGGACGTTCGGATTGGAACTTGGGTGTAGGAGTACTCATTCAGAGACTCCATGGCTAAGTCGAAATTATCGGTTTCATTTATTTTAATAAAATTATTTGATTATGGCATTTATTGGTGAAAATATCGTTGCACTTGAGAAAAATTCTGATTTTATATTATGTGGTATTTGAATTTATTTTGATTTTGTTTGATTTGGAATTGAAATTATTTTGAATTGTTGGTCTGTTTCGGTCTGAACGTGAGTGTATAATAAGGAAGTTGTGAAATATGATTGGAAATGGGGGCATTTGAGATGCATTTAATGAAAATTTTGGAGTTAGTTAGAAAGTAGACTAATAGACAGTATGCGGTTATTTGATTTAGGAAAAGAGACATGGAATAATTATACAATGCATATAAATTGAGGGACTCAGTGGAATAATTGAGGAAATTTTTGGAAGTTTGATTATGCTTTTGAAGGTTTGAATTTTTGGATTGATAGTAAAGAAAAGTGCATTTATAATTACGAAATGGAGGAATTGCATGAGAGGTTTATAGAGATTTAGTTAATGATGTGAAGTGAGTGTGAGTTTGAGTATAGTTATAAAATAATTTGGATTTTGAGAGTTTAATTTGAAATTATGCGTTTGTTTATGGAAAAGCGATTAATTATCTACAAGGCATTTGGCGTTTTATTATTTTAATTGGAAGGCGAGAATCCAATTGGGAATGAGCAAGCAAGATTCCTATTGGGAATGGGAATGCGAGATTCGTAAAAGCGAATAAAAAGAGCAAAGCTAATAATAATAAATCCTTTTGTGTCTATCTAGTAATTATTTCGTATTTTTCTGATTTTACCTAGTAATACAGAGATGAATAAAATGGAGCATTGAGTTTATAAGCATTAAATTTTGGAAGTTTAATTTTGGAATTGAGTTTTATTTTGGAAAAGCAAATGAAGTTAAAAGTTAAAATGAATTTTGGGAATAATTTTAGTAAAGTCAATTTTGTTTGGGGAGTTTATTTTGCAATGTGGATATTGAATAAAAAGGTGTGAATTTGATTGGAAAGTCACAAAGTATGCCGGTTCGGATAAAAGAACGAGTGATAATTCAAGTATGAGGTGTGAATGGAGATCAGGATAATAGGAATGGGGGATTAGTTTCTCTACGTTCTGATTCTCAATTACGGGCAAACTGAGAATAAGTAGAGCAAGGCATCAGCAGTTACGTTAGAAGGGACTTGTTGGAGAGAGGATTTCCCAGGTCGTGGAAAATGTAGAGTTGCTGTACGCTGAGTTTGAATTGTCTCAAAAATATAATTGTTTGCAAAAAATCTTCGATTCTTTGAATCATATCTTGAGATTGAATGTGGGTTGAACAAATAGCTAGTATTACCTTAAGAGACGTAAGCTATAATACGGAGTGATCTAGTAAAGAATCTTCTACCTTAAAAATTATTTTATTTGAAAGCTGATTTTGATTTATGTTTGATTTATGTGAAAAATTGAGAAATTATTTGAATGTTTGTTGCATAAGTTGACTTTGCTAATGAAGGGAATTTTAGTAAAAGTAACTGGGGAGAATTGATAATGCTTATGAAAATGTGAAGTGAAATGAAGTTGTATTTGCTAAGGAATGTGTTTAATGTTGATCCTATATTACAGACAGTATAAGTAAAAAAGGATTTATGCGTTTAATTTTGCAATTGAAGTTTGCTAGACAAGATATATTTATATTTTCGTGGTACTTGAGTTAGTCAAATAGCAGTAAATCTTGTAGTAAAGTAGCATAGTATGGGAAGGAAAGGAGAAGTGCATATAATTTTAGGAAAAGTTGAAGTTATTGTATTTTTGGCTAATATCTATGAATTGGAGAATACTTCAGTAATTTCATATATGTAAGGTTTGATTTCTTGGGTTACCTATAACATGTAATCATGAATTGAGGAATACTATCGATATTTGTAATGAAGTCGCTTCCTTGGAGTGGTGAAATCTTAGGAATTGTGGGAATGAGAACTGATCATTAGGAAAATGAGATTCGCTTCTCTGGAGTAGTGAAAAAGCTTGAAATGCATTAATGAAAACTTATAGTATGTAAGGCGGGGTGACGAAACGTAGGGAAAGCGTTGTATCTACTAGTACTACTCGGAGGATAATTAAGTTGATAGTGTCATTGGCGCATTAGTGGGACTATTCAATAAAGCGAAGAATTGCTGTTATGTTTTGGGTTACGATTTCTAAATCTGGTACTTTTCGATCGTGTAAGGCTTAGCTCTAACGTTCCATCCTAGGGATGCATTGGTTGTAGCGTAGGAAAAGCGGTGGACCGGATTATTAGTATTACCTTGTGGGAGAATAATGTGGAGTGTACATATTATTCGATACGAAAATAATGTGGGAAACGTAAGGCTTATTCTGACGGTGCAATCCATCCTATAGTTTAGTATTAATGTTAGTTTTTGAGTGAGAATTGATTGGAATTGGAAAATGATTGGCATAAGAAATGAGAATTTAATTTAAGGATATTTTGTAGGAGAATTAGTTGTAGGCTGAAAGAATTGAAAGGAATTATCATATGTTTGATACGTAAGGAAAGTGGAAGCAAGGGATTACCCGCACTGGAGAAAGATAATTTGTTGATGTTTGGAAAGCAAAAGTAGAGTAAAATTGGAAAGAAGGACATTTTTGTGTATTACTATCTGACGGTTGAAAGGTTTTCACAACTCAGCCTTTCAATTAAAGCATAAATTGTCTTAATTTTCGATTTGGGAACAAAATGAATGTTGGAATATGTATTACCATCTGACAATTAAGGGTTCTGTTAGTGTTGCTTTTAATTAAAGCATACGAAGGCAGGAATTTTGGTTCGGTTTAGTTAGTATAAGTTGAGAAAGACATCCTGAGTCAGGGATTGTCATAAGAGTTAGATTTAAGTAGAATTCAGAGAAAGCCTTGAGGGCAAGAAATGAAATGTTATAGTATTTAAGAGAGAGAAATAGAAGCCTTGAGGGCAATGAGATAAAGTAGTAGAATTTAAGTTTGAGATTTGGGTTGAAAGAGACCAATAAGTTTAAGAATAAGTTTAAAAGTAAAGTTTTGAAAGTTTGAAATTGATGAAATTATGAAATTGAGTCATTAAGTAATAATAAAAAGTGTTTGAAGAATAGAAAGTTTTGATGATATATTCTTGATATTATGTGTTTTTGTGTTGAAAAGTGTCTGAAAATGAGAATTAAGAGTTTTGAATGGAAAGCTAGCACCAGGGAGTGGTGAAAGGAAAAGAAAGACACAAGTAAATGTTTAGTGCAATTTTTGTTGGATTTTTCGGAGAGAAAAACAGAATGTTGGAAGTGCAAAGGTATGAGTGTGATTTATGCTATAATATAGTATGTTTTGAATTTTGATATAAGAGTATGATAAGGACTCTGATAATATAAATGTTTGCTTTTGAAAAGGAATTGGAATTAATGGAAAAGTCAAAAAGGAAATGTAATGGTTAAAGGAAAATATTAATTATGTGTGTTTTGTTGTATTTTTGGAACGGAATTGGAAATGAGTCTATTGAGTGTTGCGGTTGTATTCGTATATGAGGAGAGAGACGACATGACAAGCGAGCAGGAATGAAAGCCTGATTTGATGAATCGTGAGAGGCCCCACGAGAGAATTATTTCTTCTACTCAGCCATTGTCATCAAAATTCTACAGAGTCTCAAGCAATCGAGCAACATGAAAAGAATATTGGCATTATGATTTTGTATGAAATGCTTGAATTAAGATTGAATTATGTTTATGATTTGGAATTATGTGTTATGTGGAAATTGGCATTATGATTTTGTAGTTTGAGTTTTGAAAGATTGTTAATTGACATTTATATTATCATTTATCAACCATTTGTAAAAACTTGCATGGATTTTTCTTTTGGGTTAGAAGGGTTAATTTCGGGAGAAATTAATTGTGAGAAAAGGGGATTTGTACTATTTGTAATGTTAATGTACTATCTATAAGGGGATACTATTGTAATATAATAATATAAGGTGCGACATGCGCACGGGGGAGACTGACGTATTGTAATCGTCGAGCAGAGCGAGACGAAAGGCAGAAATAAGATTGTAAAGTCAGTAGTAGGGATCAGTAGAGAATTGGCTGTCTACTCGATCAGGTCGATCAGTAGCAATTGGGACATTGGCTAGCTACTAGATCAGTCGTTTGGGTCTCGGTCTGCGAAGCAAGTCTGCACCACGATGGCAGAAATAAAGAGAGACAGTTAAGAAGTACTGCAGATTGTCCGTCTAATTATTCCGTGGCATCCTCATCCTGAACCATCCTTCTCCCGACTATCCCTCTCTACCTCTGGCTACCATCTTTATCACAATATTCACCATCACTCTTGGTATCTTGTTCCAAAGTATAATCACATTTTTATGTTACAGAAAATAAATTAATTCTAATAGTTCAATTATTGTCAGTGTAATTCATATAGAACATATTCAACGTAGTTTCAACATAAACGAACAGTTTGAATTTGTTAGTGATGTGTTATGCCTTCCTATTTTGAGTACATTAAATAAAAGCACAATTAATAAGTATATTAATTGAAATGTGTGTTGAGCATACCAAGATACACAATAACTCTTGATGCCCTAGTTTCAAACAATTTACTGCACTTAGCATATTTGGTTGGACTGAATCCGAGGCAAATGTTGTTTTATTATGTGTTGATAGCATTGTTGTTTAGTTATGATTATTTTCAGAATTGGTTTGTTGCTACAACTCTTTTGGAGTTTTTCAGAGGAAATGAAGATATTAGATGACGCTTGTATTACATTTAATAATTTCTTCATCGTCGAACAATGAAAAAGGCTATGCCATTCCTTTCAAAACCAATGGGATGTATGCTGTCTGGAGCTCCGGACCGAACTTAGTCCCATTGTTCTTAAAAGAAAAGGTCGAATTGGGTCGAAGTTATAACAATGACTACTCATTACTCAGCTTTTTTCAATATTTAAATTATTACTTTTAAGCGAACAATAATTGCCATTTAACTGTTATGTTTTTTCTATTATGGTCATTAAATTAGTTTTATTCGTCATTTGTGTCTCACTTTTACAATCAATATGGGCAAGAGTAAATCCCCTAAAGTGGCTAAGTATAACCTAACCTTTACTGAAATAATTCTACCCATGTAAATGTATACTCCCATCAGGAAATCCACCCAGTCTCAATCAATACGTAATAAATAAAACTAGTAGACATTTGCATGCAAGAACTATACAATAAGTGAGACATGTGAGAATACAACACTTAATAGCAAATGCTAGTTAGTTCATAGTTGTAGAAGCTTATTCTGCCGATATATTGTTTTCAAACGAGCTTTGGCCGGAAATGTAAATATTGAGATGTTTACTAAGAGCCAACGCCCAGCACTTCCTTTTGACGTCATGTTGAAGGTGAATTGAAATAAATCGATATTGTTTTTGTAAGAAGTTGTTCACTATTCGTCGTCCAGTTTGAAATAGCATTATTAGACAAGAGGTAAAATATATACTCAATACGTCATGCATTTAAAAATTTGTTTAAATTTTTACGTTGCAGTAAGCATTCTAATTTTTAGAGAATATGTCAATTGCATTCGAAATTTGTCTTCGTTCAACAACTGCGATTTCAATTTAATTCGATTTCCAAATTCTAAATGGCTGGAATTGTTCTTGGAGAGAAATCAGAATGGCCAACCTTGGACGATCGCCACATCGGAAAATAAAACTTTCAAAGAAGTTGACAAAGTGACCTTTAAGGATTTGTCGAAAAGTCTTTGCAGTGTGAATATCATTGCTGAACACGATAAAACATTTTCCAGTGTAGATCAATATTTTGGCCAGAAGATCTCTCGTCCGAGTTTTGTAACTCTATTTCTTTATAACGGAAGACCTGAAAATGTTTATACTAGGTGGCTTTTGTCCCCCAGTCAACAGACTGTGGCAGACATTTACTACTTTTTCATTACAAACGAGTCTACATTCTCAATTTGGACAATATGCATTTATTGTAAAACGCATCCATTCAGTTTCTTTGAACGGATTCATATTAAATCTACACTGAATGAAATTGAATGGAAACACATCTGGAGTAAATATCATGGACAACTTTATGGTAATAAGGTCGCGGTTTATCAAATGGACGCCCCAAAGGATCGATCCATTTCGTTTTCTATATGCCGAAACTCTGTGTACACCCTGATTAAACGTGGATTCTCAGAGTGTGGATACGGTGTCAAGGCAACGGAGACAATGGCCGACAGATTTAATTATACTGCTGAATATGATGGAACAAATGAATGGAGGAAGACTATCGGGGCATTGACAGGGCCTGTATACGTTTCTAAAATTTACATGTTAAGGGGGCTACTTACATAATCTACACAACTTACATCGACCCTCTTAGATTGCAACCAAAATCGCTGAGCGTGTGTCTAAAATCGAGTAGTGAAAGGAATGGACATTCAAAAAATTCAGAAAAGTCAAGGGGGGCGTGGGGGGTCAGGGGAAGCACTTTCACTTGGGGCGTCTGTTGTGTCCAAACGAAAGGTCATAAAAACTTTTAGTTTTCGCCATAAATAGGACAGATACATGGTCCATACGGGCTCGAAGAGTTTTGGTTATTATTCTAAACCTTTACCCCTAAATGAGGCCTCGAAACCAAAAATTCCAAGATTTCTGAAAGTACATGCATTGAAAACAACCTAAAAGCATTATAATGGCATACATTAAGAATACATATGTCCTAGAAACCTAATTAACACAATGCCAAGTCATTTTGCTCGACCTTAATTAAGAGTCATTTGGAGGCCCAAAATTGGGCTCTAAATATTTCAAAAAGTACTGCACCTACAGTCATGAAACCAACGCCAATCGATTCAGCAATCCTGTTTTCATCACGGCAGGGACAACAATTGTCACTTCTCAGACCCTGTCGAGGGGTTACCCCTAGGGTTCAACATTAGGGCTTAAATATTTCAAAAATTACTGCACCCACAGTCATGAGACCAACGCCAATCGATTCAGCAATCCGGTCTACATCACGGTCGTGACAAAAATTATCACTTTTTGGACCCTATCGAGGGGTTACACCTAGGGTTCAACATTAGAGCTTAAATATTTCAAAAACTAATGCACCCACAGTCATGAGACCAACGCCAATCGATTCAGCAATCCGGTCTACATCACGGCTGTGACAAAAATTATCACTTTTTGGACCCTATCGAGGGGGTACCCCTAAGGTCCAACATTAGGGCTTAAATATTTCAAAAACTAATGCACCCACAGTCATGAGACCACCGCCAATCGATTCAACAATCCTGTCTTCATAACGGCCGTGACAAAAATTATCACTTTTTGGACCCTATCGAGGGGGTACCCCTAAGGTCCAACATTAGGGCTTAAATATTTCAAAAACTAATGCACCCACAGTCATGAGGCCACCACCAATCGATTCAAAACTCCGGTCTCCATTACGGCCGTGATAAAAGTTACCACTTTTTTGACCCTATTGAGGGGGTACCCCTTAGGTCCTTTTGAGTCATACCGTCCCTTAAGGATAGAATAAGCCTGTATCCACTTTCAGATTGGTACAGGAAAAAGCCTAAATCCATTTTTTGTTTGGTGCAGGAATAAGCCAAAATCCATTTTTTGTTTGGTACAGGAATAAGCCTATATCCAATTTTTGTTTGGTGCAGGAAATAGCCTCTGTCCTCTTACAGCCTTACGTAAAGTTGTCGGGGCACAGTAAGAATAAACAAGTTGACGAAATGAAGTATTTATTATTTTTATGTTGATACTTAAAATATATCATGCTGGCTAGAATGCACATAAGCATTATAAGATTTTAGCTAACTTCACAATAAGACAAAAACAAAACTTTTAACGACTCAAATTCGGATTTTGATATTGAATAAATTTAAACTGGCTGGAAGGAAGAATGAAAGTTCAATATTTCCGCCGCCAATATTGACCATGTATCAATACGCCCCTATAACTATTTAGAGGGTAGAGAGGCTATTTCCTGTGCCAAACAAAAAATGGATTTAGGCTTATCCCTGTACCAATCTGAAAGTGGATAGAGGCTTTTTCCATCCTTAAGGCACGATACTATCAATACAATCAATTGTATTATTTTTTTATTTTATTTAAGGAAAGATGCCCCTTTCGGGCTATTGCCCATGGAGCCATTACAGAGTTTAAAGTATAGATATGCATATGTATGCTATAATATAATATATTATCCTAGATAACAATAATCATAGTATTATGGTTTGCCTGTACTTGTACGCAGACAAGACAGGACTTATCTCTAATACAAGTGTTTTATTAGTTCCCTACATCTTAGTCCTCGCCCCAATGATAGTGAACACAAGCATTGGGGAGAGTTTGTAATAAATTAGTGTATGTATATGTTAATTGTATTGTTAGTTAAAATAAATAAGTCTATGTTAGTCAACCCTGTCGATCTCTGTCTCCCTCTCCCTGATGGAATGTCTTTCTCTTAAGTTACCCTGCTCATATTTTTGGACTGCTCTAAAAGCATATTTTCTTTTATAGGCTTCTAGTTCGGCTTTCAGGCTAATTAAGCAGATTATTATTAGTGTTCCGCACATAAAACATATGAGTAAGATAATGATTTGGAAGTAATATTTAGTGTTGTTGGAATCTATTTTTAGGTCGTGCTTATTTTGAATTTGTATTTGTGTTTGCTTCTCTTCGTTTTCCCGTTGCTTCATGTTATTGTACGCGTTTATTGCTTGGAACATCAATTGGTTGTTGTAAATATCACCGTATCCCAAGCTGAACTTGTTGGAGAATTCTGTTCCGCTGCCGAAAGCAGATTTTACGGCGGTGACAAAGCTAGAGATGGCCCCTGTGTTCAGTAATGTTGTGAGGGTGCCAGGGATGTTAGTTAGTGGTATTGGTGCTGCTACGCATGTTTTATGTAGCTGACAAAAGAGGAGGGCGAGCCAGAGTAGATGCATTGCTGTAAGTGACAAGGTTAGTTAATATTTGTCCAAATTGGTAAATGAGATACTTAATCTAGTTTATCTTTTGCTTACGTTGTTATTACGAATGTTTATGAGCGCCTAGTTATGCGTTTTAGTCTATGTGTTGAAAAAGAGGTTAGGAGGTGTATGAGATTTACTTGCTTGCTTGGCGGGATTAATCTGTTTTTATTATTTTTTATGTTTCTGTGGAGAATTATGTGAGTTCAGCGAATCGTTTCTCTGTCGTGACTGAGTTTGGTCAGATTGTGTGCTGGATATTTATATCATTCTGTGTCATGTATAAGTTCTTCTAAGAATTTTCTTTTCTTTAAGGCCGAGATTATTGTGTTAGCAATTAATTTACTGTCAGCGGAATTTTCGGTGATTAGGGCGTTGTGAAAGGTTGTAATTTCTATGTTTGTATTATCATTTAGTATGAGTGATTTAGTCATTGGACATTCGCAGGTAATATGAAATAATGTATCTGGTTGTTTATTATTGCAATATGTGCATAGTTCATCTTTTCTGAGTTTGCATGTTTCTTTGTCAATCCTGAAATAGCTATTGTTGAGACGTGCTTTGGCTAAGATTCTTTTCGTGTTTAGTGACATATTGAAGTGTAGGTATGTGTTTCCTAATATTTCCTCATTCTTATTTAAGTATGTTATGTAGTAAGCATTCTTTACTGATTTCCTAAGGTTAGCTAGATCTGCATGTTGGTATTTGTTTTTGATTTGGTTAAGTATTTGCGATAAATTGCGTTTGATTATGTAAGGATTTTGTGTGTCAAAATAGTTTTGTAGTCCAAGTTCCTGGAGGCCTTCTTTCAATTGAGATGCCCAGTTGTATTTGTGTGAGTGACTAGTATTTATTTGGCAGAGCGTTTCGTAACATATTTTTGAGTATCTGGTATCAGGCATCTTAAGCAGCTTGCACCATAAGTTGAGTATGTGTTTCCAAATTTTTGTTGCAATCGTTGTGATTCCGCATTCTAGTCTGACTAAGTACCCAGCTGTGATTGTGTCCAAGCTAAGAAATCTTTTGTAGAAATTGTTTTGAGTTAGTTCTATGAGTTTCATGTAGCGTAGGCTCCAAACTTCGCAATTATACAAGGCGATTGAAGCAATGGTTGCTTCATAGAGTTTTTGGGCTGCCTTGAAGGAGTTTATTTGGCCAATTCTTAATACATTTCAAAGACTATAGATTGCTTTTGTTGCCTTTTCTTTTCGGTCTAATGCTGCTTTTTTGAACGTCATACCTGGGGTGAATATTATTCCTAGGTAGGTGTATTCTTTGACTATCTCTAGGGGTTGGCCTTCGTAGTTAAATTTTGTGTTTTTCTTAAGTTTTCCGCCTTTTCTGAAAACCATTACTTTTGTTTTTTCTTTATTTACCTCCAGTTCAAGTTTTTTGAAGTATTTGGCTAGAAGCTTTATTTTTACCTGTAATGCTTTTTGTGAGTCTGCTAGAACTATTGTGTCGTCTGCGTAAAGCAGGATGTGTAGTATTTTCCCACCACCTATTTTTATACCTCCCACGTTTTCTTTATCTAGATAGTCCTCTATATCCGAGATAAATAAGCTAAATAGAAGTGGGCTGAGGGGGTCTCCTTGGGCAAGGCCTTCCGTGATTTCTATTTTTTCAGTGTGTGTGTTGCCATTGTCTAATCTTATGGTCGTGTAGGCTTTGCTATACATTGATTGTAAGATTCTAATGATTTTACTGCTCATACCTAGTTGAAAAAGTTTATTCCATAGGAGTTCATGTTTCACTGATGGATGAATCAATTGTAATAAACTATATTGCTAACATAATCAATTTAATTCAATATATTTACTCCGTGTTCTTGAATGCTAATTTCTTATTTCTTGATGCTTGTAGAACAACAATTTAACTTAATAAAATTGATTCCATGAACATTTAAACCTCCCTATTTAAACCTCCCTGATTATTGTAGGTGCATGTTTGACCTTAGGGGAACTCTCTCGATAGGGTCCAATAAGTGATAATTTTTATAACGGCCGTGACGAAGACAGAATTGCTGAATCGATTGGCGTTGGTCTCATGACTGTAGGTGCAGTACTTTTTGAAATATTTAAACCCTAATGTTGAACCCTAGGAGTAACCCCTCGATAGGCTCCAAAAAGTGATAGTTTTCTTTACGGCCGTGATGGAGACAGGATTGTGGAATCGATTAGCGGTGGTCTCATGACTGTAGGTGCAGTACTTTTTGAAATATTTGAGCCCTAATGTTGGACCTTAGGGGTACCCCCTCGATAGGGTCCAAAAAGTGATAATTTTTGTCACAGCCGTTATGAAGACAGGATTGTTGAATCGATTGGCGATGGTCTCATGACTACGGGTGCATTAGTTTGTGAAATATTTAAGCCGTAATGTTGGACCTTAGGGGTACCCCCTCGATAGGGTCCAAAAAGTGATAATTTTTGTCACAGCCGTGATGTAGACCGGATTGCTGAATCGATTGGCGTTGGTCTCATGACTGTGGGTGCATTAGTTTTTGAAATATTTAAGCCCTAATGTTGAACCCTAGGGGTAACCCCTCGATAGGGTCCAAAAAGTGATAATTTTTGTCACGACCGTGATGTAGACCGGATTGCTGAATCGATTGGCGTTGGTGTCATGACTGTGGGTGCAGTAATTTTTGAAATATTTAAGCCCTAATGTTGAACCCTAGGGGTAACCCCTCGATAGGGTCCAAAAGGTGACAATTGTTGTCCCTGCCGTGATGAAAACAGGATTGCTGAATCGATTGGCGTTGGTTTCATGACTGTAGGTGCAGTACTTTTTGAAATATTTAGAGCCCAATTTTGGGCCTCCAAATGACTCTTAATTAAGGTCGAGCAAAATGACTTGGCATTGTGTTAATTAGGTTTCTAGGACATATGTATTCTAAATGTATGCCATTATAATGCTTTTAGGTTGTTTTCAATGCATGTACTTTCAGAAATATTGGAATTTTTGGTTTCGAGGCCTCATTTAGGGGTAAAGGTTTAGAATAATAACCAAAACTCTTCGAGCCCGTATGGACCATGTATCT
The DNA here is from genome assembly GCA_020055645.1 of Tomocerus qinae. Lineage (NCBI taxonomy): Eukaryota > Metazoa > Arthropoda > Collembola > Entomobryomorpha > Tomoceridae > Tomocerus > Tomocerus qinae. Next base: position 36,356,844 of record CM034546.1, on the reverse strand, counting down.
GTCCTATTTATGGCGAAAACTAAAAGTTTTTATGACCTTTCGTTTGGACACAACAGACGCCCCAAGTGAAAGTGCTTCCCCTGACCCCCCACGCCCCCCTTGATTTTTCTGAATTTTTTGAATGTCCATTCCTTTCACTACTCGATTTTAGACACACGCACAGCGATTTTGGTTGCAATCTAAGAGGGTCGATGTAAGTTGTGTAGATTATGTAAGTAGCCCCTCTTAAAGTGATTACTATTTTTTGGGCTATTGGTTCAACAGACAGATTTTTTTGGATGCTTCTGAATATGTACTAATTTATTGTGAAGCAAGGGAAACATTTTATGACCTTCCTCTTCATGATATAATTCAAAACACATTCGATCTATCCAGTTGGATATTGATTATCATTCTCTTACCTGCCGCATATTGGATCTCGTCTCAAAAGATCCACATGCGTTCATTGTATGCCAGAGTGGAAAGAGTGCTAATGTCAACTGTGGCTATTGCGTTGGCCCAGTTTGACATCACGCGAGAAAAAAAATTCTGTCTGCTCATCATCATTGTGGCTTTTGTAATCAGATGTCATTATGAAACTTACGTAACGGGAGAGTTAGTTGTGCCACTTGACAAGAAGAGCTACAACAACTTCAAAGAACTGATTGATAACAATTATAAATATTTGGAGCAAAGCGGATATTATACTGGCCTTGTCAATGAAAATTATTCCGTCGATTTATTTTATAAGTATAATTTAGAAAGCAAGATCAATACAAATTTATATATTTACAATTGGCAAAAGGAAAAATCTGCTACGGAATACAGAGAGAAAGGCTACTCTGTGTTTGATTTAGATGTCAAACTAATAATGAAACCAGAGAAAAAATTATTTACTGTTTGTATTAAATCGAAAAGGGGATATTTCTTTTCAGAAATACAAAAAAGAGACGACCAAGCTATTTGCAAATTAGCAGAAGAAAAAGTTACAGAAAAGCTACAGTCTTACTTTTATTCTTTCGCCTTCCGTAACCAATTTCAACACTATTTCCGTACATTGTTTGAGTCGGGGTTTATGGAACTGTGGGAAGATCTGACAGATTTGAAGGACTTTCATTATTATTGGCAGAAGGAGGAGAAATCGAAATATGATAACAACCAAGCCGCGCCCATCAGCCTCGACATGAAAATTCACGTAGTATTCATTTGGTATTTATTTCTGTTTGCTGGCTCTTCGTTTATCTTTCTGTTAGAAATGTGTTATTCACGATTTCAAAACCTATATTTAGACATAGGTAAACTGAAAAAGTTTGGTTTTCATCTTTTCTATAGCTGTAGAAACCAGATCAAAAAAGTAAATTTGTTAAGTCACTGCCAGAATCCAATTTCAATGGTTGGGCCGCCAAGGCCAAAACAATCAAATTTGACCTGCGAAAATAATCATAACCTGGTCGTAATAGTCAAAACTGTTGAAGTTCGTAAGATAGATGATTAAGCCACAATATTAAAAACATATAAACTAAGACAGAAAGATGTTCTTCTAGTTAATAAAAGAAATTACAGTTATTGTCTCTTAAATATTTAAAAAAAATTATTAAGGTATTATATGATTCAACTAAAAGTTAGAATTCATATTGAAGCAAAATCAATAGAATTTTTGTGATGACACTATTAGATCTTCATCCTTAAGTCCTGAACCCTACGAGCGACAGACATAAGATAAATTCATTCTTCTACTCTTTTATTCTCAAAAATTATTGAATTCATACTTATTCTGCTACAAACACAAGTACATGTTTTAGATTGTAATCGAGCATATTTTCTGCAATCGAACTTATACTATTAACAAAGATAAATAAATCATTTTTAGTCACATTTTCTACTCTTCATTTACAGGGCCCATATCAATAACTGTGAGAAATGAGCGCTTCTAGTTAACGTAAAAAACGGCAGTTATAATCATTTTTTGAGAAAAATTTATGTATGTATTATGATTTAATTAAAAGTAAGAAATAATTGAACCGCAATGAACCCAATTTTATTGTAATGTGACTATAAAATAGACTATCAATAAAGCATCAACCATACAAGCGATAGCCAATGGCAATTTCATACTTCTACTCTTACTCTTTTATTCTCAAAGATTATTGAATCCATTCTAATTCGGTAACGCAAGTGCAAACTTTGCTGGTTGCTGGTAACTCAACATATGTTATGCAATTAAACTATAATTACTATATACTTAGTACGTGGAAAATATATTGGCACATTTTGTACATCTGCATTTAATTATAGGATTACATATTATGATTATATCATTTTGTCAACAATACATAACTTAAAAAATTGCCTTGCTTTAGGAAGCTAGCTTTTAGAAATCTTTTACATAGTGTTAACTTTTAGTTTCCAATTTTAATTACCTGGATTTTCCATATATATAGACTTAACATAAAGATTATATTATATATTTAGTCATGATGTGCCTCCGTTAGACTATACCATCTGAATAATTTAGTGACAAAAATGTCACGTAGTTCATTATGATGCAAATGCAAACAGTCTCATGCAAATACTAAGAAAAATACGACAGGCAGTATAGAGAAGTATTTGTAGTGGTTTGCGTATATAACATAAGTAGTAAGCAGGGTATGAAGTTACTCTCACTTATGGATAGGTATGGCACTACCTCTAATACATGAGTAGGTATGAGGTTATGTGTCTACCTAAACTAGTGGTTAAATGTATGGACTTTGTCTCAAATATGGATAGGTATGCGTACATCACTAAGTGGTAAACTATAAGGTATGTATGTTCCTAACTTGAATTGGTGAGGTATATGACTATCTATTGTATCTCTCTATTGTATCAATAAAACAACTAAAATATGATATATAAAATTGTGCAAGTAAAAACAAGAGGTGGTTTGGTTTAAAAATATGAACAGATGTATTTTTATTTACAATAACAACAAACATTTATATTATACAAAATAATCAAACAATACAACAATTTTTAGAAGTTTAAAGACCTCGTAAACTCACTAAATTCGGACTCAGATTCTGAAGAAAAAGAAAGGCTACTACCACTATCATTAAGTTCACTGTATACAGTAATATGGCTGATGGTATCAAAATGGGTGACTCGAATTGGAGTGGACGAAGCACAAGGGGGGTAATCAGGGACATCGTCATCGATCACTGGAACAGGTGGCAAAGTGTCATCTGAGGCAAGGCGTGGTGTCGACGGCTGCTTCGGTCGAATGGGAACAGGTTGACTCAATTCATCTTCTCCTTCGTCACCATGCTCCTGGGAAGATTCAGTGACGTCATCTTCGGCAAAAGGATTGGCATACGGAGCATCGTCAACTACGTCTGGAACGAGTTGGTCAGGAATCGGAAGTCCATTTAGTGTGTATCGCAACCAGTCATCAACGTCCTTCAGTGGATTGAATCTGGACTCAGTTGTCACCTGGAAGGAAAAACAAATGTAAGATATTGAGACTGAAAAAATCTGAAAGAAAAATATTCATAGCAATACCTATAAAATAATCATAGAAACAATATGTGACACTTACACTAATACTTGAATCCATGGACACAGCATCTTCCAGACGACGTCGCTTTGGAGAAGGTTCGTCGTCGTCATTGGAATTATACAGACTGGTAATTGCTTCGTCTATCAATGCAGCCTCTGCGTCCCACATATCTGCTTGTGCGGAGTCATCGGTAAAGCTGACGTCGTCACTGGAATAGTCATCATCTTCAGAAGTAGTATTGGAGACGTCATCTGTGGCAGTCGAGTCATCGATGAAGGAGTCGTCGTATTCATCTTTGTCATCTTCGGAAGTTTCAATAGAGATGTCATCACTGTCAGCAGAGTCATCAACGGTGTGCGAGTTATCCTCAGGAATGGTAGAGTTGTAGACGTCGGGTGAGTCATCCTTCCTGGAGTCATCAACGGACGGCAGGTATGTCTGGATGGAAATGGAGTCGTCAGCAGAAAAATCCGAAGACAGATTTTGTAAAAATTCGACAGCAGCAACAGCTTCCACCATCAGACGATCAGAATCCTAAAAACAGCAAAAACAAACAAACATTAAATTAGTAACAGTTCAAAAAGAATTTTCCCTGAAAACAATCAAATTACAACTTATAATAAACAAAATAATGATTAAAGAGAAAAAGAATAAAACTTACATTGGAAGTCGAAAAAGAATCCATCATCATGGAGTTGGAGAAAGAGTCCATGGTAGGTGAAGGGTTAAAGGGAGAGTAGGTGAAGGTTTAGGTGAAGATTGTAGTCTTGGAGAAGAGTAGTTGCTCAGGCTACTGATTTCTCGGACTGATTAACTAACCGAAGAAAGTATCCCCCTTTTATATCACCACGGAGTAGTAGGTAAACCATTGCAGGCTACTTCAAGAACGATGAGTCATGAGCTACGCACTTGTGAGTGGGAGGTAGAAGTACCCGACGCAGCACTCTTACCACAGGTATAGTGTGGCCGTGCGTAGACATGCTTCATGCAAAGTACCCGACGCAGCACTCTTACCACAGGTATAGTGTGGCCGTGCGTAGACATGCTTCATGCAAAGTACCCGACGCAGCACTCTTACCACAGGTATAGTGTGGCCGTGCGTAGACATGCTTCATGCAAAGTACCCGAAACAGCATTCTTCCGTTTCTCACCACAGACAGTGTGTAGTTGTGTGTAGGCATACTCCATGTAAAGTTATTCAACCCACCACCCACTCAACTTACATCACAGGTACTGAGTACTCGAGTGTAGACATAGTCCACTCTAAGTATCCGACACAGCATCCTTCAAAATTTTACCTTATATACAAGTACCATGTTCGCAAACTTCTTAAATATTTTATACTTAGTGTGTCTCCAAATTATTGGAATCCAGATAATCTTCTTATTGAATCTAACAATGTTTATATCTATAAAAGGCAAAACCAAATTGTATTTAATTTTCTAAGAAAGATTGACCAAACTATTAGAGTTTAAACAGAAAATTGAGTTGACGATGAAGTGACGTTGTTACTTAGTTATAATACACATGGCAGGTAGATGGTGAGGAGAGTATATAAACATGTACAACGTAAATCACTCAATTCATTATAAATCGACTCAATGAACTTCCAGCATCAAGTTCCACAAACTTCGAAAATCGAAATTGTTACATTTACAAAGTTCTTTTAAGAAATTCAGAAATGGAGATATGTTGTCCATTTTGTCATCTTACATACGACTGTTTCCAAAAATTCGGTCAACATATTCACAAACAACACATGTGTCCTTCATGTAAGAAGTGTAATCTAAAATGTTTGTGTCCTAGTCTGGATTCTAAGACTGGTAAGTTATATAACACTTTGTAAACAAACTATAACGAAAACATACTAACTAAATTAACCTGACCTTATTACTTAACTAGCCTACCCTAACCTAACCTAATCTATTCCGTAAAACAATACCTATCCCAGATGAATTTTGATTGCATGATTGTTATGGTTTTATATACTTGTATGATAAGTGAAATGTAAGAGAATATACAGCTGATAATTACAATTTTGATTATTGTTGTAGTTTCGCTACTGGATATTGAGGAAAATTATCAACCTCCTGACGTAATACAACCTACGATGGAGAACAAAAATGAAAATGATAAAGTGACTGAGACGGACAACGTTGATGGAAGGGGTAAAGAAGAAAATGGGATATTGGTGCCAAATTGTGACTACGAATTTTCACCCGCAGAATTTAATTCTCAAGATGATGGATTTCTCGTAGATGAAATGGACAAAATACTCCGGCAGCAAGAACTAACACAGATGGATTTACTACCTGCGCCTGAAATCTTTCAAAATCAAGACGATGAACTTTTGGAACTGGCAATGTGTCAATTCGAAACTGATTTCCAACAAGAAGAGGTATGTTTTACTAATTCCAGCGACAATATTCAAATAGGTAGGGGTAAGAGAAGTATGGGTGAAGACATCCTAAATCCGCCAGATTCAAAGAGATTAAAATTGGTTGAAGAATCTCAAAGGAAAGGAATATATAACATAATAGATTCTGAATTTTTGAGGGAAAATTATTGTCCTGCATGTGATGTTTACTTTCAGTATACCACTGCACTACTACATCATTTGGTAACAATTCATCCCGAGTATTATGATGGAGTAGAAATATCTCAAATAGGAGAAGGTATTCAACCTTTCAGCATCGTATTAGAAAAACAGGCTTTTGATATGTATCACCTCTATAAAACCTCACTAGGCGATGTTGTGTGTAAGGACGTACAAGGTGTATTCCAGAGTTGTCAAAGACAAATTATGTCTATATTTCAGGAATATTTGAAATCATGGTCTACCTTCAAAGTAGACTTTAGAATGCGTGCATTCATGTCTAAATCAGAAGGTGAAAATATTAGGTATGAGGAAAAAGCATTTCCTTCCTTTCTTTTTCCAGTTTTGAATATTAGCAACTGTAAAATGGCTTTAAATGTAGCGATTGAGGAAATCAAAACAATGATAGAGAACTTCATTCAACATGGATCTGGTTGGGTCCTTGAACATATTTCGTCATTCGAAATGATGTTAGTGAAATATGAGCCATTTAGTGGGGGAGGTATAACAGACTTACCCAAAGTTTTACAAAGCAAAAATAAAACATTAGTAGATGTTCCAGGTGTAGACGATTTATGTTTTAAACGTGCAGTATACGTCCATCCAAAAATAAATAATTTGGAAACGCATAAAAACCGAAATAAAAATAGGTATTATAAAAGTGTTGAATGGTATAATGAAATCATGAAGTCACCAAGTACATTAGATATAAACTGGGATAATATTAAATTCCCATTTTCTCTGCAACAAGCTACTTTGTTTGAACAGCAAAACCCTAGAATTGGGTTAACCATTATAGGTTTCTCTAAACAATTCAGAGAGAATAAACAAAAACAGAAACCGTTAGTAAAATCGGATGTTGATGATGTTATTGAAGATGTAGTAACAGATTATGTCGATTTGGATGAAGAGAGCGAAGAAGAGGATGATTTCAATTCATCTCCAGAACCGCCTAGATATATATATGATTTAGGACATAAACTTTGGAAGCAGTATAGAGAAACGCAAAAAGAAATCCGAAGCTATTGTGCTCCTTTACACGTATGTAAAGAAAATAGGGAAATCATGATCGATTTACTTCTTATTCTTGGGGATGATAATAGTCGTGATCATTATGTTTTTGTGAAAGATTTACATCTTCTATTAGCTACTCAAGTAAATAAGGGTACAAAACATATTTGTCGACATTGTTTACAATGTTTTAACGACAATTATGATACCCACATTCAATTCTGTTCCGCATTAGATTCACAAAAGACTATATTTCCGAAAGATAACTATCTATTTTTTAATAAATACTGTAGGACTCAAAAGGTACCTTATGTGGCATTTGGTGATTTTGAGGCTTTCTGTTTACTTCATAATGAAGTGTTAGTAATTGACGAAGATAACCGAAAACTTACTGCTAAGAAACAACTTCACAAACCTTCAGGATTTCATGTCCATATAGTAGATTGGAATGGTCAGGAAGTAGAAAGTCTGACATACAGAGTGGCTAGCGATGATAATGACGCAGCTGAGGTTCTCATGAAATACTTGATTGAAGGTGAATGAAATGCTTCAAAAGAAAGTTAAAGAATTTGAAACTGAAGCAAGAAAAACAATGCATATTAGTGACGAAGACATGAAGAGATTTAAGGATAGCAATTATCTTTCCTCACAGTCATGTTACTTCTGTCATAAACCATTTACGGCAGACCAAATCAGGAATCATAAAGTTGTTAGGCATCACAGTCATTTGCCAGACAAAAATGGAAAATTTAATTTTGAAGGATTTGCGCATGATGCACCATGTAATATTTTGGCATCCGTAAAATATAAATTACCTGTTGTATTTCACAATTTAAGTGGCTATGATGGTCATTTTCTCGTACAAGCTGCTTCCAAAAATTACATAAAAAGTATGGATGTAATTCCTCAAACATCAGAAAAGTTTATGAGTATTATTGTTAACAACCAAGTTAAGTTTATAGACAGTTTTATGTTCATGAACAACTCCCTTGCAGAACTGGTAGACAACATGAATATTGAAACAGATTTTCCGATAACACGAGATGCATTTAAAAACTTTTCAAAAAGTCAGGTAGATCTTATATTAAGAAAAGGTGCTTACCCTTATTCGTTTATGGACTCAATTGAAAAATTTGAAGTGGATAGTCTGCCACCAAAGGAAGCTTTTAAAAGTGATTTGACAGATATGGATATAGACGACAAGGTCTATGAAAATGCGCAAAAGGTATGGAAAGAATTTAATATTCAAAATATGGGTGAATGGCATGATTTGTATGTTAAATGCGATACAGTTCTTTTGGCAGACGTATGGTTTAAATTACGAAGTACCTTATATGATGCGTTCGGTTTGGACGTTAGCCATTACTTTTCTTTGCCAATGTTTAGTTTAGACGCAGCTCTTAAGAAAACCGGTGTGAAACTGGAATATATCAAAGATCCAACAATGCATGTGTGGTTGGAAGATGCCATTCGTGGAGGTTTAGTTAGTGCTGGCGATTTACGTGTTGGTAAAGCTAATAATCCATTCGTTCCGGGTTATGACAATAGCAGACCAAACTCATATTTAATGTATTGGGATGCCAATAATTTATATGGTCAAGCTTTAAGTCAATTTCTACCTCGAGAGGGATTTAAATGGTGTAATAAAAAATTTCTAGAAAAGATAAGGAAGGATCCACATGCATTTGTCAATGATATAGGCGATGAAGCAGAACTTGGTTACTTTTTTGAAGTAGATTTACGAATTCCTGATCATTTACATGATGAGATAAATAGTTATCCACCAGCCCCAACAAGTAGAATAGTAGCTGATAATGAAATATCGTATATGCAAAATGAATTGAGACTTAACTTAAATCTTTCGTCTTGCTCCAAGCAAAAACGACTTATAGCTGATTTAAAACAAATTGAATTATGTATGTCATTACCGAGCGCTTAGGACATACATTGATTTGGAGTGTGCAAATTACAAAAGTGCATAGGGTAGTTGAATTCAAGCAATCTGCTTGGATGAAACCCTACATCGATTATAATACTCTGCAGAGACAAAGTACAAAAAGTAAAATTGAAATTGCGTTTTGGAAATTGTTAAATAATTCTGGTTATGGTAAATTTATTGAACAAAAACGAAATAGGAGAAGAATACAAGTAGTGTTGGACGATAGTAAGGCCAATCGTTTAAACAAAAAGCCCACAGTAGACCGACCTATCATAATAAGAGCAGGTGACGACGGTTTAGTTTTATTAGTTATGAAACGTGTACAAGTAACTTTAGATAGACCTATTGCAGCTGGTGTTGCTGTTTTAGATATAAGTAAAACTACTATGTTTAATTTTCATTATAATTATATAGCCAAAATGTATCCACAATGCTATAATTTACTGTATACAGATACTGATAGTTTGGTTTATTTGATACATACCGAAAATGTGTATGACGATTGTAAAAAGAATGAAGACATGTATTTTGACATGGATAAGTATAATCCAAGTGATCCTGTATTTGGAAAATATCATAGCTCAAAACACAAAAAGGAATTAGGTTTCTTTGGGGATGAAATGGCGGAGCTAGGAATAATAACTGAGGTAGTTGTAAATAAGCCTAAAATGTATTGTGTTAGATATATATTATTTAAAGATCTTTTAAAGGATAATTTTCAATATAAGTTAAAGATGAGAGCTAAAGGGATTACTCGCAGTACTGTGAAAAATACATTCACATTTGACCATTTTCAAAACGCTATATTACCCACTAACAAAAGTGAAATGCAAACGTATGCGAAGTGTAAATCTATTCAAAGCAAACAACATAATTTGTTTACAGTCCAATGTTATAAAAAACTATCAACGGGTATGACATTAAGAGATATAGTCCTGATGGTATTGTAACTTTTGCATACGGACATAAAGACATACCAATGTATCAAAATGCTGATGGTGTTGCTGAGGCTAGAAAAATAGCTTCAGATTTTGTAGAGTCTTTTTATCCATGATGTAATTATTTATATAAGTGATGTTTGTAAATTGTACATGTACTATTCACAATTGTATAAAATAAAATGTAAAGTAAAAAAATCAATCAGTTTAAATTAAACCATGGCACTGTGCAGTTCATTGCTTGTTAATCAAGATGATTGTCCATTATTTGATTTCACACTTAAAGCTCCATTCTGCATGACTATTGCGGGTCAAACACAATCAGGAAAGTCAACGTTGACAACAAAAATATTACAAAGAAAGGATGAAATTATTGAACCGCATATTGATCATGTAATATACTGTTACACTGCATTTCAACCCAAACTATTTGGACACCTAAAGGATACTGTACCTGGCATAAAATTTCATCAAGGTTTACCAACGGACTATGGGAGTTCTTTACATGGACATAAACTTGTAATTCTGGATGATTTAATGTGTGATGTTAGTGGATCAGCTGATGCCATTAAAGCATTTACCATAACATCTCATCACAATAATGTTTCAATCATATTATTGGTACAAAATCTATTTTTTAAACAATTGCGGGATTTAGTTTTGCAAAGTAAGTATATTTGTGCAATGAAAAATCCAAGAGACAGTGTGGCAATCAAAACCCTTGGGAGACAAATGAATGGTGGCAAGAAAAATGAAGTTGTTGATGAAGCTAGTAAAGACATTATGCAAAAACCGTATGGATACTTAGTTTTAGATTATGGACAAACTCAAAATGATAAATGTAGAGTTCGAGATAATATCTTTCCTGAAGAATGTACTGTTTATTTACAATAATAAATCATTTCTTAAACATTACTTGTATAATAATTTCTTGAGTTATTTGTCTTAACTACGGCATCTAAATGTTGCAACGATTCATGTTGTATTGATGACATCTGCATGGTAAGGGAGTGTAGTAGAGTAGGACTCATGTAAATTGTATTAATACATCCATTCGAGTACTGTTGCATTTTGATGGCAGGTTCAAACGTGTTTGGTAGGACGTCATGGGTTATTGAGACAGGAGAGAGTTTAGATTCGATACAATTCATATTGTTCATAGTAGAATTCGCCCGACGCTATGCCGTAGGCATATATACGCGTAGCGTAACCTTATGCCGAAGGCATATATACGCGTAGCGTAGCCTTATGCCGAAGGCATATATATGCTTCGCATAGACCTATGCCAAAGGCATACATATGCTTCGCATAGACCTATGCCAAAGGCATACATATGCTTCGCATAGACCTATGCCAAAGGCCTCGCCGCCGCCGCCGCTGAGTGAGTGTTGATAGTCGAGAAGAAATCCTAAATGTTGGTAATGTTAGAACTTAAATCTTGCAGTGGTATGGTATAAATGGTGAAAGAATATGTAAAATAACTTAATAGTATCAGCAATGGAAGTAATAGTAATAAGTGAATGATAACTATTAATGTTAAACAACAAATGCACGTGGAAGTATTTTCATCCGTGGAAAAATACGATGAAATGTTGTCCAAGTTAATAGCGACTACAGAGTTGTTGTCACTAGGACCGTCCATGATGAAATGAAATTGTGTACACACAAGTAAAGGTTAATAAACATTTATTAAGGATTATAGACATTCATCATTATCAACTTTCAGTTTTTTAGGCAGTACAATTCCTTCATACTCTTCACTACAAGAGTATCTCCTTTTTAGTACACGTCTGCATGCACAATATCGTGGACATTTCGAAATAATTGTTGCTGTTGAGTTCTCCGAATCATGAGGACACTTTTCCAAATTTCTTTCTAACTCGTAATCTTCATTCCATATATTTCCAAATCTTGGGTTATTCGCATCATTGTGGTAATTAAGAAATAGTTCCAATTTTCGAATAATAGCAGCAGACTCGTGAAAATGGAAATAGACATAAGCTGTTGTTTTAACAGGTATATACAGCTTGAATGTTAGTAATTGTCCAGTTCTAACATGTCTGATAACTCGTAGCCTCATAGGATACACATAAGGAAAATCAGATGATGGATCGTCTAGAGAAGGTATGTCATAATGGGAGATATGTCTAATTGATTTCATTTCATTGTCAATAGCATCCTTAATGGTATCAATAACATTATGAATGCGTAGGTAGTTACATGGGATAGTAATCATAGATTTTCTACCGTGTCTCTCCATGTCTAATTCGAAATATTGTGTAGACACATCGTAATAACTACTCCGACTATATAGGGAAGTAGAAAAGACTAATTTACCAAGATCCGGCGGTGTCGTAAAGAGAGGACTGCTGCGATACTTTTCAATAGATGGTGTGAGTAGGAATTGGTGATCATCGTCGTCAGAATCATATTCATGCGTTTCACGATCGTCCACAAATCCATCGTCTGTCCCCATTGAATCATTCCAATCGTCTTCAACGTTGTCACCTGGATCCACAACCCAATCACGTTGTAATTCTTCCCAGTCCTCGTCGTTCAAAGCAATTCGGTCATCGTCGTCCCCTGATTCCGATTCAGTGTTCGCAGTATGATTGTCATCCTCTAAGTTATGGTTGTCATCGTCAGCGTTGTCTGCAACTTTGTCATTAGCATTATCCTTGGTTAATGCTAGATCCATTACAATGATTTCCTCTACTTCAGAAATTGGAGAAACTACCTCTGATTCCTTGACACGAACGTTTTCCATTGTAAACAATGAAGTTTACTGTATGAAAGTTGAAGTGATTGTGATGCTCTAGTGGTTAAATATTACATGCTTTTATACCATTTTAATGCTATTTTGAGTGTACCATGCATACCCCAATGCAAACCTTCCAAGAAAAGGTAATCCTTTTAAATTCTAAGACTATGTAGTAATGAAATATGCTGGGAAAATACTAATCCGATTACAAAGGTCTAATTCTGTGAAATAGGAATATAAATGAATTACATAGAAAAATTGTTTTAGTCAGCAAGGAATACATTTTTTATTTGTACACATATAAATTAAACATAATAACCAAAAGGTTTTTCGTTTACATCAGAATATTGAATTTTAATTTGCTTAGGGCTATCCCTTTCCAAGTTGTGTGTTGCTTTACGTTTGCGTTTGCTTTCCAAACGATTTTTTCCTTCGGTTGTGGTACAATAGCAGTCATTCACACAAATAGCGTCATCCTGTCCTGCAAACTTCAGACAAGGTATAAACTTGGTTTTTTCCTGTAAATCCCTTTTGTATTCAAAGCGTTTGTAAAGTGGGGTGGTTGGTTTAGTAGACTGTGACAGTGTCATCCTTTGATACTGTTTCAACTTGAAAATGATGAATGGGATTTCATGTATACCTACATGAATAAAATGCTGTTTGCCGACAAAAGAAGTCCTGTGAAATTGATAGCCCACCATGTGACAATCTTTTTCATGGTTAATTCTTGTAACAGTTGCCCCATGATAAAGTTTTTTAGGACTCGTATCAGTTGGATAGATCTCAAATTCAGTAGACTGATGCATTTCTATAAGCATGCTAACAGCCAACAGTTGTATGATCTCTTCCAACTCAGCAAAAGTTAAAAAGAAGTATTCTTTCTGTTCATCTCCAATTTTTCTTTTCATGTGTATATAAATTAGACCCTCCTGCGATTGATTAAACGAAATAATCAATCTTCCAAGCGTAGATTCGCAATCAGCTGTGACGGATCGTCCTCCTCTGTAGATTTTTGTAAGGATTTCTCGATAATGTTGATAGTTAGCGACTTCCTCCGTCGCCGACGATTCCTCCGTTTTAGTCCGTTCCTGGTTTTCAACGGCTTTCCGATTGAAGTCTTCAATGTCCGAAATTTCCTCCTTTGATGATAGTAAAAAGGCCTCTTTCTGATGTAGAAGTACTTGTCTCGGGAACCCAGGATAGAAGTATTACCCTCATATTCGAGATATTTTTGAGTGTTGGGGTAGTCATTCTTGTTGTCCATGATTTTGAAACTTAGCAGATGTTTGTTCAAAGAGAGTTGAAAAAGTTGTGATGATCTTGGTAAGAAATAATTTGCTTTATATACTAGAACCCCACTTATCCTCACTACATTTTGGAATATGTTAATCATTTTCGTTTGGTATTTTTAGTTATTCACAACCTAATTCTAGGAATTACTAATCCTTTGACGTCAATCTTTTCATAAGAATTGGTTCCACAACCCTCCCCACCTGCCTAATTCTTTCTTTGAATCGTAGTGAATCTATGTAAAAGAATTCCCAGTATTTTGTTCTTGTCTCATCGTGTTTGGGAATTACTCTTATATGAACACGTTCACAAAACCTAACCTGCTTTTTATCACTACCATCGTTTAAAGTCCATGATTCCATTGTGGCGGAAAAAATACAAAAATGTGTTTAAAATTAGATGACTGAAATTTTCTTACAAAGTTGGTATCTATTTGTTGATATACGATAAAAACTTGTGTTTTAGTATTATAGTACACAATAATGTCGTTTGTTATATTGATTGGAAATTCATTTAATGATGGTTGGTATTGTTTTGTATAATTTATATATTGATTAAAATTTTCGTTTTTCACACAGCACTGACACTTACAATTTGTAAACGAAAAATGACAGGATTGTTTCCTAATACTGCAGAGGGAACGAAGGTAGTGGAACAGAGCAGACATGATTAGTAACTAAAGTTTCAAACCTTAACATTATTTATTATACCTTCTGCAACTCTTGTTTGTAGTATCCTCTTTTAAGATCTCCCCCATTTTCATTTTTTAAATAGTACATTGGCGGATTGGTCATTTTAACATAACGTATGGAATACAATTCATTTTCAAAATACTGGGAATATCCTTTTTCAAAGATGGTTTTTTCCCTGGTCTTTAGCACAACGTCTCCAACTTGTAAATGAGTTTTAACACCTTTTATTTGCTTTATGTTACCATAAAGATTATTCCACACAATCATTTCGTTTTCTTTGTTGACTTCAATTGGCTTCATTTTTATACTTCTATGGTATGAATTGTTGTACAGATATTCAAAGTTTTTTATTTTATGTATAAATCTTTTGGTATTATTTTGTGTCATATATCTGGATATCTTTTGCCCGATAGACCGGAAGAACCGTTCAACAATACAACATTTCATTGGTGAATGTACAACAAAGTGATTAATTTCGTAAAACTTTGTTATTTTCTTCATTTTTGCATTAATAAACTCAGTACCCAAATCAGATTGGAGATTACGACAGATTCTTTTGGATCGTTTTAATATTTTGACAAAAGCTTTTGAAACTGTTTCGGCATTTTTATTTGGTAAAGCTTCCATCCAAGCCATTTTAGAGAAAACATCAACAACACTTATAATATAGTTTTTTCTATAATTAGATCTACTCCACTTTCTCATATCCAGTAGATCCATTGCCCATTGGTCGTCTATGCCACTAACTAATACCCGCCTTCTTTTAAATCTTTTTGGAGCTGGAAAGTGTAGTGCATAGCCTGAAAGACCTGACAAAGCCTTCTTAACAACATTTTTATTCTGACCTTTATTTTTACTACTTTGTAAGAAGCCTGAAAGACTCAGTAATATACTACAACAAATTTCTACTGTTGGAATATATTTATTCATGTCTAGATTGTCTAGCCAGTCAGTATTATCCAGACAATGAAACAGCAAGCATCATGGTTAAGAGAATAAAAACAAATCACACTTTTTTAAAAAAATATCTTCACAGTAACAACAAACATAGAAAACGTATTATTGCAGACGCAACTCCCAAACAACTCTGTTCTATTTGTGAAGCTATACTCAACGTAATTAATAAAAACGTACCAATAAGTTCACAAAAAGTACAACGTCTTAGACCATTTCAACGGACGATAAAAAAGATTGCTTTTGATACAAGCATTACACTCGACGCAAAAAAGAAAATATTAATTCAAAAAGGAGGGGCATTTTTACCTATCATTTTATCTTCCGTGCTTGGTCTGTTGGCAAATAAATTTCTTGGTTCATAATGGTTAAACGAATGAGATTAGTACCAGAATCAGTATTCCAACAAATTATGAATTTGACATCTTCCAATGTTCCCGAAGCTAATATTTTAGATAGTAATCTTCCTGACGATGTAAAGCTATTGTTATATCAGGAACATGCTCGAAATCAAAATCAGAAAAAATTAAATATACTTAATCGACCAATTTTAGTCAAAGATGTTAATAATACACCTGTAAAAGCTACACCTCCTCAGCCAGAACCAAAAGAATTAACTGATGAGTCTATTGAGCAGACAAATGAAGTTGAGGATGCTGAACCATTGGCAATGGATACCCAACAATCAGCAAATAATCGAAAAAGAAATGCTAACAACGATGAAGCTGATCCAAAAGCTAAAAAGAACAAAACTCACCGTGAAAAGAAACCAAAAAGAAGTATTTATGATTCAAGATTATATCCGGATAACACACCATTTTATGCAAAAAAGTTCACTCCAGTTGAACCTTGGTTGTTAAAAAGAAAACCTATTGTAATTCCAGGACTAAAGAGGGGTAAGAAAAATGGTGTTACGGATAATGGACCTGAGGATCAATGGGAAGACTATGTTGAAAGTCTTACAAAAACTCCAAAAAAGAAGATTAAAATGGCTCCAGCTAGGGAGAGGAATCATTTACAAGGAAGTAATAATGAATGGAAAAGAAGAAATACTGTCCAATTATTAATAGACAAAAAACAAAAAACCGGACCAGCCAGCTACAATATAATTCGTGGTCGTCGATATGATCAGATGAAAAATATGGAATCTACACCACCTCCAAGGACAGCAGATAATGCTACTACACGAAATAGTGTCAGAAAGAAAAATCAAATTGATCGCTGGACATATTATTAGTTTAATTTTATTTTATTTTTCAAGTGTTTATTACATTACTTTTTATTAAATAAAGAACGATTAAACAAAATTAACCGCTTTACAATTTTATCATTCTTAATAGTATTTTTAGAGAATCCATGATATATCGACATCAGATTATATCCATACAAACGCTTATACAAAAAATGTAAAACATATAATCCACACACATTTGAATTCATATCCTGGAGACAAACTTTATTTTCTTGTACACATAATTTTATTCTTTTTGCAAAGTTTTGAAAATTAGGTGCATAAAACTTTATTCCCATTCCGAAGGAGTCAAAGAAATTCAAAGGTCCTTTCAATGTTGGGATGAATATTCCAAGCCAATGTTCCCCTCCTTGATCTTGAGGTTGATTATTGACACACATGGTTTCGAGTGGGAAATGAAAGAAGTTGGACATTTCCCATTTCCCAGTGGGAAAAGTGGGAAACAAAAAGGCCAAGTGGGTGGGAAAATGGGAAATAGAAAAATCAAGTGGGAAATAGACCCTAATTCCGCAAGATGGCGACACCCATTTCCCACTATTTCCCACTATTTCCCATTTCCCAAATTGGTGGGAATTCCCAGTGTCCAAGCAAAATTTGCTGGGAAATGGGAATATCCGAAACTATGTTGACACATAGACAAACTGGATACGTTTTAATAACCAGAGTGTCCAATTCATCGCATGGCAAAACTTTATATGTACATTTTCTTTTTAACAATTTTTTCATTACTGCAAATATTTCATTGGAGTCCATCTTATTAGAAATCCTTGGAGTAATCTTTTTTGTAGACTTGTTTGTCACTGTTGATGTACAATACTGATTGATATTCAGCGTAGCAAACAACTGTTATACTTTCTGGGAGAGGATTTTTGAAACATAATCTAATTGATATGTTTCCATGTCTTGGAGGTGAAAACGCATCACGAACATGTTTAAAATCGTAAGCGAACATCGTTTTTCCTTCTTTAAAGTCGTCTTTTGTTATATCAAGACAGCTGTCACAATTAGCAACACCCATAGCTTCAAATACGGACATATAAGCCTGAAGATAACGATTGTTAGCAAAGTCTACATCTATTGATTTCGTAATATGATTCTCTCCATTCATTGTCACGGTTATGTTGGACAAATCAAAGTGTTGAAACCAAAGTGGATTGCTATTGTAATCTCCATTAATTGCCTTGCTTGTAATCATTGCCAAAACAATCCTATCAGGTAACAACCCGGATAGAAGTGTTTCATTAGTATGTTGTAACTGTCCTTTAGGAATAGCATAAGTTTTCATTTCATTTTCCCGTTGTGGATATACAACACTATGTCCGGTATTCCAGGTACGTATGTGACTCAAGGCTAAAGATGGTAACAAGGCATGTTTGGTAATTTTGATTCCAGGATAACCAATTGTGGTTTATAATTTGCTGCTTCAGTTCCGTTTGTACTAATACAAAATTCGTCAGAAGAACGATAAAAGTCCAAACGAATATCAATTCCAGGAATAAAAAATCTAGGCTGCATAAAAATTTCGGAGTGTGGCCTAATCAACACTTCAAATTCTTTTGATGACTCAGAAATCTTTGTACGTATTTCCCAACCAGAGCTATCTGTTTTTGTATAAAGAGCCGCTGAACCTTGAGTCTTTTTGTAGTCCTTTCCATAGGATAGAATTTTCTCAAAATAAGCACGGTAAGCATAGTATGGATTTTTGTGTGTAATTTCATTATCTTTATATTTAACTACAACTGAAGATATCATCGAATGTCCAAAATTGTTTACCAACCAATAGTGAAACTTATTTTTGTCAGTGATTGCAGGTAGATTTATAGGAGGAGATTTGGTCCCATCCACAAGTTTACAACGAGTCAACAACTTAGCTTCAGTAAAATCCGTATAGTGAATATCATTTCCAGGGATGTAAAACGAAATAGGTGCGCCTCTGTCACTAATATTGTTTTGAGGATGATATTCCACATCATAACTATGGGTAATAGACATATCATACCCATTTTCATTAAACAAGTCGGTTTCTGCTCTTAAAAAATTGACAGCAGGCTTTTGTGATTGTTTTGGCATTTTTTCAAAATATGGAAATTCGTTGATTTTTGTTAGAGTTTTTCTTTTTTGACTTTTTTATTAGTTTCAATTTTTTGATTTTTCTTGGTTTAGAGACCGATCGAACTGCCTTCCTCTTCCTTGAACGACCACTACCAGACTGATTCAAAACGTCTCTTTTAATGTCATAATAAGCAGCTTTTGCAGCTCCCTTACCATGTGTTTTCATACTCTCTCCGAGATTGTATCCATTGATTACATCCGTAGCTATATTTTTTAACGCATCGGTAGCGTGAGGTAATACATATTTTTTGGCTGCGGGTAATGCATAGTCCTTTGCAAATGGTATTAGTCGACGAATAAAAGAACCAAAAATACCTCCTAAACCAGAACCTCTTTGACGTATAATAGATGGTCGATAATACATCAATCCACTTCCAATTTGAGGATGAACATAATCAAAATAATAATTTGGATTGTCACTGTGGGAATACATCTTTAGTTGTGTACTAGTCAATGTCTAAAGAGAGACTGAAATATATTCAAAATTGTTTCACTTAATATCTCTTTCGTCGAAAATGAAGTTGTGCGCAAAAGTTACCAAAAGTAAACGGTAGATCTTCTCCTGACTCAGATTTGATGTACATATGAATTTTGTCAATACTGGTACTTGCTACACTCATATATGTAGGATTTTCTACAGATTTTGTTGTTGAGCGTCTGTCATCACCATCATAGTTTTCAATCAACATTAATGGGGCAAGTACATCACCAACGTATTGGGGTTTTACAATATTTGAGTATATGTGTATACGGGTTAAACCCGATTCGAAATATGGTGCAAATGTTGTCAATACTAATGTTTTCTCGTTCCTATATCCGTTTTCTATCAACGGTCCTCCAATTAATGTTTCTATTTTAGAATTTAATTTAATATCATTGTAATAAGCCCAATCCAATTCTAATTCCAGTATTTTTCGTCCTTTTTCAAAACATTTTATTACTTCAGATTTACCCAGTTCAGAAATTAAGTCACTTATGTTGTAGATACGTTTACTGGTATACACATTTATACGGGAATTTGTTTGCCTATGAATACAGGAATATAGCAAATAATCTTTTTCGATGAAGTGTTTGCTATACACATATGAATATTTCGTTATAGCAACTTCATATAAATCATCTTCCAATTCAATAGGTGTGTGTAGGTGATTTTTAAAATTTGATATCGTATTATCAGGGAAAAATGTTCCAGATGCATCACTCATTACTGTGTGATAAAAGCTATCCATGTTGAACGTTCGGTGTCTTGATTGATACTAAGATTAATGTTAAATAGGTAAATATATATATATATATATATATTTTCAATGTCGTTATAAAATTCACCAAAACAATTGTCAGTTTAGGAAACCGACACATACACTGGACATACCGATAAGAACCTCATACGAACACTTCATATCGGCTTGATTTAAACCAAAGAACTTTTGGTTCATGGTTCAGTGCAAGTACCAGTTTATTTAACTGTCAATTGTTACAAACAGTCATCTTTAGGAGGAACATAAAGTATGTATTAGGTATAGGACCATACCAATATTTGAGACTAAGTTCATACATTTAGCCACTAGTTTAGGTAGACACATAACCTCATACCTACTCATGTATTAGAGGTAGTGCCATACCTATCCATAAGTGAGAGTAACTTCATACCCTGCTTACTACTAACATATTATTATATGTATAGCTTATGTATGTGTACTCTGGTGCTTCAACATACTACAAGTCTTGAATTGAGCCGTGGTGCAGAGTATAAAGTCGGCATGCCGTAAATTATTTTCAGATGCTGCATGCCGTAAATGCCGTAAATGCCGTAAATGCCGTAAATGCCGTAAAATACATAATACACGGCATTAGTAGTTTAATAGTAATATTCAACTACTGGAAGAACAAAAAATATAATTTTTATCATTTTATAATAAATGACACCTGTCATAAGTTATAAAATGAGTTTTCACTTTTCAAAGCTTTTCAGCCACAAGGAGTGGCATATAATGATGTTAATACACAATATTGATATATAAAATCACTTTTAGCGTGTTTTTACTCACTTACCACATCAATTTATGTATAAAACAGCTAAAAACGGGAAAAATAATTTACGGCATTTACGGCATGCCGCCAAATACCAAATGCCGTAAATTCTATTTACGGCATTTACGGCATGCGGCATTTACGGCACACTCGACACCTTGCCGTGGTGGAATAAATGATAATATTATAATTATAGCACACTAGCCTAAGTTAGCCTTATCACATTATACTTCTTTCTGTATCTACCGTATGGGGCATATGAGAACACTCATGACAGAATTTATTTGATATAGGAAAGTAAAAAACCCGAGGTGTTCAAAAAACACTGCTAAGTACTTTTTTATGTCCACGTTAGGGATGTAGACTAACATCATTGGTCAAAAAAATTAATTTTTCTGTACTTCAGGGGCTATGTTAACAAACGCCTCCAAATCGGAATATGAAATAGCTCCGAAACTACTGCATCGATTTGGATGAAACTTGGACCAGATATTGACCATTACCATATCTCGGGGTGTTTTTTGAATTTGTGAAAAATTCGCATTTCTTCCCTTTCAAAATTACGAAATAAATTTTGAAGTAGGCGGTTTTTCATACAAGAAATTTTTTTATCAAAATTCTAATGGATTAAAATTAAAGCCCTTTATAAATTATGGTTAATGGGCAGAAATAGATTTTCGAAATTGTTGACCTCTACGAGATGTCAGAGGTCAAATTTCATATTTCGTCGAAAAATGCCCTTGTAAGGTGTCGTTCGCAAGCTCAAGATATGATAAAGGCCAAATAATTACATATTTTGGCAACCGAGGACTTCATAAAGAGGTCAACGGTCGTTTTCATCAAAATTGGAATCTCTGATGCACAAGCTATGCCGCCAAGTAGTGCATCCGGCATTTGGGTACATATACTAGCCATAACCCATTTTTAACACAGGCCTGTGCCTGCTCCAGTGCGTAGCTAATACATTGTAAAGTGTCTTTTGGATTTCCGAAAATATAGGCACGTGTGTAAATTGGCTAAGACAGAAAGGGAGAAAAAAGTCATGAAGTTACGGTCTTACTGTAGACAACAATTGGTTGATGTCAAGATGTGAGACCTTAGTGCGATGTGAACAAGAGTGAAGCCAGCCAGATCAAAAGCAGAATACCTGTCCAAAATCAAGGGTTCTGCCTGTTGGCTTTGTCGGGCAGTGTACCCGCCGACTACTAGGTACTTTTTCACTACTGGTCCTATTTGTCCGTCGACCACTCCACGACAGGAATCAAGTTATCCCCCATCCATTTCCCTAGTGCCAAATATTCACATTCGGATGGCTTCTGTGTAGCGTTGATTGACAAAATTTTCATCGACGCAGAAATAGAGTTATCGAAACTTGTACCCCAGTTGTTGGCCATTCCCAGACTCAAACTTTTCATCGAAGGAACAAGACCATTTTAGATATATCACGACGACGTTGATTACACGAAAAAGGGGATTAGTTATCTTGCGGATACAGGCAGACTTCGCCACCAACTATACGCATAATACTGTCCTTCTCATCATTAGGGCCCATGCACATTATACACTTTTGGTCGCTCGAGGCCAATCGTCATACATACGTGCAAATAAGACAACTCCATTTGTTTTAACATTCGAACTTTTAAAGTCGTTGAAACTAGAATTACATTTTTCAGCACCTGAGGACTTAATGCCAACTTAATTGGTACTCTTGGTCTTCACCGGGTAATGTCTGCTGTAGCAGCGTCTGTTTGCAAAGCTGAGAAGTAGCAAAAATTGACAGGGCTTCCGCGTAGTCAGTCAGAGTTTGTTAATAATTTCATATCGGAGGTTTTTTTAGAATTTTGCTGAAAATACTGTAACTGTAAGTCGTCCGGAGCTTTGCTCTATTTGCATTTTGTGCAGTGCAGTGCAGGCCAATTTAAAAATGTACAAGCTTGAAAAGTCCCTTTGGCACTACTTTTGCAGTGCAGATTCTCCACAGCTCCGGCTCCATGGAAATCCACAGGAGTGAAACAGTCATGGTTGCATTTTTTGAGAATGAATTTTGTAAAAAGGATTTGTGACAAGTCTTTTGCTTTCCTGAAGATATAGACAAGTGTGTAAATTGGCAGGAAAGCAAAATACACTTTACAATGTATTAGCTACGCACTGGAGCAGGCACAAGCCTGTGTTAAAAATGGGTTATGGCTAGTATATGTACCCAAATGCCGGATGCACTACTTGGCGGCATAGCTTGTGCATCAGAGATTCCAATTTTGATGAAAACGACCGTTGACCTCTTTATGAAGTCCTCGGTTGCCAAAATATGTAATTATTTGGCCTTTATCATATCTTGAGCTTGCGAACGACACCTTACAAGGGCATTTTTCGACGAAATATGAAATTTGACCTCTGACATCTCGTAGAGGTCAACAATTTCGAAAATCTATTTCTGCCCATTAACCATAATTTATAAAGGGCTTTAATTTTAATCCATTAGAATTTTGATAAAAAAATTTCTTGTATGAAAAACCGCCTACTTCAAAATTTATTTCGTAATTTTGAAAGGGAAGAAATGCGAATTTTTCACAAATTCAAAAAATACCCCGAGATATGGTAATGGTCAATATCTGGTCCAAGTTTCATCCAAATCGATGCAGTAGTTTCGGAGCTATTTCATATTCCGATTTGGAGGCGTTTGTTAACATAGCCCCTGAAGTACAGAAAAATTAATTTTTTTGACCAATGATGTTAGTCTACATCCCTAACGTGGACATAAAAAAGTACTTAGCAGTGTTTTTTGAACACCTCGGGTTTTTTACTTTCCTATATCAAATAAATTCTGTCTCATAGGGGTTGCAATTCATGCCAGAGCGGAATGAATGATAACGTCAACTGTGGCTATTGCGTTGGCTCAGTTTGACATCACGCGAGAAAAGCGAAACTTCTGCGTCTGCTGATTTTGATTGCGGCTTTTGTAATCAGGTGTCATTATGAAACTTGCATAACGGGAGAGTTAATTGTGCCACTTGACAAGAGTTACAGAAACTTTAAAGAATTGATTGACAAAAATTATAAATATTTGGATCAAATCGGTTATTATAACGTATCTGTAACTAATTATTCCATTCATATATTTTACAAATATAATTTAGAGAGTAAGATAAGTTCAAATTTATATGTTTACAACTGGCAGAAAGAAAAATCTGCTACATAATACAAGGAGAAACAGGCTACACTACACTATCTTTGATAGGTATAGACCTAATCATGAAACCTGAGAAAAATATTTTTACTACTTGTATTAAATCGCAAACAAAATATGGGTTTTCAGAAATACAAAAAGAGATGACAAAGCTGTTTGTGAATTAGAAGATGAAAAAGTTACCGTTAGGCTACTATCCTACTTTTTTGTGTCCTTCCGTAACCACTATTTCCGTACACTTTTCGAGTCGGGGTTTATGGAACTGGGGATAGATCTGACAGACATGCAGAGTTTTCATTCTTAATGGCAGAGGGAGGAGAAATCAGAATATGATAATAACTACGTTGTGCCAATCAGCCTCGCCATGACAATTCACGTAGTATGGATTTGGTATTTATTTCTGCTCGCTGGCTCATTGTTTAAATTTCTGTTGGAAATGAGTTGTTCACGATTTCAAGGTCTTATTTTAGTCATAGGCAAACTGGAAACTACTATTAGTCACCTTTTGCAAAGCTGTAAAAACCGGATTTAAAAAAGAATTGTGGCAAAACAGTGCCACAGTCCAATTACTAAAGTTTGGCCGCTGAAGTCAAAACAATCAAAATTGCACGGCGAAAACACGTCAAAGGTGATAATAATCACACCTTGTTGAATTTCATAAAATGCATCCATGAACCGCAAAATGAAAAACACTGAACAAAATTCGTTAAATGTCTTTTCTAACAGATATTATTGTGCTTCTCATATACATGGCACATAATATTAGTACCCTTGGAAGAGATACACCTTGGCAAGCGGCCAATTTCCATATACAACAACTCAACTTATTTATGTAATATGTAATTGGTTTGTGGCTTATAAGAATAGTTAGTTACTGTTTTAGAATGTGATGATGAATCCAAATTAGCAAACTTTCTCTTTTATTCATCAGCCTAACCATTACATAATAGGGTTACATAATATTACGATTATCACAATGTCAAGAATACATCAATTTAAAAAAATTATATTCAGCTTTATATTTCTTTATGTCAAACGATTCAAATAAATAAAATGTATTATTATATTATATTTATTTATTACTGCTAAACATGATTGGTAAAACCATTGCATAGTCAGCAAAATTTGTTTTGTGCTAATTATTTCCGTTTTTAAAATCTGCCATCTTATTGACAGAATGCAACTAAATTGCATTCTCTATTTCTTCCCAGAATCCGGCAAATAACAGAGCTATTTACAATATCTCTTACTTTCTGGACAAAGTTCATTCCCTCCTACTCAACACTACACACTGGCCAGGTACTATGATTTATGCTTTCTAATGCAATACGTCCCATATGACACGTTTAATTATAATGTAACATAAGAAAAGACTACATTTTCTTATGCTACACCGATAAGAGACAGCGTTTTTCCGTCCCAGTTGTTTTATTTTATTTTACCTTCAAAATCATACTTTCGATTAACTTATTAATTAAAATTAACACAGACACTAGACACTAATGTATCCAGCCGCTTTGCCTTAAATTAAATAAATATATCGGCTTCATTCAGCCTTTGTTTTATAGTGAAAATACAATTAAAAGTGTACTTCATTTACATCATCCTTAATGATAAAGTCCACTCATCAAGGGCGTATCCAGAAATCAAATTTAGAGGGTGCTTAAACATGTGAGCAGATTTTTCTTATGAAAAAAACTAGTCTGTACTAAATTTTGAGAAATATCTAGGGTGGTTTTTGGAAAATTAGGGGGGGTGCTTAGCACCCCCCCCCCTCTAAATACGTCCTTGGTGCTCATCACATATCACCAAAGATTCATCACTTATTAACAGTGCCGCATCCAAAATAATTTCGGGGGGAACCGATTAAAATTATGACGAAAATTTTAGCGTTTTGTTGTGTTTTCAAACAAAATTTTCTTCATTGATTCGATTTTAGGTATGGGGGCAGGTGCCCCAGTGTCCCCCTTCGCTATGGCCGTGGCTCTTAATGAAATTAAAATCTTAATAAAAGAATCTTGTAACTCAAAGTTTCGGATAGGAAATAAGCAGTGAAGTAACTAAATTAATACCGGCGTCCAGACAATCGAGTGTGTGTTTGGATTTTACTGCTTTGAAAACGCCAAATCGAATGCCAAATGTAGTTGTACTAGCCAGCATTTTCTTACAATACAGTTTGTTTCGAGTATTCCTTAACAGTTGCATTTGGAGTACATTTAGTGTTTGGGTGGAGTGTTTGTTACACATAGAGTAGGTCAACAAGACGAGCAAAAGAGCAAGCTAGAGGAAGCATAGAGGATAGATGCTAAACAACAGCATTACCAATATTACCATTAGTATGTCTTCTGTGTTTTGTCGGATGACTGCAAAGAAAGTAAATGATGTAACAGCTAATATATAATAAATTATTGCCGGGACGTAACATCTCAGAAGGCAGTCGTTGAATAAAGTATTTAACACTCTTAGCCCATTAAATGTTCGTATTCTTTCTTGAAGGTCAGCTTTGCTTTCCCTACAGCATTAAAAACCATTATTTGTAATCAGTGATTAGTTTACAGTCATTGAAGGAGAAAATGGACTGATTATCAGCACTTTCTTTTGCTCGTGCGTCATTTGTACATTAGAAATAAATAAGTTGTAATGTATTCGTTTGTAAAATTTATATTTATACCTGATCATATACAAGAAGATACATAACCTTGTTGAGTAAAAAAAACGTAAAACAAGGAAACAAACTTATTGTAAAAGTTCCAAATATTCCCACAAAAAATAGTTGAAGAAAATCGACAATAGACGACAACACAATTCCTTCAAAAACCCAAGAAAAACGATGTCTTCCCGGAATACCAAGGAACAACCAGAAGGCGATGAAGAATATCGAAGTTGAATATGCTCCCATTATCCATTTTGAAAACATAGTTTCAACATACACAAACAGTTTGAATTTCTTTGTGAATAAGTTACGCCATCCTGTTTTTAGTACATTGAATAAAAACGCAATTAATAAGTATATTAATTGAAATGTGTGTTAAGCATACCAAGATACAAAATAACTCATCCAGTATAGGAGTATACCTTCAGAAATGATTGTTGGAAATCCTTTAATGTCCATTTGATTTAAAACGTGCGCAAGTTCTACACTTTTTGTTCGCAGATTACATAACGAAATGTCCATCATTATGTATGTTAACGTAACAAAGAAGACGATGACAAATTCCAAATTGATATTCTCGTCCGAACGAACCAAATGTACTAGTTGAATTACTAAATAAATCGACAGAAACATCATCCATATTGTTATAATGCTAAGCAGTTGTGATGACCTAGTTTCAAATAATTTACTGGACTTTGTATATTTGATTGGACTAAATCCGAAGCAAATATTTAAATAAAAACCAAACCACTGTAAGCTTTCATAGCCAGAGAGGTTTGTTGTATCTGGAACAATACTGGTTTTCACTTGCTTTTTCCAAAGTCCCCAGGTATCAGAAATACATCGCATATTGAAACAAATGACGAATTGCTAAACAGTTGTGGATGTTGATCTATCGCAGCTGATAAATATATTTTCAATTAAAATTTTGACAATGAAATATAGAATGCAATTAATGAGAGCTAGTTTTAAATCACGACTAAATAAAAAATTATAAAGTTATAATGAATGTAATTAATTTTTGAAATTTTACGTTATTTGTGAGTGATTTTTATTGACTTACCAAATAAAGCATTTTGTGGTTTTAAGATGTTGTACTTTAATGTACAGACATGTTAGTGTTTAGTTTTCCAATTTAAAGATGAGTTATAGTGGGTGAAGAGCATTTGTTATGGATTTGGTTGGAGTATCTTTATACATCCTGATGATAATTTCAGATGTCTTTCAACAAGCTTCTTAGCTATTGAACAATATATGGTAAATTGTATCGCTTTATCCGCAGTCGTTGCTTTAACCGTGGTAGTTGCTCTAACTGCAGTAGTTTCAGAATTCACTTTTAAACTAGTTTATATTCCTTTTATACTCCACGACAGGCATGTATCTGGGAATTTAATGGAGACAGCTATTTATTAAACATTGGCAAAGCTTTATGTATAAGTTAGAGGCTATATTATTATACTTTCATTTTGGCTATATTCTAATTTATGAATGGAAAGCAGAGTTACACTTTTGTATTTATAATTTGCACCTTCATGGTGTAATATAACTTCTGTGCCTATTAAATATGTAAGCGTTCAGTACTGCGTCGTATGTAGAGAGAATGTCGATATGACATATTATTGGCACCTAAGATAGAGAAATCATTTAAATAATTAAAACCTAAGGTGCTGTAGGTAGTGCTAAAGAATTCACTAAGGATATATTACTAATGACGTTCCTATGAGTTATTTCGGTTAAGAAGTAAGGCTCAGACTTACTTACATATAC
This sequence comes from Tomocerus qinae, assembly GCA_020055645.1. NCBI lineage: Eukaryota > Metazoa > Arthropoda > Collembola > Entomobryomorpha > Tomoceridae > Tomocerus > Tomocerus qinae. The sequence goes on along the minus strand of CM034546.1, from coordinate 36,328,150 downwards.
ATTTAATTTTTAAATACAACTTTGACACGAAGCAAACAATTTAATCTTTAAAATGACAAGGCTTCAAAGACACATTAACTAACATTATTCATAAGAAACTCCCATACTCAACATTTGTTTTCATAAGGTGGGTCACCATTGGGATTACTCACGGGATTCTACTATGGATTAGCTAGAGTGTAAGTGTTAAATGTATTTACTTAATAATAACCGCATTTTGTTGGGAGCCCAGAAGCCATGATCAATGATTTAGTATTTATTTGAGAACTCATTATTTTCAGAGACGACTGGTATCATGTATTTGGCAGAGATTAGCTAGATCTGAGAGGTGACTAGACGGCAAAAGTGTCTAGTGGGTGGGTAGATTGATAGGTGGCTAGAGTGCGAGCAAAATTTATATGGCGAAAGTTAAAATGGGGCTGAAATATATATTCTAAAAGTGCAAAAATCTGGTAAAAATTTTACATATATAAATGCTGCTTTTGCCACTTTGGCTACTACCTACTGTGCCATTTTGGCCGGGTGGATGGACAAATGTAGGTTTGGACGGCTAACTGAACTTTTGTATTTGGTGAATTATTAACTGATATTTTCAGAACTGTATACGATGAGACACCGGTGCCCATGTTTAAATCTGATTTCTCACTTTTAAGGTTGGAGTTTTCGGGTTTGGTGAATAATTTTAATATTTTTCGTCGTATTTATTAATCTACCTGTTATGAAATTTAGAAATTATTTTCTGTTGTCACGCCCGATATTAAATGATGGGAGACTACCGTACGTATAATTTATTTTGGTACTGTCTTTGGTAAAAATGTAGCACAACAATTAAATGGTCATCCATTTAGGCCGGACCATTTTGTCCATTTATTTCTGATGTGGAGTTGACCAAGTTCCAGGACTGCTTCACGGAATTCTCATTATTAACAATTAGTTTATTATTTCAGGCTGTGCCTTGTGATATTTTCGTCTAGTGCAGACCCATTGGAGCTAGCTAAAGCTAAACGGTAAGGCTTGTAGACTAATTAAATTCTTCAACTTCAGACACTAAATTTTGAATTACATTTTGGAGACATCATTCAAGACTGGCGGCAATAAATGTGATCTGTGTAAATCTATTTAACACCCAGTAGAAAGTAAAATTGAGACTGTCGCCTTTGAGAGTACAAACGATGAATAATTAATTGTCTCCTTTGGCATCACAAATTCAGAACTCTCCTAAATGACAAATGATTGCCTTTCAATGTATTACTTTGTCAGCATGGGCAATGCTTGTATAGCACATTTTTAGTTCAGCCTCAGTCGTAAATCAAATGTAAAGAGGTATAAAGTCATTATTTTGAAGAATCCTTTCATTTTTGTTGTTCGCATTCTCCATACGTTAATAAGAGATGAGGTATAAGAAGATCTGTAAAGCTATTTTTACAGGTTGGTTTTGGGCAATTGATTTCTCTGTATGGAAAACAGCTCAAATTGACCTTTGAGTGGAAAAGTCTGACAATAAAGCAATTACTTACTTATACTCAATATAATTTGATGCCTAGTTGGATCGTTCAATATATTTAGCTTATAACTACAATGGAGTTTTGATTGGGGATTATAACGATACGATTGCAGTTATAAACAATAAAATTCCTTTCTTTATTCCAACATATGAAGAAGGTTAACAAATTAATTCAGCAATAATAGCATTGACTTTAATTAGCATTAATCTTATATTTTTAAACAATCCGAATTTCTTGTAGGCGGGTTTTTTACTGTCTGAGTTTTTGTAAAACAAAAAATCTCATGTCAATGTAACTAGCTATAATAGCATTGCATTCCTTTATTTTTAATCAAATCTGTGACATGTAGCAGTTTAAGGGGCTTAGAGTTTCCATAAAATGTCAAAAAATATTATTTAATTTCAATGAGATTTCAAAGCACTAAAATCCTTGACTTTCTAGCCCAAACAGGTAATCATATGTTGGCTTATTTCTTACTTATATGTAATTTTTATTTGAACATAGCCTCAAAGACCTTAGCGTAGTCGGAGTCGTAATTAAATGTATAGTCAAATAAATTATGGGTCCTATATACTTCTCGAAGAAATTATTTATTCTTTTACATATCAGTTTTGTCTGATATAACGTTTTGCCAGTTAGTCAATAACAGTGATAATAATAAGGTAAGTATATACAGCATATATAAAAATTGACATGTCTATAAAATTGTTTGTTATTTTATATATTCCTTGGTTTCCCGTTTCTTGAAACGAAAGGTGATGTGACCCAGTTAAGTATTAAGCCGTCGTTGGTGAATACGCTAAATATTTTATGATTCCAGGTATTAACTCAATCTAAATTTAACCTGTCGTACTAAATAGGTTTAAACATCGATTAGTTTACTCAAATTACAAATGTCCTTAATTCCTCTGAGAGATTCAAAATTAGAAACCTATAATCTAGAAATTCTTCCTTTTATTTAACTTTAGTATTTAACTTTAGTATTAAAATTTCGTAAACAATTATTTAAATATGCACTAATTATTGGTAATGATTCTAATGATTACAACAAGTGCAATGACAGGAACTTTGTAGTTTATTTTGACAAAAAATGGCTGCATTCTTCCATCTTATATGTAAAATATTTTCATAGTTTCTGCATAGGAAAGATTATCGTCCACTTATCAAAATTAAAAAAAATGTTTGACATTATTTTTTTTAGTTTCTGGCACAATAGAACCAATCCCGGCCAACAAAAAACTGTTTGCGTAGACAAAACAAAACAAAATGTAGAAACTGACTAAAAATTCGTAGTGAGCAACCTAATCTTCAGTTATAGTTTACACATAATATGGTAGTTTTCTGTTTTAATGCCTTCGTAGATATGGTTAACCAGCAGTTGGTGCTACATAATCAGTAATCATGTGAAACGAAAAGAACTCATAAATATTACTTTTCATATTGGTTTTATTGTAAACTAAAAAGCTAAACTAAATTTTATAAAAATGATGCTGTCATTTGAGTAGTGTACAAAAGCGATGGCGAAAAAATCCTTATTCGATGGATAAGTAACATCCATAGGAATCAGCACAATATTTTAGGTTGTAATGGTTAGCTATGTAAATTTGTACAGCATATAATTTTAGTATATGACAGAAATTATTTGATATAGGAAAATAAAAAACCCGAGGTGTTCAAAAAACATTGCTAAGTACTTTTTTATGTCCGCTTTAGGGAAGTGAACTACCATCTTTGGTCAAAAAAATTAATTTTTCTGTACTTCGGGGGCTATGTTAAAAAACGCCTCCAAATCGGAATATGAAATAGTTCCGAAACTACTGAACCGATTTGGATGAAACTTGGAACAGATGTCGACCATTACCATATCTCGGGTCGTTTTTTGAATTTGTGAAAAAATCGCATTTCTTCCCTTTCAAAATTACGAAATAAATTTTGAAATAGGCGGTTTTTCCTACAAGGAATATTTTTATCAAAATTCTAATGGATTAAAATTAAAGCCCTTTATAAATTATGGTTAATGGACAGAAATAGATTTTCGAAATTGTTGACCTCTACGAGATGTCAGAGGTTAAATTTCATTTTCGTGGAAAAATGCCCATGTAAGGTGTCGTTCGCAAGCTAAAAATGTAGTAAAGGCCAAATAATTACATATTTTGGCAACCGAGGACTTTATAAAGAGGTCAAAGGTCATGTTTGTCAAAATTGGATTATCTGATGCACGAGCTATGCCGCTAAGTAGGGCATCCGGCATTTGGGTACATACTAGCCATAACCCATTTTTAACATAGGCTTGTGTCTGCTCCAGTGCCTAGCTAATACATGACAAATGTCTTTTGCTTTACTACCAATTTACATACTAATCTATATATGTTTGCTTACACAATATAATATCGTCTGTCTAATATTACAACGTAACAAACTATTTTATCATGGCTGAGACAAAGTAACAAACCATTTTATCATGGCTGAGACAAAGTAACAAACCATTTTATCATGGCTGCGACAATGTAACAAACCTATTTCCTGATACATTGGTTTGTTACATTGTCGCGGTCATGATAAAATGGTTTGTTACTTTGTCTCAGCCATGATAAAATAGTTTGTTTCTTTGTAGCAGTCATGATGAAATGGCTTGTTACGTTATAATATTAGGCAGACGATATAATTGATCTATAGCATCGTAACTTTATATTTTCAGCTTAATATTACAACGTAACAAGCCATTTTTTATCATGGTTGCTACAAAGAAACAAGCCATTTTATCATGGCTGCGACTATGTAACAAACATATCTTCTGATACAATGGTTTGTTACAAAATCACTGCCATGATAAAATGGCTTGTTACGTTGTAATATTAAGCAGACGATATGTGTCGTCAAAATAGAAAGCTGGCGATAAAAATGTTATTACATCAAAGTGAAGAAGATAAGATTAATTGTCAAATTTAATAAAAATTTTGGCGCATTCTAAATATTTAACTTCATGCATTGCCACTTGTTTCTGCAAAAAGTATTTTTGTCACTCTTGGCAAACCCTTTGTTTTTCAAAAACCACTTAATGGGTTTCAAAACATTGTTGTTTGTGATCAATGCCACTCATTGATATTACTATTTCATAAATAATGGTGGCAGAGAACAGAGTTACTAGATTTTCTTTAGCGAATTTAAGTATCCTGACTGACAATCAAAAGCCATTTATCAACCCGCGCCAACCGGGCGCGTCTTGGTAAATGCTTTTAGGTATCAAAAAGCCATATTTGGCAGTATAATATGCAAAAAATGTCAAAAATTTACGTTTTTGATGAAAAAGAAGTAAAAATTACGTAAATATTTTGAAATTCGCATTCTTACATGCTGCTGCATAAATAAGTGACAAAATCAAAAAAATGTACCAATTCGGCGCAACGAGAGAAATTTGTAGGATCGAACTTTTGTTGATCAATAAAGATTTCATGAATATTTTGTAATTTTGCTTTAACGGTTTAGTGACAGTTAAGGAAGAAATGCCTGTTAATTATCCTTCGGCTAATAGGGTTTGAATGGATTTCCACCAAATTTTGAAGAGATTTTTAACAATTATACTAGATTATTGGCAATAATAATGTTTCAATTCGCGCTAAGCGGGAGAAAATTTTGATATTTTAACTTGTTTGGAGGATAACTAAAATTGTTCTGATTTTTAATGATCAAGTTACTTCATAGTCACCGATTCAATCTCATTTAAGCATATTTAAGTATAATTTAAGTATTTTAGAATACTTGTAAGTATTTTAAGTATAGGGTTTAATATAAGTATTATACTTGCCATTTAAATATGCCTAGTAACCCTGGCAGAGAAGCAAACATATATAGACTAGTATGTAAGTTGGTAGTAAAGCAAAAGACATTTGTCATGTATTAGCTAGGCACTGGAGCAGACACAAGCCTATGTTAAAAATGGGTTATGGCTAGTATGTACCCAAATGCCGGATGCCCTACTTAGCGGCATAGCTCGTGCATCAGATAATCCAATTTTGACAAACATGACCTTTGACCTCTTTATAAAGTCCTCGGTTGCCAAAATATGTAATTATTTGGCCTTTACTACATTTTTAGCTTGCGAACGACACCTTACATGGGCATTTTTCCACGAAAAATGAAATTTGACCTCTGACATCTCGTAGAGGTCAACAATTTCGAAAATCTATTTCTGTCCATTAACCATAATTTATAAAGGGCTTTAATTTTAATCCATTAGAATTTTGATAAAAATATTCCTTGTAGGAAAAACCGCCTATTTCAAAATTTATTTCGTAATTTTGAAAGGGAAGAAATGCGATTTTTTCACAAATTCAAAAAACGACCCGAGATATGGTAATGGTCGACATCTGTTCCAAGTTTCATCCAAATCGGTTCAGTAGTTTCGGAACTATTTCATATTCCGATTTGGAGGCGTTTTTTAACATAGCCCCCGAAGTACAGAAAAATTAATTTTTTTGACCAAAGATGGTAGTTCACTTCCCTAAAGCGGACATAAAAAAGTACTTAGCAATGTTTTTTGAACACCTCGGGTTTTTTATTTTCCTATATCAAATAATTTCTGTCATATGTAATTATTAATTATAGTATTTGTAGAATTTTAATATCTCTTATATTATAAACACAGAAAAGAGATAAAGCAATAAATTTACCAATCTATCTATGTATGTCTGGTAGGAGAGCTTAGGAAACTTGCATACATTGCGTTATGAAAAACCCCCTCCCCAATTTGTAACGCAAGTGCTGACTGTAACACTTTTGGATACCACCTCCTCCTCCCCCAACAACTACACACGTAATATATGCAGGTTCCTTAAAACCAAAATGCGCATGCTCACTTCCTCTAATCAAAACAATAATAGACACTTACCTAAAAATTGATTATTGCTGATTGAATAGAAATGGTTAGCGAAAGGGGAAATTTTGTAATGATCGTAATGTAATGAGCGTAAAAATTAGTATTTCAAAACTTCTAATACAAATTAGTTCTTTGTTGTTACTTTTTATTACCCCTTGATTTCTTTGTGCCAGTTTGCACACCTTTTTTGTAGAATTAAATAAAAATATGTAGTGCTGGTTAACATAAAAACCTTAGTGAAGTACCGAGGATTTTTGGAATTGTTTTTGTTACTGTGATGGGTGGCTCTAAAGAATATACATATAACTGTATCGTTTTCATTTTCTGTTTAGTTAATTTATAAAAGCGTAAATAAATGAAATATGTGAATAAATTTAATTATTTTTCGCGTGTTAATGCTATAAGAAATTATTATATGGACAGGCTCTAGTTCTTTAAATGTAAAAATTGGTGTAGTTCTTAGTGCTAGGTTGATTAAATGTAAAAATTGGTTTCAGCTAACAAAAACTGAAGTTTCAGAATGTATTACAAAGAAATTCGATGAAAATAAATAACAAATATCATTACTGCAGAGAATGTTTTAAAATTAGTACTTTAAATATACTAAATATTAGTGTAGTACATTTAGTGAGTTTATGCTTGCATAACTCCTTAAAACCTTAACTTTTAAGAGCTAGGCATGGCTTCAAATTACAATTCTACTCGATTATCATTCGGATTTAACCTTTTGGGGAAATGTGTCAATTTTTAGCACATTTTTACTATTGATTGTGCTTGCAATTGCTAGTTTTTCATGAAATCATTAATACCAGGTAACTAGAAGTAAGCATTATAGGAATCTAAATGCAATTTGCTATAAATTGACATTTTCTGCGTTTTCAGAGACGAATTTTGACTTTCTACGACCATCATTCTCGGACCAGATACAAGTTTTCAAATAAAACAAATTCGTCGTTTTTATGTCCTATCCATTTTCCTCTATTGCCATTTTGAGTAAATTTTAATGACTCTTATGTATTTTTAAGTCGTAGCCATTGATCCTTCCACATTACCTGCCTGCTCCTCTTTGAAGTTACTCGTATTTTGAACCACCTCTTAACCTTAGAAAAAATATTTCTCCTTCTCTTCCAAGAAACGTGTTTAGGGCATGACAGCTTGCACTTATGAAAAACTTCCAACAAAAAAGCTGCAATAGATATGCAGATTGCAATTGCAAAACATTCAAAGATAACTTTCAGGTTTGTTTTCATTGAGAACTTCTTTGGTAACCATTTTTGATGATTTTCATAGGCCTTTAATTTCTCGACCGCTAAATTCAATGCTATTTGAAAAAAATCGACCTCCTTGACAGATGCGTAAAGTCCGAATTCTAAGAATTCTTGAAAATAGGTTTTAAAGTTTTCCATGAAACAACCTTCGAATAGAACTGAGTACGGAACCGCATCCAAAGGGTCTTCAAGGAATTCTTTGCATTCGATTGGATTCCAAATATTGAGGGACGCAAGCTCGATATATCTTCTGTCTGCCTCTACAATACTTTTGTCTTGATTCCCCAATAAGTTGAGCACAATAGGGAGTACATTTTCTGCGTCGTCGTCTAAAAAGTTGTGTGCTCCTTCTGCGTGAAAGAAGCCCGTCAAAGTCATTAGGAAATCATTTCTAAATAGCATGAAAATATCAAGGAAGAAGTCATTAACTTTCATTACAAATGGAGCTACACCAAGTGCTCTCACACGAGGGTAATAAACATCAATAAAATTGTTGATCACGGTTGACCATTGAAAATCAGTTCTATAATCAACTTTAGCAAACGTGTTTTTCAAAGACGTCATTGATAGATTATATTTCTTGAACATCTTCTCTAAATTTGGATTTTCCTTAATGAATGCGTCGTCGGACTTCCCGTCTTTAACCTCCACGAAATATTTGAATTTCTTGGCAACCACTTCAGGAAATGTCATTCTTGGTTCCTCTTCATGTACTGTAATGTTGCTGGTCATTTTAGATTCATAAATCCATCCTAGGAACAAAGCCGCCATGGAGAATCCTAGAATCAGAGGCCCTGATATAGGCGTGTGGCTTTGACGTAACATTATTGCCAGAATGTCGTAAAATACGTATCTATAAATCTTTTCTTGACTTTTATGATGTCGTACATGACCATGTAGCACGACAATGTGAAAAATAAAGTCAATAAAAGAGACCAGGTTATCGTGTCAAGAGTTTTTGTAGTCGCCCAATTCAAAGAATACCTTTTCTTGTCGGCTGACGTTTTTACGTAGCAATATTCGATGACATTACTCTTTTCTTGGAGCAGCATGGATGTTGTCAAATACTTTTGTATTGAAATATCATAGAAAATCTTACTTTTTCTTTCAGAGTAGATTGTTCCGCATGGCAAATTGAAATCATCATTGCTGTTTCTCTCTTTTTCTTCCTGATCTTCTAGGGTGATGAATTCTTGTGTGAAATTCAACAATTGAGATAACTCACCGATCATCATTGTCGATGCCGTCAAAGACATCGTTTGAACATCAAAGTTGGAAAATAATGTATTTATTACTCCAAAAAATGATGTCGGTGGCTTCTGTCTGTATTTTAATGTTTTTGATACCTGGATAAATATTTTCTTTTCATCCATTGTAATTTTGGTACGTTTTTTGTTGTTTTTGATTTGAAGAGGATTTTCCATAGACGAATGAATTTCAGTGATTTTATTCCCATAGATAAAATATGTATACATCCACTTTTCAGATATATATATGGTTGACAGATAAAGATGGGAATTGAATTTTCTAATTCCTTGCAAAAATTGATTTGTGGGATCCTCTAGTTTGCCAAAAATAAAAACGAAAACACTTTGAGGACGAAATGGTCTCCATGAATTTTGAAGTGATGAGAGGATGATGTCGTAGGAAGGAGGTTGAAAAATTATATTTATATCGCAGATTTCTCTTGATGCAAGAAATAACAGATATTCATATTGATTTGACTAATTGAAAATTGGTTTCATACTAATCCACCCTAATTTTCAGCAATTTCGAATGCGTGTAAAGTGCTCTGCTCTGTTGTGAGTGGTGAAATTGTAATTTTCCTTTTTGACCGCTACGATTTACATTCACCACCACTTTAGTTCATTCTGGTGTTTGAATTAAGAAATAAAGACACAAGCTAAGTGCATCTGCTGTTTCTTCATTCAAAGGAAAAATTCTCAGCTTCTTATTGATATTTTGATCTGATTGAAATTGACAATGGAACTGATACGCGTAGTAATTTTTTTGATTTGAACACTGGTGACTGGAACTGTGGATGACTGAATTTGGTCATATTATAGCGTCCTGAACACTGCCGCTGATTGGTACCTATTTAACCTTTTATCTATTTCAAGCTTATCGGTTATAGCTGTTAGAAATTATTCATTTGGTTAGTTACTACTGTGATACTTTTGGGAAACTTTTCCTCCCATCAACTGCACACGTAATATATGCTCGTTCCTTAAAAGCAAGACGCGCATGCATGCCACTTTCTCTTAATCACTGAAATGAGTCGTTTCAAAATATTATAACATCAAAACATAATAGAAATTTACATAAGGTGATTATTGGTGATTGAATGGAGATGATTAGCGAAAGGGAACATTTCAAAATATTATAGGCGTATTAATTAGCATATTTCAAAACCACTAATCCAAATTGGTTGTGCTCTATATAGTGACAAATTTATGTCCCATTTTTTAATAGAGCTGATATTACTTTTTACTGATGCCCCCTTTATTCCTTCATTGCCAGTTTGTACACCTTTTTGCAGAATTAAATAACTGAGGACCACTATTTATTCGAATAGTGTATACTCATTGGATTTGTACATTTTTCTAAAATCTAGGGAATCTTATTTTTCTGATTTTAAATTTGAACTTTTTGAAGTCTTTATTAAAAATGGAGTCTTTCATTATTGCCTGTTTTTGGTGCTAAGATCTACCTACAGTTATTATTTTTGTTTAGGAACTTCCTTTTGAACAGAAAGTTGGAATTTTTCCAACCGCTGTAGAAAATTAAAGTATATTTAAAATATTGTATTTACAAAGTTAACATAATAACTTAAGGGAAATACCGATGACATTTTCGGAATTGTTTTTATTACTGTGATGGGTGGCCTGATGAATTTCTCTTGAGTGCTAGGTTCACTCTTTTTAGCTGGGTTCACTAGTATTTTGATATTTGGAGAAACAAATAGGCATTGATATGGTTTTAATAGAAAATGAATATAATACAAACGACCCGAGAAGGCCAATTGTAAACAGAATCTAGACCACAAAATTGTGTTTTAGAAAAATGATTTAATAACAAGAAATCATGATACGTTTCACTTCTAAATCACATTCAATCTAGACTCTAATGGATAAAGAAGATAGTAAATAATGACTTATTCAATTAACTAAAATATGTGATACATTTACCTCTGAGCTCTGTCATGGATTTCGCAGTCGTACGGGAATGCAAATCTCAGCTTTCGGTTTCCATCTTTATTCGTACCAAACTTGCGACTAAATTGAGTCAAATAACTAAGTTGAATAGCCTCTTTATTTTTAATTTGTATAAGTTCGTTTCCAACAAAAAACTTTTTGAATGTAAAACCGCACAGAATATTGAGCCTCACTTTGTGCAGCAGAGCAATAATGACAAGTAAAACATTTACAACCTACCTTTTATAGTAAACAAATGTCTCCTCTAAATCCTTATGTCGGGATATTTATCAAGAATCTCAATCATAGCCCGGCGTACATTACACTTATTTGAGTGTAAGTTTACAAAAATATGTAAAGTGTAAGCTTAACACTATATAGTGTTGTAGTGTAAGTGTAGTGTGAGAGCTATTGGTGATAAAAGGTGTAGTGTAAGTGTAGTGTGAAAGCTATTGGTGATAAAAGGTGTAGAGTAAGTGTAGTGTAAGGCGTAAGGGTTACTCTAGATAGAAAGTGTAGTGTAAGTGTAGTGTAAGAATGACAAAAGAGCTAAACCTATCCTACAAAATTTACTGTACGCCATTCAGAAAGTCTAAGAATTTTTACTTCACAATTATGCAACATTTAGCCTGTATTAATTGCATAAATAGAACATTAGTATCATCTAAAAGGTAATTGCATTAGATTTAGATTTTTTGTATTGATTTTCGTAATAGTGTCAATATACTTACCCTACACTTGCACTAGACTTACAAATAAAGTGTAGTGGAAGTGTAGTGGAAGCGTGGTGAATTACTCGCTTTAAAAAACGTGTAGTGTACGTGTAGTGTAACTACGCACTTTAAAAACAGTGTAGTGTAAGTGTATTGTAGCTACTCATTTTTCAAAAAAGCATAAAAAAGGGTAGTGTAAGTGTAGTGTAACTATACAGTTTTAAATAAAGTGTAGTGTAGTGTAAGTGTGGTTCTTTGATGCCGGGCTATGATGTCAATTCATTAATCATCATCAATTCAAAGATTCATTCCGATGCAAATCTGAGCATGAAATCGTTGTACGTTTTCAGGTCTGTTTATGTCCTTACCAAAGTCGGTCTTCCCATAAAAAAAGTAAACTTAAGACAAAGGACTCTTAATAATTTAACCAGAGTTCAACTAGCCGGTGGGTAGTGGCTAGGTGGCTAGGGGGTAAAAGTGGCTAGTGGGCGGGCAAAATGTCAGGTGGCTAGTGGGCAAAAGGGGCAAAAGGGGCAAAAGTAAAATTAAGGTTTCAAAAATAGCACAAAAAATTGCAAACATAACTCATGCAAGTAAACTAACTGTTTGTCATTGAAAATCGAAGTTAATAATATTCTAGTAAGCCTGTTTTTAGGCACGCATAAACGAAGAGACATCGATGCGACATCTATTTTGGTGGATGAACTACAATTTAGACTTTTTGCCCCTTTTACCCCTTTTGCCCCCTTTGCCCCTTTTGCCCGGGGGGGTGGGCAAAATGTAAAAAAGCCGGCTAAAACTGAACTCTGAATTTAACCAATTAACATTTCTCAAAGTAGAGTAGGTAGTCCATACCGTTAAGAGTTCTATTCCAGCCGGCGTTTTTACATTTTGATCACCCACCCGGGCAAAAGTACCCAAAATTCAAAACGTTTTAAATCCTTTACTGTATTATGTAGCCCCATTTTGACTTTTGCCCCTTTTGTCCATTAGCCACCTCGCAATTTAGCCACCCAATAGCCACTTTTGCCCCTGGTCATCTAGCCACTACCCACCAGCTAAATAATTACGTAAACTTTTTTAAAACCAAAAAATGTTTACTTAAAAATTTTTCATAGCCCGAAAATTTAAAAAAGTTAACTAAAATATTTATATTTTTGAAATCCTTTACGCATGAATCGCCTAAATACAAAATCTCCACAATATCAAGTGAGTTTTGGAAAGTGTATTTAAATAAAATTCCGGCGTCTGATTATTACTATATTTATATCAGTTGCAGATACGTACAGTCCAACATAAATATAAATTGTTTTTATCTACTGATAACTGACGTGTCGGTGTAGTACATACAGGAAATGTTTAAATAAATCGAGAAAGGTAAAATGACGATTCTCTCTTCCAGCCAATCATCATCCTCCAACCTCACCCACTACTCAAAGTCCAAGCCGAATCATCAGACTTCGTACCATTTTTCAATTAGCCATTAAAGTTCGGCGTGGTCAAGTAGCCAATTATATTGTTTTTGTGGTAGTGTTTTTTGTCGATTTTATACAATGGCAGACGAAATTAGACGAAATCTTGTTTTCTTGATTCAAAATTTGACAGAATTAACATTAGTGCTTGCGCATTTGGAGCAGCACGACATCATCTCATCAGGTGAAAAGGAGGGAAATCGTAAGTTTATTAATTATTTATTTATTAGTCGTAAATAGCTGAATTTAAGAGAATGATTAAGTAATGTGGGATGAGGTAGCAGAGTGTGCAGCATAGATGCAGAAAATTAAAATGATAACTGTCCGGTCTTACACTGTTCCGCCAAACCTGACATATGTGGGATTAGTAGTTGTGAATATCTGTATTAAATTATTACCACTCATACATTTCAATGAACCGGATTCCCCATTTAAATCTGCCTAATTATCTAATTATTGTGAAAAAGGACAACAAGAACTAAGAGCCAATGTATTTGTGTTTGAATCAGATTAAATCTAAATAGCAATATACTGTAGCGTATAGAAAACAATGGGATAATAGAAGGAAGTTGTGGAAATAATAATATTATGCAAATTGGGCTTCTAGCTAATGTTTTATTAATGTATTTAAAGTTATTAAAAAGTAGAATAGGCCTTCACATCCTTTTGTAGTTCTTTGAACTCAGATTTTTTTCTAAATTAAAAAAACAATTGAAAAGTCCATTGGTGTGAGCAACATTCGTTTTTGTTAGAATAAAGATAGGAAAGTAGTAAAATTAAATTAAATTCGGCAGTCAATTTTGCGTTGATAGCAATCCAGTTGACACTATCCATATACGAGACCGATTGCCACTTCTTTTTTTCACACTTTATGATTAATATCATCCAAAATGCAATGATTTACTGCTTAAGCACAATAAACCCAATTTCCTTTCTAAAATAATATCTCATATTGGTGTCCACAATAACTGTTATTAAATTTAAATAGCGAACTTTGGATATCTTATGTTAAAAGGAACAACTTCAATCATTGTTAACTAACTGTATACTTATGTAGTGTAATCGAAATGGTATTTTTAATTTTCTATTCGAATTAACTATTCTCACACCGTATGTACCTAACTCGGTTTATGTACAAATCAGACAATCAATTTGGCCTCAACAGCCTATGTTATAACAAAATGGGGCTATTAACCATTCTGTTCAGTCAGGTTAGTAAATATGCTATTTTAAAATGTTTTAACAGAAAGCAGAAAAACTCCAAATGATAGACATGATAAACTGTTTTCAACTATTCAAAAGAAGAATTGGCCAGAAATTAGAAATATATTTCTTGAAATACTACACAAGACAAACAATGAACGTTGTGCACAAGAAATTCAAGCAAGCAACGTCGGCCACTCTATTTCTGAAAAATTATCTCTACTGCCAACCAGAAATATTATTCACCCAAAAATCAATAACAAATGGTGGCCAGAGAAAAAGATGCTTATAAAATCCCTTCTTAAAAGAAAAATCGGAGATAAGCTTTTAATTGAAGAATTAAAAGACCGAATTACAAGGGACGAGAATCGAATGCTCGTCATCTGCGAGTCCTCAGCTGCGTCAAAATTTTCAGGGATGGGGGGAGTTGGCAAAACCCTCACCGCCAAATGGTATGCAAACACTTACGAACAAGAATACGATCATATCTTGTGGATCGACTGCGGTGAAGGCAGTCTACTCACCTCTTTTGAAAGTCTGGCCAGAGATTTGGAAATACGAAACAGAAATGAATTGATCAAAGTTCAAGATTTTTCGAGAAAATGTTTTGCTGCGTTGGATGCATTTAGATGTCTCTGGATCTACGACAATGCGGAAAACTACAAAGGAGAAGATGGAATACTAAGTGTCCTTCCCAAAGACAAAAAAAACTTTTATTGTATCATCACTTCAAGGAGTCGTGAATGGGGGGCGAAAAAGATTGGATTCGGGAAAATATCCGATTTGGAACTGGACATATTCAGTGAAGAAGAAAGTCTGGATTTCTTAAAATACTACTTGAATGTGTCAATAGAGCGAACAGAGTCACAAATCAAAGAATTATGTCGACTAATGGGAAATCTCCCTTTAGCTCTTCAGTTGGCTGTCGCTGCCCTGAGTGGAGGGAAGATAACTTTAAGAAGCTACCTTGAGAAGAATAAATTTGAAAAAGTCATTGATGCCCAGTTTGATGACTATGAACGGACAATCAACAAAAATGTAAAGATTGCCTTAGAATTGATATCGAAAGAAAATGAAGGAACAAAAGCGCACGAAATGTTGCTAATCTTTGGATACATTCGACCAGATGACGTGGAAGTCGAATTCTTCATGACCGCATGTAATTTTGAGAGCGAGGAAAAGTTGAAAATAGCAATCAAAATATTAAAGAAATATTCTCTTGTAGCCAAAAGGAAAGTGCATACCTGGAAAGGTACAACCAAGGTTTTGTTGAGTGTCCATCGACTTCTGCAGCAAGTAATTCGTCACAATGGACGAGAGACTGAGAGGGAGACGCTGAAGAAGATTCTCGGCTGCGAGGGATTCATCGACTGCAAATTCATTCCTTTTACCAAATACGCTGATGAAGAAATAAGAAAAGAATTTCCAAAAAGTTAAAAGCAGAATTACTCGATCAACAACAATTGATGAGATTGATTGGGGAAGAGAGATTTGAGGAGTCGGTTCAATTGGCTAGATTTATTGATAAAGAGGTAAAGACTAAAGCAACCAAATTTAATCTCTCAGTTAGCTTTGCTAAAAATGAAGAGTTTGAAGAAAGTTCGAATATTCTGAAGGAATTGGAAAAGGAAGAAATGAAGGAAACAAAAAGTATGAACGAGATGCTATAGAGATGGGGATGTTGGTATTGGAAGAAGAATCATCCAGAGATCTGATTTGGGGTCATCTGTTAATTATTTATTGGAAAATGGGCAACAGAAGAGACATAATAGAAATTCTGGAAAGCAGACAAAGATTCCAGATCATATATTCCACAGATTCCCTTGGCACTTTGATTCAATTAGTCCATTCAGATCTCATAAAGTCCAATTATTCTCTGGTAGAGAATCGTTATAATCCATCTACAATCGAATTGAAATTGGAAGGAGAATCAAGTAAAATAGAATTGAAGGAATGTTCATTGGATCTTTCATCTTTCAATCGATTGTCTCCAGAGGAATTGGAGTTAAAGGATATCTCATTCTATAGAAATGGATGGGTAGTGGAGGAGGCGAATTTCAACGAATTCTGTGACTTATACAAAATCATTAAATTAAGACTCTCGGGCGATAACATGTCTATCGAGTTGAGTGACGACATCTCCATGGAATATCTTCACTTATATGAAGTGAAAGTGTTGAACTGGAATGAGGCCAGATGGAATATTCAAAGATTAGAATTGAAGAATATTCCATTTGTGGAAAAGACGGAAATGAACATCAAAGAGATGGACTTTTCTTCTTCTTGTTTGGACATTTCTTGTCTCCCTCCAACAATTGAAAAACTGACTTTAAATGAAGCAGAAGTTGTTTGTAATGAACCAATTGACCTTCCAAATTTGAAATATTTGACACTTGCAATGATGTTCGATTCTCCCTTGCTGTCTTCTTTCCGATCTGCCAACCTCACACACATACACTTCAAATCGATATACAAAGTGAATGTAGACCAAATACCCAAAAGCGTCACCCACATCAAGATTAGTAATGATTACACGATAGTTGTTGGTGGAGTGAGAAAGGGGAACAAACTCATTCTAAGGAACTTTTCTGTTAAAGAAGTGGAGAACTTCTTGGATCACTTTCAGACAGACGAACTCGTTCTTTGCTCTTATTTCTCTTCATTTACACCAAAAGAGTTGATTGAGTTGACGAAGAAAGAAATAGAGAGAATTGCAGTCGGAAGAATAAATTGGGACAAAGAAGATTTGTCGGTTCTCTCCAGCCACGTCGACAGAAAAGCCGATTATTATTTGTGGGAGGGAGGACGGGGGAGGGGAATGGAGAAGGAAGAGTGGAAGGAGTTGCAGAAGTTTTATTAAACCAGTTCGAGTAAATTCCAATAATTGCAATTCCAGTTGATGTCGAGGATTGGATATTTTAGATTTCTGTCCATGCCGTTGTTGGTGTAGTAATTCCTTTTCTAGTTACTTTGGTTTGTTTATTCAAGTCAAGTTCAAATATATTTATTTCAATGCGACAATTAATTGCACTATAAATTCGCCACATGATCCATTTTTCTTTATCTGCGTCGCTACGGCATTTTCTCAATTCGGCGACCAGCAAATAAACTTCAGCAGAAATCGATAGACCGCAATTCACTTTATTGTCAACCCGCCGAAGACATAAAAAGTTTCCGACATGACCATGAAATATCAATTATATATCCTCCGCTCAGAGTAAAAATGTTGTATAAAACAAATATTTTCATCTAGAGGCCGGTCCATGGCACAGTGTACACTTCCTTTGTTCAATTTGTGACAAAAGTCCCATAAATGGTTCTGTGATTAGATGAGTTGTTTTCTTTTTAAAAGACAAAGAAATGTCTAAAACCCCGGGTTTTAAAATGGTATGCGATTTCAGATACCCCAAGTTGCATAAAACTACCAGTGAATGTAGCCTTAAAAACGGTTTATATGGGATTTTCCATAAGGAATTAAAAAGAGCTTTTTATCTTTGTTCTCCAACGTTCGGGAGACTGATTTTTATTTCGCAAGTACATGTGGACCTTAAGATTCTTTCGCTGAAAACAGTTTTGACCGAAATTTATCGGTGGCTGAGATTCGTGACCTTAAAAGTGGTTTTCTCCGAATTTTGACCTCGTCAAACTCAGCGGTGGGACACTTTAATCAACATTTTATGTTTTGAAAAAATTTTTAAGGCTAAATGCCGTAAGTCATTGGAACATTGTATTTGTCGGCATTAGGGAACCATGTTTAAAAATTAGATGAATTTTTTTAGCGGTAAACTTCTGTCAGTCTCATATTACCCTTTTGTCACAAACTGATTATGAAAGTGGACACTGTGCATGGTGTGGTTATAATCCGCCACATCTTCATCTTTAACCTTCCCCGTCAACTCAAACAATTTCTTGATATTGCAATAAAATACATGAACTATTTTTATGGCATGATTAAAATTTTACAATTTTATTTCATTTTTTGCCCAAAAACTAATTAAACTCCCGTTGGCGTCGCAACCGCATTTTCTTATTTCGAACTCCAGACAATAATAATTGATTAATGATAAAGTTTTATTTACCTAATAACATTAAAGGATGTAGTCCATTTATATATAAACTAAAGATATTGAAAAAGTTAAATACTGCTTTTCTTATTGTAAATGTAAACCATGTAATAAGTGCCTTCTGTATACTTTAATGTTTCACGTAATTTTTAAAATTACATCCATGTTTTTGACTTTGGAATTCGGAAAGCATAAGGAAGTAAATTAACATCTGCATCTGCATCTAGCGTGAAGCGGACCACATCAACAAATTTTGGAAAACGACAATATGGTTTCCCTTTACATTCTTTAGACGGCAACCTTCGTGAAAATCTCTTAAACTGTTTTATATAGATTTGATTAGAATTACTATTGACACTAATTGTAGTTGAAGGGTAAAAATATTCTGGAATAAAGGAAGATGTGAGTAACTTCTAGTTTACGATATTTTCTTGCACATCAGTTTAAATCGCAAACATTATTTTGCAACGATTTCACGTCGTAGACCTATTAGGCACTTTAACAAGCCTAGGCCTAGGTGAAAGCCCTTGGGGATGAAAAATGCCTACAGATAGATTGCTGCTAGCAGAATAAAAGTGCAATAACATTTCACTGATTTTCTTATCAGCTGTAAATTTACGGATACATTAGCTTATCAATCATTGCATCTTTAGACTATCTTCGGCTTGTGTTTATTGGCCTTTTCTGGCCCCATACATATTGTGTCGATATATGTATACCTTTGTAAGTATGTTTACCTTTACTATACTTGCACGTCATTTCTTTATCTCCATTAATTCTCTGATTAAATGGCTGAACTGATATAATGTGTTATTAGGTATTCAACGGTGGAGTAAAAATACGTTAATGCAACGTTTTGACTTGAAGCATTAGGCAGTTAGTTTTTTCCCGTAGTGTAAGAATGAGCCTCCGGTAGTGTTAGTCTTACGTCAAACCCCTCCTCTTTCCGTAAAATTCCTAGGCTACGCCAAAAAAATTGAGTTACGAAACGTAAAAATTACTACACTAAGTTTCAGACTTACGGGCATACGCAGTGCCCTTGTGTCCTACCAGGATGTAGTTACCCAGGCGACTGGCATTATTCATGTTTATTCTACAAAGTTAATTTTCAAAATTGTGGCACCTAGCAACCAAATACTTACGGAAAATCACTAACTATTCTACGTAACCGTAGTGTAAGTAAGCTTCGAAAAGGAAGCCGCGTAAAGACTTACCCTACGCAAAGCCCAAAGTTACACTAAGGGATAAAATTAACTGCCTATTCATTAACAATAATCTACTCTATTTACCAATGTATTTATCACTGTTGTATGTATTGGGGAGAATGCACAAGGTTTAATACTAATCCTTTTTTCACCTTAGTACATCTTTTTGTATAAGCTAGCTAAAATAATTGTCGTGCAATTATTGCTGAAGTATTAAATATTAATTCACATAATTATAAATCTTCAGACAATTGAGGAACGGAAATTATCGCAACAATGCACATAAATAACTAAATAACTTTGTAGTATTTTAACTGCTGACCGGAGGTCGTGCAGTATAATTTATAGTTCATAAATTAGCTTCTAAAATTGAATATTGACATTCAATATCGATAAATTAATTGAACAAGTAATCGTTAGAATCAATAAATTTTATAACGATATTTTATACCTCGAAAAAAAATCCCTAATAATATAATTGTTAGTTGACTGTGGTAAATTCATTTACTTTTCCTTGAGTAATAATTGGTAATTTCTATAATTTTGGAAGAAATTGCTAAAGTCCGAAGTTTTGTTTAGTAAAGAGCCTATTTTGCTGTATAAACTTTTTAATATTCATTGTTTGTATTCTATTTACAAGAGCGTGAATAGGAAAGACCAAATTTTCTGAAAATAGGCAAATTTTTTTGAATTTTAAATGTTACACGTATTTCTACATTGTAAACAAATTTTCAGTGCTTCCGTAAACAGAACGCCTAGTTTCTACGTAGTATTACTACAACGTATCTATGTATATTCAACTTCAGTAAGTTGTACATGTATGTAATTTTCTTTAAGTAATATTTAACGTGTAAACAAAATGACGGAAAAATGAGGCCCTTTCAAATAAAGATATGTAATGATGGGGTACAATATTATACCTTATTTATTCAACGGACGTATTCTGTATAGACATTCAAATAATCGCTGTGTATTAAATATAAAAGATATTGGAGGAGCTGCTGTAATCATTGTTTGAATGAAATGGATTTTGCAATTAATAAAAGTAATAAAATGACTTGCCAGGTCAGTCTTGTTATCAAATGCCAGTTTCATGTTTCAGTGTAAAACTCTGAATTAAAATGTCCCAGTTTGAAGAAAAGCACTTTTTATCTTATTTACAAGCATGTCATAGAAAGAGGTTTGAAAGTCACTTCGTTTTTTAAATTGAGTCCTTTTGCTTGGAATAAGAAAATCTCTTTTGTCACGACATGTCAAAGTAGATTTCAATATTCAGTTTGGATATTCACCTTTTGGTGGCTCTCGTGGGCATTTTTCTACGGTAGTTGGCGACTTTTGCAAGATTTCATTTCTCCCAGCCTTAATTTTCAAGCCTATAAAGTTTTAATTTATATCCAGTATGTTTCGGCGGATTTTGCAACTGTGTTATTTGATACTATGATTTTTCTGAAAGGAGAAGAAACCCTCGCCTTCATTCGAGAATGCCTTTCGATTTGCACAACATTTCAAAGGTATGAAATAAAACCATGTGTACATGGTTTTTAGAAATTAGAAAAAGTTATGAAATTAACCGTTTTTGAATTTTTATTAATATGTAATATGGGATTGTATAGCTATGTAGCATATATTTAGAAAGATTGTTGAACGCAGAATGTTTTCTTAAAAATTCTTATTCAATTTAGTTTTATTTTGAACTCAAAATAACATTTAACCCCAAACGAATATTTTGACAAATTTCCATCAGGAAGATGTGACATTTTATAACCAATAAGTAATTTTTTAATTTTTAACAGTTTTTGTTTGTATTTTAAAGTTACCCTTGAGGCATGTTTACTACAATTTGAAAATTTATTTTATTGTTTATCGGTTTGAGAATATACTCTTTGAATTTCTGGCACAGAATCTTCATTTGAAAAGGAGATAGATTGGGCAAAGCAGCTGAAAACGGCCAAGTTGTTTGAAAGGATAGCAAATTTCTTCGCAATTATGGGAATCATAATTATTGTATTGTTGGCCACTCAAGCAATTTGGGGAAACGACTTGGATCCTGTACAAAGATTTCTTCAAGAAAATCTTCCTCCAGAATTCTACGAAGCAGTGATAATCCGAATCATAATATTTCTTATCTATGTATATGTTGTTGGCCATGTAAGTGTTACGATGCTCACTTGCATACTATTTATTTATATTTTTGCTACACAAAGTATCTTTTTACTGCAGGCAATTCTCAAAACTAAAAATGACCCTAGAAAAATGCATAGAGCAATTATTTATTACAAATCCATGTCATTGTTGATCAAAAGATTCAACGAATTATATTCTAAAGTCCTGGGCTGTTCGCTAGTCCTATATAATATTTTCCATATCCTATGCACCTTCAGTGCCATTAAAATGCTGCAGGTCATACCTATGCCACTTTACTTGTATATGCCATTTATGTCTATTTTATGCTTCATTTTGGAAAAGATGTTGATTGAAAACATTGCAAGGGTTGCACATCATTCACTTCTGTTCCAAAAACATTGGAAGTGGATTCTACAAACCAGATATCTGCGAAAGTCGCTGAAAGCATGTCCAACATTTGGTCCTGAGTTTTCAAACTGGTTTATCATCAAAGACTCTACTACAATAACTTTCATGAAACTGGTCGTTGACAATACCATTAGCTTGCTTTTGTCTGTTAATGTCAATTAATTACACTTGATGAAATATTTTGATTGCATAGTTAATTTCTTCTAGATATTCTCTTAGCCTACTATACAGTAAATGTGGGGAAATGTGGTATTACCACTACAATACAGTTATTTATTACTTCATTTATTACTTCTCGATGGTACCTGCTTACGTAATCACTTTGCAAATACCAGTTAGTACTACATATCAGTATTTTAGCCTCATTCCATACATTGCTATTATTAAGGTGTTTGAAATATTCATGGTAAATTATAGGTTCTACTCAGTACTCTGGAATTGTTTGCTAAGTAGTTTACTTGCTTTAAAAATTTGTTTAATGGGTAAGCACTTATTTTAAGAGTAGATTTAACATGAGTGTGGGTCTCTAAAATAAACATCTAAGTGAATTTTACCTTCCTGATTGTATGAAATGGCTAACAATTCCAAACGATTCATTTAAAAATTATTGAAATGTAAGAAACTGGCTAAACGTAAATTAAAAATAGTTTATTTCCTTGTAATTATTTATTACATTTAAAAACTTTCATCTACTACTTAAATTTGACGTAAAACGTAAGTTCAGATGAGCCACACCGCCCAGGCGGGCGGCTGTAGGTGACACAACTATTTAAAGTCCTTTGGAACCATTCTCCCGACCAAAATTAGTGACCAAGTCGAAAATCCCCCAGATCTGTCTGCCTGCTCGATTTGGTCACTAATTTGGAAGGCGCTAATGGACAGCTACTCCTCTACCTAGATGGACTTGTGCCCCAGAATCACCCGCCCGAGCGGTGCGGCTCTAGTGGATTTACCCGTTATCAGCAGTTATTGGAAAATATAAGCCTTAACTCAGAATCAGGGAACAAAAAAGGACCTTTTTTACTTTTTTTGCCTTTTTTATAAAAAAGGTAAGAGTGAGTTTTTAAAAAAAGCAGTATTTTTTTGCCTTTTTTGATGTATTAGCGCGCCCCATTTACTTCCACTGCTATAAATGTTATTAAGGTAAAAAGTTAAAAAAGACTCCTTTTTAAAAAAGTAGTACTTTTTTACCTTTTTGTAAAAAAGGAGTGCCTTTTTTGTTCCCTGCTCAGAATTTACCTTATTAAAAATAGACCGTAACTTATATTGTATTATATAATAACATAGTAAGTTAAACAACAAAATAACATTCTAATAATATTATAGGGAATGACTAAGCTCATGTTTACAGTTTCTTAGTTTGAAGAAGTAATAATATACTATTAGATTCCACGTAGAATTAAATATTCACGTTGTAATAGGAAACACTTCTGCACAATGGAAGGTAAATACGTTTTTTTTAACCACGTTAATGCTACACATTACTACTGTTATTAGTGGCCTGTGTTGGGTCCGGGGCAGGAGTCGGCATGGTACTGACATCATCTGGATTAACCGTTGTAGGATTATCTGTGGAAGCAGGTCCAGCAGTTGTGGTTCTCTTCGTTTGAAAGGTTTTGGCTGTTGTACGAACAGTAGTAGTAGTTGAAGCTACGATTGGACAGGGATTAGCATTGGATGGGCATGCACCTGAAAATTGCTCAACTAGGGAACACATCTGAAAATAATATGTAAAAATTAATGTTTTACGATTTAAAAATAATAATTGAGGAAATTATTATAAAATAAAAGATTACTGACCAACTGGTTACCCAAGCAGTACCATTGGTGGGAATCTGGCACGGACATCAGTAACACTAGGACTACACTACAAACCACAGCCATTCGAGCCATTTCTAAATTAACTTTTAAGGGGAGTAAATAAAATATATAATATTTGATCTAAATTAGATACTTTTAACACGGACAGGTTAATCTCCTCGATGTGAAGTATAATAAAATGATTGCTTCACTATTCCAATTTCAACAAAATGTTTGGTTTTATACTCATCTGAAATTCATTTAAATATGCACATTTGTTATGTAAAATAAAATATTCACCAGAATGTTAAATTACGTATTTTGTCATACTTGACACCAATTTTAACACCCCAATGTCTCGTGTGATTTTTCTCCAACAATGCAGTGACCCTATTTAGTATTCATCAATATTTAGTAAACAGGCAATAACCTTTTGCTTCTGCAAACCTCACAACTGAAAGGGCATTGCTTTTTTTATTATTATTAATTATAAGTAACAATTAATATATTGATTTTTGGAACTTCCAACCTGAAGTACATTAAAAACTTGTACTAAACTCACAAAAATATTTTAAATAACTTAAGCAACTTTTAAAAATGTTTTTGTAATGTGGAATAAAATAATGTATGTAATATGATTTTCTAAAATTGAAATGAAGGTAATCTTATGACACAAATCGTTACCGGAAATGTTTTTCATTCACTGATGACAGTATATATTTAAATTTCGTAGCATCAAATAGAAAACAAGCTTATAATATTGTGAAGTATGCGGAAGCCAACTAAATATCTAGTTATTAATTACTACTTATGCAACGTAAGTCCATTTCATATAAAACTGAATTTTGAAACTTTATGGTAATTGTTTAAATAACTATCTTTTCATCTGGAACCAAGAATGATGTACTGTATTTACATGACTAAACTGGTATTTACATGTTTGTTATAACGCTAACGCATTTATTGGTGACGATGGTGAACTGTAATTTCAGTGATTTACAATGCTATTTATAATTTTATTGCACCCAAAACATGGACAGGCCACCAGACAAGTCATAAAATACAGTGATAAAAGAATGACTGCATATATTAGTTTGCATGGTTTATTATTATTACTCGTGTAATACAAGGAAACATAATGAAATAAAAATGTAAGCTATAGATTACAGAATCGCGTAAGTGCATAACCGTAACCTTGCCATGCAGAATATTACCAAAAGCATGCACTCTTAAAAATAAACGTCAAATTGCGCTAACGTTATCTTCATCCCGTCATTTGTAACATTAACAAATGTAAAAATGACATTAAAATATTGTTAAACGATTTTTAAATGACAACTTTATCGATGTCAAAATATTGACAAAATTGACTGTTAAAATAACAAGAAAATATAATGTAGTCATTTTAAAAGCTATGAACAGAATATCTATCGTCAAAAGTCTGCCCTCATTATATAAAGCATTGGTAGCAGGGTGGCATTACACGGGTTTAAAATGGATGGATACACAAGTGTACGTATGTGGTTCAAACCTCTGTCACGGTACAAATTTTTGCTTTGATGACATTTTGTCACGTTATTTTTTCACATGAGTTCATGTTATGGATACGTGATCAACCGTTAAAAGCTGACATTAATTAAAGTTAGAAAATTGACAGTCTTGATTCATGTCATTTTAACGGGAAAAAATGTAAGTCCAAAAAAACAGGATAAATAACTGCGAATAATGTTAAAAATAACAGGAATGACTGTTGTCATTTTTAAGAGTGTGTCAATGTTAGCGTGACAAATGGTATGGTGTGTTAGATATTGTAATGCAAAATACCCAGTCAATATCTCCAACACTTATACGAACGCCAGATACAAGTGCCATGTGTGACCTGTTTATCGTAAGTAGTATATAAATATAATAATATCAATGTAATGGATTCAAACTACTTGTTAAGCAGCGGTTTATAACCGATGACATTATCATTTCAACCCTGCAGTCTGTCTATGGGCGATAGAGTGATTGTATGGCCACAATAAATTTAGAATGGATTGAGATATCTCGATGAAACTCTTAGCATGTGTTTTAGGGACATTGACAAACTACTAGTTTGAAAATGGCGTTGATATGGCCTTTGAAATCGGAGTATTAATTTTTTTCTTGGTCTTCAATAGTATTAGAAGCTTAAAGCCACATCATATTATACCATTGAGGCAAATTGACACCAAGTTGTTAATCAGCAATTACGGGTTCAAGCCCCTGTCCGGGCACTTTGTCAAAACCATAGAAAGTTTGAATGTTTTACGAAACCATATTACACAATTTGAAAGTTTTACAAAAACAGACAATGTTATAAAAGCATAGATAATTTTGCAAAAACCTAGACAGTTATACAAAACTATAGACAGTTTGGAAGCTTTACAGAACCATAGAAAATGTGACAGTTTTACAAAAATTTAAAAAAAATATTTTTCCGCTGCTTTAGTACAACGTTTACCACGGTATATTATTAGATAGCATTGCCAGGTATCTGTTTATTTAATACATGTTTATGAGCTACGTAGTCTAAATCGGTAAACATCGACCAAAGAGAAGTGAAAGGTGAATGTTTTTATAAATTGTTTTTTAAATAAAATAATAATCATTTTCCCCACTACCAATAGGAATACGTGCTTTGCAACTAGAGTGAAAATAATATTATTTGAAAAACCCATCACAAATAATTGGTACAGGCAATGTAGCAATTAATTATAATAATGTTTATTAATTCTTCAATTTTTAGCTGGGGTTACTTAGGATTACATTTTAGCACAAGACCTTAGCTAAGTAAAATACCAATACAGTTACTGCAAAATAACTGCCAGTATTCGAGGCTCCTGAATTTGGAGTAGTTGTGGGCTCTGCTGTGGTGGTCGGTTGTGGGGGAACAGTCGATTCTGGAGAAGTATTTGATCCAGTAGGTCCTGGAGAAGATGCTTCCGTAGTAGTCGTAGTAGTCGTGGGGTCAGCAGTAATTGGTGCGTTTGTCGTCTGTGCTGTTGTTACTACGGGAGTCGTTATGGGTTCGTGGTGAGAATATTCGACCATAATGATGTTTGAAATGTTCCCCTGATTAACGTATGGAATCATTAGTAAATTAAATACAATTGAAAATATGGTAAATATAAAATAACTAAGATCTAATTATCATTATCATTATTTCTTATCATCATCTCATATCATTATGATAATCAGATTATAATCTCATTATCTAATTCTAAATCATTTTCTTTACCTTCTGTGCATTGAAAAATGGTCTAACTGCAAAATAAGTGTTTTCGCTTATATCGGGAATAAGCTGCGATTGCACAGCTCCGGGGCCAACTAGAATTCAATAAAAATTAAAAAATAATGCAGTCGTAGTCAAATTTATGAAAATAGAGACAAATTATCAACAAAATTCAAAATACAAACTAACCAGGTGTAACGCTGTCTGTAACGATGTCACAATTATCAAAATCGGTAAGAAGTTTGTCCAAAGTATCTGCCTTACGGACTTCATACTTGGAAACTGAAGTTATTATCAAGTAAAGCATATGAAATAAGTATTAAACATACCTGAATCTTTGGGATATTGAAATGACTTGACTTTAATAATATGAAAGTTACCTTTTTCCAAAACATTTCCAAGAATTAAGGGGGAAGTCCAGATTAAAAATGATAAGAAGTCGTCTCCGCTGTAGCGCAGATCAGAAATTTTCGACGGGGTAGCCTTTTCGATCAAACAAATTTTATTGAGCATAATTAAATTCATTTAGAACTTATAAAATTCATCAATTTCATCAACTTACTAAAAAGTTGCTAGCCCCAGTAAAAGCAATAGGTGCAGGCAAGTCAATAGATTGTCCATAATTTCCCTGAAGTGTTTCTTTAATGCAAGAACCTGAACCACAGCCGAAGTCATTCTGATCGATTGGCAACAATCGACCAAGGGAACCAGTAGGGGAAGATACTACAGAATTGTCCCGTCGCACAAAAACGGAAATTCGATACACACCATCTTGCTTGGGAATAAAATAATTAGAGTAAACTCCGTCGTCCTTTTCAACATCTGGACTTCCAATACCATTATCTTCCAAATGTATAGTTTGTGTTGTATTTCCATTAACTTCAGTAATCAAGGCTGATACAACTACGTTGGAAATAGGTTTGGAATTCTTTGTGACCTATAAGTAACAATTATAATTAACGATTTATTTTTACAACGTTTTACACAATTAAATTAAAATTTCTTATTAAATTGCAGGATGCAAGTCATTATAATACTAATTTACATGCAATTTGTAAACACTTGTGTCAATTTAGTAATTTTACTTTGGCAAATATAGCAAAAGGAGTCTGGCCATTCAAATCAATGTTATTGATTGAGGATGAAGTTGACAAGACGACATCAACGTTTTCAAAAGTTGCTGTGTTAAAATCAGCAATGGCTAATGTACTACCACTGCATCCCTCTGGGTTTTCAGGGCACACAACTTCCAAATGTAATGCATTAATACCAGCCTAAAAAGTACAATAACATTAGAAATTGATTGATTATCATCCAAAATCATAACACTAAGGAGTGAAGTATTTTTACCAAAGCATTCCTACGAATTCTGAAATCGTATGCAAATCTTCTCCCTGAATCCAACAATTCGTTCCACTCGGCCTTCTTTTCAAAAGAATAGGTGACATTAGTATTGCTTCCTCCGACACTTAAAATGAAATTGTTTGTATTTAAATCTGCTGAAGTGGTATAGATTATTTGCAAATCAGACTCGAGTCCGAGAGGTACAGGAATGTTTACTGGGCTATTGGAAAATGTTTTTCGTTTGACAATCTAAAGTTAGATATCACAAGGTTACAATTTTCAGATAGCAATTTATACATCAGTAAAATGTATTTTACGGGAAATAATTTACAGTTTTGAAGTTTCTTTTGTCTTCTTCCAAAGAATAACTCAATAAAGTATGAACATAACTAAGAACTTGAACCATTCGACCAATATCGATTTCTCCAGGGTTCAAAGCAGTAAAAGTTCCCCCTGATTCTCTAGCCAAAGTAACTAAATGTGGGTTTGCATTAATTTTAAGTAATTCTACACTGCAAAGAACAATATTATTTTCTTTCAGGTCAGCCACCACTTCAGCTTCGGTTGTTAAATCCGCTGCAAATATATATTATAATTATTTTGAAAAAATTGCTATTAAAATGCTGAAAAAGATAATTACTAAAAATCTTAAAAATAATAATTACCAAATGATGAAGCATTTGTAGGTCCAGCCGATCCATATTTTGTAACTAGAATTACAGCACCATGAGCGTGATTTTGCTTTTTAATTTTCTCAACAACTTCTTTAACAGCACGACCAAAATCCCGCTTAGGTTCTCCGTCAGTCACCAAATGACCAATTGCACTATAATTAAGTATATTAATTAAAAGCTCGAGAAATTAGATCAAACCCCTATTTTAATTACTTACTCTATGAACATGGGTGGATTATCTCCGATACGAGACCAAGATACTTCGTCTTTCACATAAGATCCCTGTGAAAGAATTCCAGAATAGGATCCAATAGCTGCGATATTATTTTGTCGGTCTTCTCGAGTAAAAAGGGGTAAAAGTCCTTGTGACATTTTAGTAGCCATTGTAATATCTCCCTAACAAAATAAATTGTAATTCATAAATCATAAATTATAATGATTTTGATATTGTAATAACCGTCAACTATTCTTTACTTCAATTCTTCCTCTGTCAATTAGCAAATAGAACAAAGGTTTCTGCGTTGAGCGAATGGTTCTGAAAGTAATCGTAGGCACATTAGTTACAGGTCTGGTAACAGTTGCGTAATCAGAAGTTGTAATCATGATCTCTTTAATGCTTCTATGGTCGCAATAAAAATTTTGTTTGTTCGGGGCCATTTTATTGTGATTTGTGTGGTCACAGAAACCAGTAACACTATCAAGCCAATGGAAATGCATTAAAGATGTCGTCGCTGTGTTATTTGCATTCGGTATAAAACGACAGTCTGGGGATGGTGGGATCAAAGGGTTATCCGTTGGACAGACAACGCTATTGTCAACACTGAAAAATTCAAAAGCATTAGTTCCAATAGTTTTCTATGTAAATTAATAATTATATTATTTTTCACATTAATATTGATTATATAGTCGCAAAGTGGAAAAATGTAATTACTGGTTCACAAAAGATCCTTCAAGAGGTGAGTCTGAACATCCCGTCAGTGTCCAATTCCGTACACCAAGGGGACGATAAACGTAGGAAAATCTTTTTGCTGCTTCTGAATCTCCAATATAGCCATGCTCGTCCCAAACCCCCTAAATGTATTAATTTTTGCCGTCTTAAGTCTTAATAACATTAAAGTGAATTACAATTTAATTTCCATTTAATTTAAAATGCAAAAAACCACTTACCCATCGGTAACGAGCCCATAAGTTGATCAACGCTTTCCCTATTTGAACAGAAATTAATTTTTGCAATAAATATATAAAAATTACAATGCATTTTGCAATTAAGTATGATACCTAGTTTCTGTCCATTAAATATTGTAGAATGTATGAAATTTAGGAAATAAACACTATTTAGTATTACGTAGAAGAAACTATAATGCTAATAAATTAATGAAATAATTTTTGAAAATATTTACATGAAGGCCCATAAACACCGGCGTTTGAAGCATCAAAAAATTTTGTTGGCAAGCCAATGTATTCTCCAGGTTTTCCACATGGATGAGAGTTTTCAGCATAAGGGTAGATAATTTTTTCCGACAGTCGTAAGTCAGCTGTTGAATACGATTGTCTACAAGCGTAAAGAATAAACAATCAAAAATAATATGTACCTAAATGGAGATAATTGTTTGACTTAATATCTTCCGAATCGAATAGATATACTGCAAGGAAGATAATTTTGCAGTAATTGACAAATAATGTTTACAGTTTCCTTCCAGAAATTTATATTAATCAAAAGATTAAAATGTCTTACGATGTAGCATCGCCTTCCAAATCTGTGATATTCCAACCACTAGGAATTAAAAAATTCACGCCGTTTATGAAAAATCTTCCATCAGTCGCCCGCCAAAGTTGATTTGATAAAACTTGTACCGTTTTCTGTGATAATCGAATAAAAACTATTTTATTTTTCCAAAAGCAGAATCAAAAACACGTCAGTCGATCGAACGAGTTTAGCAGTTCACTTAAGAACCACATGTCTCAGACTATAATTGTTAAACAACATGAAATTGAAATACTACGATGGGGTTTGTAAATAAATCGATATCATGTAATGCGTGTTCAGCTTAAGCAAATAAGAGACGGAGTTTTCTATATAGGACTAGTTTTAATTTATAAGTAGAGTAATATGTATTTCAGATTCTACAAGAAATGTATAAATGATTCTTTCTAGGCCTAAATACATTTTAGTTGTACAACTAATCACAATCACCTTGCAATTTAAAATAGTTTTACATTATTCATTGCTAAGATTATATTAAAACATTTATATTAATATGAAATCTTATAATATTGTATCCATTCTCACTCATTTTGTCAAGAAAGAAAATACCATTTACGTATGAATATGATAGAAAATATTTTATCGTTGGAATGGAGTACACTTTGTACCTATTTAAGGCATTTAGATTTTATTAAGTCATTTTTGGTCACCTGATAGGTAATGTTAAATAATGCGTGTCTTGTACTGGTAATATACCAAAGGAAAAAACAAAAAAATTGGCATAAAAAGATTGCCGAAACCCGGGATTGAACCAGGGACCTTTAGATCTTCAGTCTAACGCTCTCCCAACTGAGCTATTTCGGCTTCACTGGCAATTGTCGTTTGAGTTGTTAACGCAATCCAAACGAGCAGAATTGAAGAGGATTTGTGTAGCCTTGAACTGAGGCGGACATACAACAGAGGAGTTATCTCTATTTACGTCATCCTTGCTTTAGCATTTTAACTTTAACTGTATAAGTTTACTGTTATAGATAAAAATTAGTTTGATATACTATTATGTTATACGATATAATATTATACTCCTGAATTAATATTTAACTAAAGCAAGTCTGCGGTTAGCGTCATTATATAATTTCAGTGAAAATTGATACAATTACTTACGTACCTACCTTAAGTTAAACAAACTGTTGGTTTTAAGGTAAAAATGGTTTGCATTTTTGTAATATTCCTCTGTTTACCTACATAATTTGGCTTGCCTAGCTTTGCTATAAATATTAATTTTAAAACGGCTGCAATAAACAATGTATCGTTTACATTATAGGCATTTTACAGTGTACAAACATGAAATAAACAAATAAATTTGCTCACACTAAAATATTATATTTACCAAATAACACTAATGCGAATTATCTGTCAATTTTGGATTAATTATAAAACTAGTAATTTTATTATAATAGCACCCTTCAGTATCAGGGCAACAGCTATTTTAGCTTATTGGATATAACAGATTATTTAGCTAGGTCGTTGAAGGGTCGTTTGTATTTTAGCTGTATCCAACAAGTATTAATTGGTTACCATGGTTTCTCACATTTATCAAGAAGGTAAATAAAAACTTTATCCTTTTTATCCACGTTGGAGTGGATAAAGTTTCGACGATAGATTAGCCTTTCGCGCCACAAAAATCTATCCGTTTCGCATGCGCAATAAGGAGATAAGAATTTTATTAGCGTTTTTAGCTTTTTAATCGATTTTAGCTACTTGCGTTGAAGGGTGCTAATGTAAATCGGTTGAGACAAATGAATTCTTACGCAGCATAATAATATGTTGATATTGTACACAAAAATAATTTTAGCAGGTTACCCCCAATTTAGCTGTTTTGAAAGCAAAATAACTGTGGTATCATGATTTACTGTATTACCATGTATTTAGATAGACTCCAAAATAGTATTAAAATCATTGAAATCAAAAATAAATAAACGCTTGTCACATACCTTTATATTTTCTCGATAAGTTCCAGTTCCAATACTTGGGACAGGTGTGCCTTCTTCAATGGCTATAAGAATATTGTAACCCCCATTGGCATTAAGTTGAAGAGACTGTACAACAGAAGTGCTAATCGCAAAACAAACGAACACAAAGAAATTAATTTTTATGTACATTTTGCAAACGAAGGGTGATCAGGGTGATGTACCGATCTTTAGGTCTAATGATGGAAGATGAATGAAGAAGCTAAATCTATTGAAATAATAATATAACACTTTTAACGATTAACAGTATACAATAACTTATACGAATACGAATTAACTTTCATGTATAGCATAATGTTTTATCTCAATTCATATCTGATTCTACTACCTCGCATATTATTCCAGTAATCCATGCTTTTATGATCATTTTTATTAATAAGGCATAATATAGTTTCCACATTTCGAACATTATTAATACCTTAAGAAATTAATTCCGTGTGTTGCCACTGATAACGGCACACAAGTGATTTCATTCACTAAATTCATCGTGATTTGATATCACTGAAGTAGATAAGTGTAATTACTAAAAAATACCTTACACAATATTTGATGTATCGTCAACATGTTGAAATATAAGAACAGTATAAAGATTGACATAGTATAATATTATGTATCTTGGCTGTATCTTTTCAATATTTTTTTCCGCAACTTACATTTAAAAAATTAGTTAATGAAGTAGGTATATTCTATACCCATGTTGATTAAACGAAATATTATGGAGATATAAAAAAGAAATACAAGTAAATAAATCAAACTGGACAAAGAATCAAACATCTATCTACATATTATAGCTATTACAAATTGTATTCTCAATATAAACGAACCCGGGGAAAAGGACTATATGACAACTAAATATTTGCGGGGTTATGAAACGCAGCATGTCTATCAGTATCAGTAACTATGGATTATGGATCAATATGATTACGTAAAAGTAAGGCTCCAGGAAAATGATAAAAAATACATTCACAACAATAGGTTATTAAGAGTAAGCCAGATGGTGATCTCTGGACAGATTAATATTGGAGATAATCCATTTTATCTGTCAATTTATTACTCGGTTCATTGGTTATATCAAATTCTCATGTCATACCTATATTATACATGCCAAAGTGTTTACATCACCATTTTATTCCAGCACTCTCAGAACGCCTGCCTTATAATAATTCAAGCTACAAATATTACTTTACTCACGCCATAAGTTTATGTTTAGTTTACAAACGTTATAAAGAAGCATTTGGGCCTAAGATATACCACATCGCATCATCGCATAAAGTAATTAAAAAATTATGTCATTAGTGGTGTCACGAAAGGTAAAGAAAAATAAAAGCTGATTACAGTCAAATAACTTTATATTGGTTTTGGTATACACATCACGGGGACAGCTGAAATCCTGGCTTCCAATTTCCTGAGTCACTATCATTATTATAGTGCTAAATTTGCTTGTATCACAGTAGTTTAGTAATTAAATCATGAAGAGTTATAATCCACCGTAGTAACACACTTGTTGATGGTTTTGTTGGATCTGTACTAAGAACAATGCACATTACAATATAGCAGGTATTCGCAAGATATGGTACTAACGTAATCTTGATAACTGAAACCATATTAACCATAGTAAAACATTTGAATATCGCAAACTACAAATCCTGTAGTACTATGCATTTGAATAACCCATCCTTGTAGATATAATTAATTTCTTCCGATATGCAAATGATTAATAATAACAACAATGTTTAAAATTTACGCCCACATTAATTGACCTTGCACAATATAAGGTTAACGAACTCATTGAATTAGTTAAACACCGTGCACACAATTTCTTAATAACTTTTTAAATTAATTTTCTGAATGGTAACCGAACGATGAAAATAATTATTTGACATCTAGTGTTTTAGAAAATAAGTGGACAACACTTAAATACACATTTTTGTATGAGGATTATAGTGGAAGTTTTAATTTAAGTTTAATTTAGTTTTAACCAATTGGGATTGTATACTAAAAGAATAAACATTTGTTATTTTGGTAACTCTTGGCGAAGGTCTATCGGGCCTGAGAGGCTATATTGATAAATGATTTGGGGTATATGCTGAAACTAGAACAACGAATAAGGTATTTTGGCAGATTTAAAGGTTATTTCCACATTCCATATGTAATAGTACATACCCAAATATTAAACCTTTTTTATTTATAAAGTAGTAATAAAGGTACTTAATTATATGTATTCTCATTAAATGCTTAGTAAGCACATATACTTTGAGTAAGAGTCAGATTAAACTATTTTGTTCACCACATTTATTTTTGCAATGATATTTTTATGTTGTCAGTCTCAATACTTGTGTAAAGTCAACACTACAAGCAAACTGGAAAAAAGCAGATAATGCAGTAACTCGTTTACCATGACATTAATCGTTATTTCAGTGAATACCATACAATCAACGAATATTGTACTTACCTTTACAATTATTGATTTTAAATTACCGTGAGAAATATAGGTTTACTTTGTTTACTTATGTCTTAATTTTACACCCAAATGGTTTGTTGTTGTTTACCATCGTCATTAAATTGTATGGGTGTTTGAACTAATTGGCATCGGCACGAATTGCCATTGATTTTTGGGGATTTAGATTAATAGATATATTGATTGAAGAATAGCGACGATGAGCTCTTATAAAAGGCAGATCGTATCAATTGTTCGTCATCCAGTTTCAATATTTCAACGTTGAAAATGTTAAGCTACTTTCTTTTCGCTGTTTTGGTCGGAGTTACGGCTGGGGTTAATTACACTGTCGTTTTTGAAAATGGACATTTTCGAGGACATGTAAATTCTCTATATTATAACTTTCAAAATCTCTATTTAATTTAAAAATAAACATTATTTACACATTATGGAATTTCTGATTCAGTTCCTGAGCGTGAATGGAAGCTCTCCCCTTCTGGGAGCAATTAGAAATCCTCCAGTTTCGGATACCCATCGTTGGGTCCTGGATTGGGATCTGATATTCAGAGCACAAGGATCAACAATTACTTCCTTTTTCTCAGTAAATTCATGGTCAACGACTGGCATTGACCAAGCGGTTGCTGCACCTCTCGTCTTAGCGGTAATTTCTTCAATAATACCACAGTTTGAAAGCTAATCAGATAATTGTTAAAAATATTCATCATTTTTCAAGTTTAACCAATTAGCAACGCATTTTCTACTATCTACAATAATTAAAGACTGATTTTAATTCATAAATATATGAACTTTAAACTAACTTGCAAATTTCCAAGATATCTGTTATTTAAAAATTAAGTTAAATAATTAAAACATCAATTTTACAATAGCCAATGGGTACAGCATGGAAAATGAGCTACAGAGTTAACAGTAACAAGTATTTGTACAAAATTGAAATGCTCGCCACTGGTAACGTTGTCATGGGATGCCTCTACGACAATGGGTAAGTAGATTAATACTTGACTCGCCCTTGCCAACTAATCACTTAATTTTTATTTGCCATAAAGATAATATATTTATACTCATGAACAACAATTTATTATTTTTTGCAGAAGAGTACCGATCGTGACTCACGTTGCGAATTGTACAGACAACCAACTAAGAGCTTGGTGGAATATATACACAGTCTAGTTATACTTGCCTTTAATTATGTTGCCCTACTTTCCATTCCTATATCACTTTTATTACTATTTACTTTGACTGGTCCTATTATACAAATCAAAGCTTTATTGTCCAGGTAATTAAACGAAAGCTTTCCTCCAGTAACAGATGCACAAGTAGAACTTACGGTTTATACAAACAAGTTTTCACCATGTACACATTTTGTATTTAACTAAATATTCATACCGAATAAACTTTGAAAATAACATCGTCTCCACAACTTATATGACTTTATAAAAATTTCATTCAAATTTCTTTTAAGTTAGCTGCGTGTCATTCACTTTCTTTTAATAAAATTTCTATCGACAACCGAGACACGTTAACATCACCAATTAATACATATTATATGTATTAACTTTTAATTTCTGTCATATATGTAACATATATGACAGAAATTAAAAGTTTATAGACAGTAAATGAGCTCTATTTAGAAATTCTAAATACGTTTACCACATAATTAGAGTATGTACACTATGTGTAATCTATCATGTATATCACATGTAATCTCTGTTCAACCTTTTTCACCCTTTTCCAACTTTTTCTTCAAACAAATGTCCCTTTTCCGAAATTTCCAAAAGCAGGTTGTCAAAAATTTCCAATTCCTGCTCGGCAATTTTGCATCTCATACTCTGTGTCGTTATGGGAATATAAAGTATATAGTTGAGAGTGGTAAATCCATAAATTAAACAGTTTTGAAGAAATAAGTACAGATCAAACTACTACGTGGAAGGAAAAGTCTATAACTTTTATATAATTAATAGCCGGTCACAGGGCCCAGGCCCTGTTATAAATAAAGCTTAGTGTGTATGCCAGGGCAATATTGCAAGATGGATAGAATGTATTTCAGAAACTTATTTCCGTCACCCACCTGGTGCGTGAGGGGAAGCAGTTTATTTGCTTAGTCGGATAAAACAGAATAACACTTGGCAGCATAGACGTAAGTTGTAGGTAAACATCCCATCCAATACAAAAGATGGAACATCCAACCCCATCCATCCCATCATCACCAAACACCCAAGAAAAGATCAACATCTTATCCAGCCCACCACCAATATTCAAATAAAGTAATCCATCTAATAAAATATAGCCTATCCCCAGTTCCCAAATAAAGTACCACTACAGCCATCACCAACACATCCCTTTCAGCCAATTCATACACCTGGATGGGGATGTCGGGTATAATGGATGGGATGCTTACATCTAAGCTTGGCAGTATGCATAATGATGAGTCAGAGTAACGTAGACGTAACTTTATACCCCAAGTCAAAAATGTGACCATAATGGGTGACCAGAGTAAGTGCCGATAGTCACAATAATCAATAAAATTCCAACACAAAAATATTGGCCCTTGGTCGTAATAAGCTGAAGTTTTAGAAAATTTTGTTTTTTTGATTTGCAATAACTAATTACATAATATACCACCGTTGTATAGTGTCAATGCAAGGAAAATGTCAACTTCCATGACATTCATGACTATGACCAACGAAAATGGAATCACATTAAATAAATATTCTACATTCATAAATATTCACCCACCTAAACTTTTTAAGGGCCACTCAGGGCCGCCCCGAGGCATGGGCAAGCAGGGCAGCCGCCCAGGGCGGCAAATGTTTGGGGGCGGCAAAATACTAAGTATCCAAGTACGTATCCAGAAGGGGGACGCAGCGCCCCCCTAAATCTGAGAAAAAGAGAGTTTTTTTTCAAAAAAGGCCAAAAATTGAAAAAATTTTTCGCGCTTCGCGCGAATATGTCTTGTTTTTGACCAAATTTCTGGATACACGCCTGTAAGTATTCATTACATTTACGCTGTTTGGAAGATGGAAGAATCACTATATAATAAAAATATTTGTAGAAATGGAGTCATTCATCCTTGTTATATTCCTTGTCCACAATTTGATAGTTATCGCAAATCCAAATAAAGTGATGGTCTTAGGTCTTAGGGGGCAAAAGTATGACATAACTCCATACGGACTTGTCAGTGCCATTGCATTTATAATTCAAGGGCTTAAATATACTTATTGAGTTTACCGGTTATAATTAATTACCAAATCATTATTTGACATTAATAATGGCATTAATAAAATGGACTTTAAAATGTATCTCAAAGGCGGCATTTTTTATTTTGCCCGGGGTGACAAAGACCCTCGGGGCGGCCCTGGGGCCACTTATACTCTTCCTAATCCTATCTTCATCACGATTTGTGACGTCATATTAGAAGTCATAATTTTATGATAATAAATCTCTTTAACACATAAGTGGCAGATTCAAAACGTACACATTTGAAATAAAAAAAATAGTTTACCACTTCATCCCGCTCTGAATATTTTCTATTTAAGAATGGACTTAGTTTTTCTATTTAAGACGTAAAACATTTTTAATCTCCTATTAGCTTAAAACCATTTGCGAATTGAAAAAAATATAGTTTTATTATGAATAGCCAATTTTTAAACTTTCCTGCGTATAGAATAAGGTCACGGCACGGGGTGTTAAATTGAAAGAAAGAGCATCAACTACCACGTCTCACAACAGTGACTTTCATAATTTTATCACCGCGCAAACGTGTATGCATAAAACCAAGTTCTATCTGGATGGAATTTAGCATCTTCAGCAAATAAACCAAATTGTGTTGTTAATACATTTTGAAATAACGTTACGGTGGCCGAGAAATAACATTCATAATTTCATAACATCCGTACACACATACATACAACATACATTTCGATGACGTTTATATTATAGAGTGATTACGTTGGCACAAGGTTTGTTTCATCGTAAAGTAAGACCTAGTTAAAATATCTAAGTTTTGGATAGAAATAAGTAGGTAGGTGACAAAATTGATATTGATACCGAAGTCCAGACAGTCGAGGATGTGTTTAGACTTTACTGTTTTGAACGTGTCATAACGATTCCCAAAATCCCAAAATGTAGTTTTACTGACTAGTACTTTCTGATAATGCTGTTTATTCCGGGTATTTGTCAGAAGTTCCATTTGGAGTACATCCAGGGTTTTGGTAGAGTGTTTGTCGCAAATAGAAATGGAGCACGTCAACAAGACGAACAAAAGAGACAACACTCATAAATGAAACATTGCAGTCAACATAGTTATTCTCGTTCCGCTGCCACAGTCATCTCTTTGTATTCGAAAGACAATGGATATGTTGCAATACAAAGGCGTAACTTCAGCGCAAACATCGAGACGATCAAATCAACGTGGGAGGTCCATTGTAATGCAACATATGATCCATTGTCTTTCGAATACAAAAAGATGACTGTGGCAGCGGAACCATAATACCATTATCATGTCTTCTGACTGAATTTTGTTACATGACAGCAAAGAAAGTAAATGACCCAATAGCTAATATTGTCTGTCACCTGCACGACAACTGCAAAGGGTTGCAGGTTGTAGTACATAATCTTCTTAACGCGGTCACTTTTTCCACAACCCTTTTCGCTCCTTCGAAACTCGAAAGAAGCTAAAATTAAAGCAGCGTTGCCGATAAGCCTGAGCAGAAAGATGATATTTCAAGCTCTGCTTTAGA
This sequence comes from Tomocerus qinae, assembly GCA_020055645.1. Lineage (NCBI taxonomy): Eukaryota > Metazoa > Arthropoda > Collembola > Entomobryomorpha > Tomoceridae > Tomocerus > Tomocerus qinae. The sequence continues at coordinate 36,288,118 of CM034546.1, read as the reverse complement.
AAACATAGGACACAAGCTGCCTCGGGCTCATTTACATTGTGTATGTAAACCAGAGTTCTATTTTAGCCGGCTTTTTTACATTTTGCCCACCCACCCGGGCAAAAGGGGCAAAGGGGGCAAAAGGGGTAAAAGGGGCAAAAAGTCTAAGTCGTAGTTCATCTACCAAAATAGATGTCGCATCGATGTCTCTTCCTTTATACGTACCTAAAAACAGGCTTACTAGAATATCATTAACTCCGAATTTCAATGGCAAACAGTTACTTTACTTGCGTGAATTAAGTTTGAAATTTTTTTGTGCTATTTTTAAAACCTTAATTTTACTTTTGCCCCTTTTGCCCACTAGCCACCTGACATTTTGCCCGCCCACTAGCCACTTTTGCCCCCTAGCCACCTAGCCACCGGCCAGTTGAACTCTGATGTAAACTGCTGTAAAAATTGACACTTCTACAAAGCTAAATAGTGTACTGCTCGGACTGCCATATATGTATTGGCATGATTCGAAATTGCATTTAAATGATCTTTTAGTGTGAATGTTGGCTAGGCTTGAATGTAATTCATGTAGCAGTGGGTCTGCATAATTAAATTTCCGTATCTGATAAGATGTACAGTGTATGTTCAAGAATATGCAGAATTTTCATTCCAAAATGGCTAGCCCATGTAATAATAACCCGAGAATAGAATTGTTTATTAAATAAATAATTGTTCTTTAACTTTTATAATGAAAAATCATTTTAGATTTGTGCAAGGGGAAAGTGAGAAAACTTCTAGTAGTAAACAATATTATATTTTATAATAACGATCAAGATCTATTGAATGTACATTTTGTACACATCCTATTGGACATGTAGAAAAGGCTGTAGTGTAAATATCAAAATGCAATGCAATGAACAACTAACTTGCTGGAATCTTGACACAGCAATCTTAAAAGAAGCATTCAGAAAAGTCATTCTAATTTATGTGTTTCTACAATTTTTAAAAGAGGAACAGCAATACATTTTGCTAGAATTGAAACTCGAAATTGATAAAAAGTTACTTGATACAAAATAAAACAAAAATATTAAGAAGAAGGAGAAGAACATAGCCTTAAAAGATTAATACGCGAGAAATGAAATCAATTTACAAACCTACATTATTAAGCTTGGAAGATATTCCCCAAATCATTGTACAAATTAGTTGAAATTTTAACTCATTTTGTTATAGCAGCTATTATCGCTTTTGAATTTAAATCAGTTTTAGTTTAGATATTACGACGCAAGGAATTTCAGTAAATTAGCTAAATGTACTTAGAATTTAAAAAGTATCTGTAGTGTGCAAATGGTTGTGCATAGCCATAGTAAAAGCACTAATTGTGAATTATATAGTAAATATATTTTATAATGTTATTCAGCTGCTATCATTGTATGTTACAGTAGAATGCAAAAATATAGTAGTGGTAGTAGTTGAGTTGGTAGTATTTTTAAGAAATTATTGTGTTATATTTTGTTTTACTTGCATTTGCATTAATTAGCTAAAAAATGTTGGTACAATTACTTATGCAATTTTATTACATAACGTTATAGTAGTATGTGTAGTGGTCAATGTAGTATTATACTGTGTGTAATACATGAATTAATATATGTCGCAGTTTATGTATGACGAACATTTTAAGAATAATGCTACTTAAGTAAATCACGGCAACGCTGTAGTCTAAATTTTACCCAGGTAGTGGCCGCCGAGGAAATAAGGGTCTACTAATGCGACAGAAATAGAAAGGATTTAGGCATAATAACCTATGTCCCTGCAAAGTACCGCGGTTGGTACGGTGAACTGACCTGGTCCGAAAAGGAAAAGGAGATTTGTTCCAAAGCGTGACTTGAACGCTGCCGTAAGGTTCTAACTATTTGGAATACTTGTGCTTTCATGCAAAATTAATAATAATATCAGGAATGTAAGATGGATTCTTTTAGTGGCTTTTAACAGTCTTTATTTAAGCCATTTTTATTGCAAAGAGAGTGACAATAAGTAAAGACACAGGAAAAGAAGAAAGATAAATAAGGGAGAGCGAGAATGGGTAAGGAAAGGAATAGACGGAGAAACTGGCTCATGACTGTCCCTTTGTGTTTTTACTTTATAATTTCTGGTATCTCTTTTTTCGATCCAAACAAATAAGAGTGAAAGGGAAGAAAAGTTACATCACATATTATTATAAAATATACAAGTTACATAGAAAAGTATATTTAAAGCATACATGTCTTGTTCATTACATCAGCCGTAAAAATCTTAACCTTCCACGATAGAAACAAAAATCAAAAACGTTGTCCCGCTTCTCCTCTGTGCAATCGATAATGCCTGGTTGTACAATGTACATAATTTGTTGACTAAATTAATAGGTATTGTAATGTAACACATTGCGACCAAGTTATAAGAAAGTTGCAATAGAGGTTATCGTTACAATATAGCACGTATAAATTTTCGTCGTTCAAATATAGCGTTTATTAAAGTCGTACAATACCAATATCTCCCAATATGCATAATATGTAACTATATTTGTACATGTCATATAATTTTGAATCAAAAATTGATAATTTTAAAACTTGACTATTAATTTGATATTGAAATGAACAATATTTTCTTATTATTTTATCTATACACAAGTGTTACTAATTATTTAATCAGTATAAATATTTTTATTGCTTTTAAATTTATACTCCATCCTATATTTACAATCGAGTAGATAATTAATTCAAAATCCTATATACCTAAGCAAAAGATAGTGACTGAGAATCCCAGTTTTTACTATCGATATAAACCTAACATTAATTTATATAAATGCTAAGTATACAGTACTTAATACAAATTAATACTATAGTCAAATCACCAATTATATTTTGTTCTCATTTTACATGGGTTTAATTACATTTTAATATATTAAATTATAATTAGTAAATGCTACACACACTTTATTAACTCTTAAATACACTAAATAGATTAGGTTTCAATAACTTAAAATGCATCTTAAGCATAGCCATGATAAAATTGTGTTAGTTGTTTAAAATAGCAGGCATTAATAGTAAATCAATTTTAATTAAACATAGAACAACGTGGTAGATAGTAAGATTTATCGGGTAGTTCAATATTCAAAAAAAGGAAAGCATAAGCAGTTCTTTTCATCTTGAAATTAGAAATATACTTAAATTATTTCAAAATAGTTAAGTAATCATATTTAAATATAATTTACTAACTACAGATATGAGCATAGGTAAATGATAGATCGCTAAGCGCTTTTGTATTAGTTACAGAATGAGTATTTGTCCCAAATTGACAACCATTACACTCATTTCTCTGCTTCAGTAAGGCCATTGATTTGACAGCTCCAATTTGGGACAAAATCCGAAATTTTAAGGATCTAGGTCCACATAAAAGTCTTCCTGATTTACATGGTCGGATGTCTCGCAGTTCAAATCTTCAATTTTCTATAACGGGAGAATGTTTTATTCAAATTAAAACAATTATTAATTTTTGTTGGGTAATTTGTTGTTGCCATCAATAAATCTTATTATAACTTATTTTAGTTGAAAGTAAAAGAAATGCAATGGGGATTGTACAACGTTTTTATTGATTGATTTATGGCTTACGTAATCCATGAAGAAATATCTCAAGGAATTGAAATCAGGTCGGTCCGTAGGATTTTTGCTCCAACAAGAGAGCATAATGTCGTACCTGAATGACAATAAAAAAGTCTGAAAGAGATCAAAACCCGTCTCAATGAAGTAAAATTGAGCTTTTTCTCAAACTTATGCCTATTACACAGAGAAGCCCGGCGATTCTCGTTTGATTCTCTTTGACCGCTCTTCTGTCACATTTTGGACCCTATCCCCCACATACACAATCAGAAGCTAAGAGTCGAACCTAACAATTAAGTGTGGGTATCAGGTGCATCTACTGCATTAATTCGACAAGGTTCCTTTCGGAAATACACCTGTTGATCATTGACCATCAGAGTATAAAGTTGGCATCAGTATACAAAATTTACCACTTTTTAGGCTTTTTTACCATCACAGTGGTAAAAATGCACTTATTAATGGATTAAAGTTTAAGACTCTCGAGGATAACATTTTGAATGTTTATTCAACTAATGGTCAAGCTTTCGACAACTCTCCGTTAGTTAGTTGAATAAACATTCAAAATGTTATCCTCGAGAGTCTTAAACTTTAATCCATTAACAAACATCCGAGGATGGAAAAGTCTGAAAGATCACTTAATTGCACTTATTGGTAAAAATGCATTTAATTGTAAAACTGGTAAATTTATTAGACAGATTAGTACAGATACACAAGGCTTACTAAAATATAGGTTTGAAAACTTTATTTTCTATGAAATATTTCCAATTAGCCCCTCAATGAGGTAAATTAATCTATTCATTTGGTTGTTCACCGAAAGTTATAAAAATTGTTACTGAAATCAAAATTGCATTTGGTATCGCCAATTTAAAATTGATATAAATGCGCCAATTTAATTGCAATTACTTTCTCAATCGGCAAATAAGGGCAATTAGAGTCCCCATCGGTTGAATCCAACTCTGAATGAACAGTTATCAATTTGTCGCAACAATCACCAACTGCTAAGCTATTTCATACTCTGGCACCGAATTTTATTCAAAATTTAAACACTAAATTTAAATGAAACTATTTTTTACCATTTATACCACTTACCACTAGTTTTTAGCTGGTGGTATTTAACGTTAAATACCATTAAAAACCACTTACCAGTAGTAAGTGGTAAATGATATTTTGTACACTGGTTGGCATGCCGTATTTATTTTCAGTTATCGCATGCCGTAAAAGCCGTAAAATTCATAAAACACGGCATAGACAATTTAATGGTAATATAGAACTAAATTGAGGTACAAAAAATATAATTACGATCATTTTATAATAAATGAAAACTCTTACAAGTTATAATAATGGATTTTTCACTTTTCAATGCTTTTCAGCCACTACATATATTATAATGATGTTATTTGCACACAATATTTCTGTACAAAAGCACTTCTAGCGTTTTATTTCTCACTTCCTACATCAATTTATGCAAAAACATTTGCAAACATAAAAAAATGTTTTACGGCACGCCCTCAAATGCCAAATATCGTAAATTCAATTTATGGCATGAACGTATATGGCAGACTCAACACCTTGTTGACCGTCCATCAAAAGATGTAAGATACTATAGACTGGAATTTTCTTTTGTTTACTTTTACTGTGAGAAATACACGCGAACATTGTTATATATATAAACTCTACAGTCTATAGATTTATCTGCATTATTTCGCGGGGATTTCTAACGCAAAAGTAATAACACAGAGTGAATGTAAACTTCCACTCTGTCTTTAATAATTGACTCTAATCATCCACCCAGCCATAGCAAGCAAAGTTAAGACACCATAAATGATTGACCCAAGATAGGTAAGTGAGCAGGAGGCCATACCACAGCTATATGACGATACAATACATGCCAGTAACCACGAAGATACAGGCAGGCCATACATACACTCGACTAACACTGTCACAGTGGTTCCTACTACTGAGTGAAATGGACTCGGTAGGAAAAGGGTTGGAAGGAAAGGAAGGTTTTTATTTGAAATTTCCTATCTCACTAATGTTAAATATGTAAATTTCAAACTTCTGTAACTATAGCTTCGAACACTACGGGCCTTGTAGCTTACAGATTAGTTAATTTGAATGCGGTGATTCCAATGATGTATATATGAACGGCGATCTCGACCGAGAACTTTGTCTAAAGAAAATTTAAGTAGGAGTTTACGTGGTTAAGCTGTGTGCGGGAGTGGAAAAGTACTGGGGTAAAAAACGTCCAATCCTGGGAATAGTGCACTATTTCCAGGATTGTATCCCAAGTTACCTCGATGTTAAGGAACCATTGCTTGGTAGGGTAGGTTTTCATGCAGGTAAAGTACCTATACAGGTCCATGCGATCTGCACCAGCTAATTATTCAACAGCGGCACACAAAACCAAGGCACTCTGGCATTTAACTACTTTGCCTCCCTCCATTTTATCAATATTTCTAACAAAAACGCCCATTTAATGTCTTACTAAAGTTTTTCAATGTATATGGCTAAACCAAGTTAGCTATATACATTTTAATCTGCACAGTACTTTTTATATATTGACTTAAATGGCAATATTGGAATCTTACAATTCATTGGAGGCATATTTTGGTTTCAGATTTCTGAGTCCTTGGTCCAACATCTCCACAAATTCTATTGTCCAAGATATTCCAGGAAAGGGAACGTCTGCAAGAGAGAATATTTCCCAGATAGTGACGCCGTAGGCCCAGACATCGGACTGAGTGGAGAAGGTCATTTCTCTAAGAGACTCGATAGCCATCCATTTCCACGGCAGAGGATTTGATTTGTCCGTTTTCTTGTAGTCCACGTAATTATACATCCGACGACTTAATCCGAAATCCGATATTTTTACTACTTCCCTCTCTGTCAGCAGAATATTCCGGGCAGCAAGATCCGAGTGAATTACCTGAATGTAGAAATTGAAATATATAAAATGAGAATGTCTAATTATACCTACAAATTGCATTGATTACATGGAACGACTCCTACGAGGGAATCACTCCTAAAAGACTTTACTCCTAAAGAACTCCTAAAGCCAGCTAATACTATGTCCAGTGCAGCTTCATCTTGCAATAACAGCTTAAGATTGTCTTAACAGTAAACTGACATTAAAGATACTGAAAATTAAACTGATTTGTAAACCAATCGAACAGTCACGATTAGATGTAGTATAAAGGGTAACTCTAAAATAATTAAAAATAATCAGTTAATATATTACATTAGAGGAAGAAGTACTTTTTAGGAATCCTTTAGGAGTAAAGTCTTTTAGGAGTGATTCCCTCGTAGGAATCGGTCCCTGACACCATTGCATTTTATTCAATTTTTGCATCTACATATTTCAAGGAAAGATAATCCATCCCACTAGCAATTTCCTCTGACCATCGTAAACATTTTGTGCATAATTGCGATCTACAAATGAATTGGAAAAATCAGAATTATTACCTAGACAAATTAAACCCCCTTCGCTTTTTTACCTCTGGAAATCCAAATTTTCTAAAATTTCTTGTTTCATGTTTCGTAGATGACTATGTAAAGACCCCATCGAACAAAGTTCAGTAGCAATGAATAATACACCTAAAATATAAGTATAATATTTTCAAGAAACAATATTGTAAAATATTCGGTCTTAAGAGTTGCTAATATTTAGCTAGATTCATGGAAATAGTAATTCCTACCTGTTTTAATCTCTTGTGTATAAGCCCCTCCTAGTTTGATTATATTTTCATGTCCACCAACATAGATCATTATTTTCAATTCGGAAAGCATTCCTTTTAGACCTTCAGATGAGCAGATATTTCTTGTCGTTTTAAATGCAAACTCCCCTCTAGTGTGAATGCTTCCCTTGTACACAGTTCCAAACTCTCCTGAGCCCAAAATTTGTTTTTTGTCTGAAGAAATTAAAGATTATCAAATACCAATTGATACCAAAATTTGATTTGATTGAAATTACATTTCAACAACTTCGAAGTATAATCTGACCTATTTCAAAAGAATCCTTAACCATTTCGTATTGCATGTCATAAGGTAATGAGAACGGGTTTGATTCTGAGGATTGTGGATTTTCGTTTCCTTGAAAAAATTCATCTATCTCCGCCTCAGTTAAATGGGCAATTATTCGCTATAATATAAACGATTTCTCAATTTGTAGAAACTTTTTGTGCTCAAAATATATTTTCGAAACTTTGAAAGTACGATCGTAATTTTGAAACATAAATAAACTCACCTGCGAAGCTCGCAGGCGGTGTATGAAATACACAGTTAGCGATATTGATATCAAAAGACAAATCGATATCGTTAGAATTAAAATTGGGACCGTACCAAATGCTGATTCTGCATCTGTAATGTCTTAATTATGTGAAACCATCAAATTATGAGCTTTTGGTTAATTATTAGTTTAAATTCATATCCATGCAGCTAAAATTCACTAACTTTTCTTTGTTGTTATTTTAAAATACTTTGTAGTATTTCCAAAGGTATTTGATGCAGTACAAACATAATCTCCATCCAAAGTGTCATTGTAATCCGAAAATATTAACTGTTTAAAGTTTTTCTGACCAGAGACGCTTAATGGAGCTTCAATGGTCTATATCAGCAAAAAATTGTAAAAATATATTTCCGCTATGTATTAGATAATTCAATGCTTGATGTCATTGTGCCAAATACATGTAAAAATTTAGCGGGGATGGTGATGTTTTAGAATGCTACCAAACGTTTTGCGACGTATTTTTCCTATAAGAACGCGTTGCTAGAGATTGACGCGACATAATTAATAAATTCTCAAAGGATATATGATAAGCTGGGACGAAGAACAAGCAATCAGACTTTATTTTAAAATTTTGTTTATATTGCATAATAAACAACCAGAGTTTATTAAAAAATTAAGGGTGCAGTCACTTAGATTAGTTATTACCAAAGTACGCAAATATTCCTCAACTCTTAATTTCAAGATTTTTTCCAATTTTTTTAATTTTTCAAGGGTGTATACATAGGGTTATTACTTAGCTCTCAGACAGATCAGATCCTAGCCATATTTTGAAGAATATTTTGGCATCTGGAGCTAATGAGTATGAATTATTTAAACAATTTGTACGATTTTGTTGATGGGCTATCCTAAGTTAGTTATCCACTAACTCAATAAATGATTTTTGAATTATATATCAACAGTTGGAATCAGCCTGTACAATACTGTTGCGTATGGAGTTAGATATAATGGTTTAATGAATATATTATGTCAACGTCAACCTAATGGTATAACTCACTGTGTAGGTAAACAGTAAACACATTCTCTCACGAGCAAAAATACTTTTAAACTGTTTATAGAAACAGTCCGTTTTATAGAATTAATGACTCAATGAAATAAATAAATATGTTTAAAAATAAATATTGTCAACACCTTTTTGGCAAAACATTTTCTACAACACCACAATTTGTCAATCCAAAATCCAAGAATTTTAATTTGGATTATACCATGTCCCAAATTATCTAGTGTTGTTTACATTATCTTTAAAGTGTTTTTCGTCATTTTCAATTGTTGTATTTTCAACGTGTAAAAGTTGATTCTACATTGTTTAAAATACTATTCCATTTTTGTGATGAAAGTCAACTTGTAAATTTAATTCGACCAGCTAAGCAAATCAAAAAATAATAGTTTGCTTGTCGTGATTTAATTAATATTTTATCGGAGTACCACAATCGCTGGAAACGCAAAACAAATTATAACCAAAAAAACCTTACGCCGTTTTTCCGTGACCATTCGACATTGGGAGTTGGATGACCTTCGCTGATACAACTCAAACTTTGTCCTTTCTCTCCAACCGAAAATGTTTTTTCGGATTCAAGGAACAATATTCTGGGAGGCGTTCCATCTAAAGTTTATAACTAGTTGTATTTATAGATTCATAACGAAATCAATCTGTAATGATTAGCAATTAAGAGTTACCTATATATTGAATGTGTTGAGTGGCGTTGTGCCATTCTTTTGTATTTAATGCTGGAACAGCACAAATGATGCTTTTTATGTTTCTAAACTTAAACCAGATGTCAACAACGCTCAATGGATTGTAGGCGTCTTTTGTTGGTGGATGTTCCTTGTACGTTATAATATCTGCAAACAAAATTATTATTTCGAAATTTATTGCACAACCAAATGTGGCCATAACTTAAGTAGTAAAATAAATACTAAACTATATCATTGTGTACCCTCAGGAGAGATTTGTATGGTACCATTAGTAAAAACGACAATCCACTGCATTACATGGGCGTGGAAAAAGGAATGTCCTTCACAGGAACAGGTGATGTTTAGACCAAAGATGAAATAACCGTCTTCGTTCAAACATTTCAGCTCCACAATTGCTTCCTTTTTGACATCAAATTTTGTATCTTAAAATATAAAGAAATGGTTAGCAATTGATCAATGCTTGGCATTGAATTAACTTTGTTGAATTGCCATGAATTTTGCTTTGCAGTTTATATACCTATAACCTATAGCATCACTTGATTAAATGAAACTGGAGAATATTTTTAATTAAAAATAAGATGTTAGAAGTCAAATTCCAAATATGTTAAAACAATTTGTGGTAAACTAAACCTTGTCTCTGATATAGGGCATAATTCAGAAAGTCAAGTCATAATTCAGGAAGTTATACCTCTACGTATTCTCATCAGAAGTGTAAATGTGATTTGTTACAGTATTGGTTTACAAAATTAATAAACTATGTAAAGAACATAAAATGTACATTATTTTGAGCTTGTAGAAGAGGGTTATCTTTTTAGTTCTCAGGAACGGCTAGTTTATTTTTCTAGTTTATGCAAAATACTTTATATTACCTCAGTTTTTTTAAACTTATTTTGGCTTTTGCCTACCGGCCACCTCTCAATTTATCCCAGCCCACTAGCCAATTTTGTTCCCTAGCCACTACATACTGGCTAGCTGAACTCTGAGTAAGTAAGACAACTAAACTGGCTTGCCTTCTGTGCTGACTGTTGTTAACACAAATTTATTTTGTATTATTTGAACTTTTTGGCATTTAGATAAATTTTTAATTGAATTGAAATAGTAGATAATATTAACTCACATGTCCTTCCATCAAATCCTCTGAAATATAATTCCTTCCTAATTGAGGGATTATCAGAACCGGACTCCAGTAGACATTGTACAACAGCTCGTTTGGCTGGGGAAAGATATTTACAAGATGAAATATTGCTTTGTTTGTTGAATATTAACTTGTCATCACATTTTTCACCCTTGGTGAGAACTGTAAATTGGTCACTGCAAACTTCAAGCCCGTTCTACTACAAAGAAATAATAATTACTTATGTTTTGCAACATTCACACCAAAATATACAATTCATTTCATCATTACTATACTACCTACTGTATAAATTTAACAATAAGTACAATAAGTAATAATAGAGGTTCGTTTGCTGCAAATTATATTACTATTAAATGTATTAACACACACATACAAATGTTATTCTAAAACAATTAATATTTAGATACGCTCATTGCAAAATAACATGAAAATGACAACCTTATACTGTAGATAATTGTCCCACATGCGACATTGTGAAATGTCGTCACATTCTATTTGCAGCATTTTAATATTGAAATTTTTAACACTGCAAATCAATCCATCTATAGTAGGGTCATAGTTGAGGTCGGTGATATCACCTGCAAAAGTCCAAATGTGTAATGCTTCTGCTGGGTTGGGATTGGATATGCTGGAAGTGTTAGTACAAACTATAATAGCATAAGGTTTAAATGGCACAATATTTGGCGGAGGTTTTAATATTTCCATTTCGGTTATAAAACGGTGCTCAGGCTTGTCAACTTCATAGTGTTTCAGTGAAACATTTAATGTCTCCTCGGAACTGCATAAATCATTAGTTAATAACACAATCATTCATATATTAATGTTTCAATACTATATCATTCTCCAACATTCTTACGTCCAAATCATTGTAACATTTGTTTTCGTATTGCTGCAAATCAAACGAGTATTGAATGTGGAAAGACTTGTTTGAGAATTAACTAAATGACTCGCTACTATTATAGATGTGTGCGGGAAAAATTGTAAGCCTGTGAAATTAATGATAAGAATTTATTTTGTTAGTAAGACTCGAGTAGGATTTTAACGATTAACATCACTTTCTGGTAAATAATGTGACGCTAGGGTTAATCTTTTCTAGAAAATTCTGGTGACAAAGCGCCTAAAACCAACCAAAATATGACATATTTAAATCCTTAGCATGAAAATGTTTTTGTCTGTCAACTTGAATGTTTCTTTTGTTTGAAGACTTGAAACAAAAGAAATATTCAAAATAAATTAAATAATTAATTTTTTTAAATAGTATTTAATTTTTTAAAAATATTATTTAAATTTTTTAACATATATTGTTTATATTATTTTAACAATTAATATTTATAATTTTTTAAACAGATTAAACCGATTAAAAAAATTTTAAGTTAATAATATTAAAGGTTTTGCTCAGGTTACATTGACTCATTGAGTTACAGGACTAATGCAAAGGGAAATAGATTTTTGTAAACCTTAATTTCGTTTTCATTGCAGAAAATGAAATTTATCCTAAATATTCGGTTTACTAAAGTGCTTTGGTACCCTCTTAAATGGCAATATTTTTTGTTACATTATATATTTTATTTTTTTATTTTATTTATTACTGACGGTCCCTACGGGCTCGCGCCCATGGACCCAGGACAATTTACAATTACAATGTATATTGTTATGCTTGACATTTGTTTGTTATATTTTATAGGCTAGTTTATTATATACTATATCTCTGCTCTATATACTATACCTATTTTTAGATTAATACAAGTTTTTGTTTCTTATAGTGTTATGTACTAATAAAATTATTACAATAATATTAGTACAAGTTGCATATTCCTCGTTAAATAATGCTTATGATGTCACATTCACATAATTTCATACTTTATATCTCTAGTTGACCTGGTACTGTAAATATACATACAATTTATTTTTTCCATTAGCAAATTCTTATTATGCACTCACTCAATGAAAATAATTTTGCTGACACATATCCTCACATATTCTACCAACACTGGAACTATTTCCCTTTCTCTGTCATGTCAAACTCATCCACATCCACATCATCCAGAATTCCTTACTTATTTGACCCACTTATTTTAAGGCTGTTACCAATAATTAATTCTGCACATAGTTTTTACTGTTTTACCATTAATCTTTACGTTGTTAAAACAAAATAAAATTACACTCTTTTAGCAATGTCCACTCTTATTTGCTGCTTTTCCTATCCTAATTAAAACACATTCACATTTGTTCGTAACCGCCTGCTGGGTATACTGCAGTCAGTCCATTTTTCAACATGCCCATCCTTATTGACTCGGTATTTTTCCTCATTCCCGTTAATTTCCACCGTAAGTGTACCGCCCTTTATTTGTGTTTTTATGCCAGTGTTCCTGTCTTTCCAGATTTTTGCTGTGTCGCGTAATAGTTTGTCTTCTTTAGCCTGCTTTGCTGTTTTTTCTGGATCAATGAAAATGTATTTCATGTCTTCTTTTTCCCTTAATAATTTCTTTGCCATCAGGATTCTGTTCTTGTCTTTTTCTTTGTCACTTTTACTATTATTGGTCTAGGTTTTTCCGTTTTTCTGCCAACTCTTCTAGTGTCCGCTATGTTCACAGATTTTACTGCGATCTTGTCTAACAGTGCCACTACTTTTTTCTCAGTTTCGTCAGGATTTTCGTTTTCATCTTCATCAATTCCCGTAATACGGATGTTCATCTGTATCGCTTCACGTCTAAGAAATTCGTTTTCGTTTTCCATATCATCTATTCTTCCTTCTAACCCCTCAATGTCACTTTTTATTTCCTTAAATATTTTCTTCACAGCCAAATTATCATCCTTCAGCTCACATATACATATGTACAGTTTAATCATTTTGTCCTCTTTCGATAGTTTTCTAAATTCACTCTCCATTGCTTGCACATTATTAACGTTTGCACTTTGTTTTCTGTCACTGGAAAATTTTCTGTTCATTTCGTCTAGTAACGAGCCTCTAAACAAGATCACTATTGCTTGGTGTGCGATTATACTGTGCAGTGCTCTAGCTGAAGAGCTAACTAGGTCAACGACTTGCTCTGGTGCTGTCTCAAATGCTACTCAAACGATTAACATCACTTTCTGGTAAATAATGTGACGCTAGGGTTAATCTTTTCTAGAAAATTCTGGTGACAAAGCGCCTAAAACCAACCAAAATATGACATATTTAAATCCTTAGCATGAAAATGTTTTTGTCTGTCAACTTGAATGTTTCTTTTGTTTGAAGACTTGAAACAAAAGAAATATTCAAAATAAATTAAATAATTAATTTTTTTAAATAGTATTTAATTTTTTAAAAATATTATTTAAATTTTTTAACATATATTGTTTATATTATTTTAACAATTAATATTTATAATTTTTTAAACAGATTAAACCGATTAAAAAAATTTTAAGTTAATAATATTAAAGGTTTTGCTCAGGTTACATTGACTCATTGAGTTACAGGACTAATGCAAAGGGAAATAGATTTTTGTAAACCTTAATTTCGTTTTCATTGCAGAAAATGAAATTTATCCTAAATATTCGGTTTACTAAAGTGCTTTGGTACCCGCTTAAATGGCAATATTTTTTGTTACATTATATATGTATACACTTATTGCACTGTTATCGGGTAAATAGTTTGCCGGCATTTGCCTACGGGTGGTTGCGATAAGGAGATTACAGTAGGATAAGAACGGATCACAATTCCACATAACAATTATCTGGAGTGGTTATCCGTTGTAATTTTAGATGATTATTATCTAAAATATGCCAAGCCAATTGAATTTTACAAATGTTCAATTGCTATTGTGTTTACAAAATGGGTTTATGTTTAGCGTTTGCTATTAGTATTCTAAATAGTACCAAAAACCAAAATAAAATTATGAAACTGTCCAATAGAATTTGACATTAAGTAGTTCAAAAATATCACCCAAAAAGTAATGTTAGCCACTATTGACGGAGGCTAATAAACGAAAAAATATTAACTTAGCCTAACTATGCCCAAAACAGACTAATAAAACTTAAAACAGTACTTCTGGACTATGCCTTTCAATTCCAATTTGCTTGGGAGACCTTGTCTGTACATGTTTCTATTTCGTTTATCCGAAAATTTAATTTAAACATACTTGAAGGAAATTGTAATCCGAATGATAAACATGTCAATCCAGGTATCCACATGTCCGGATCCCTTTCAACCTTTCTATTGACACAAAGCAACAGTCCTCTCATGTTCCATAGACTGCTCATGTTGACTCTGAATCCTTCATATTTATTAAATTGGACCATAGAGCTATCACTACTTAGATTCAGTTTCGACGCAGAATTCTATATATATATGAATTATCAGACTAATTTTAAGTTTAGAAAATAGAATTAAAGCAACGAAAGTTATTTACCACACAGGTTTTCGGGACATTGGTTGTTAATTCATCCACGAAAAAAAGAGAATAATAGTCAGCGATACATGGAATGTACACGATTTCATCTGCGATTTCAATGTTGGTAAATCCTTTCAAAATTGCACGTGCACCTAGAAAACCAATGCTTAAATAATGTTATTTGCCATTAAATGAAGTGGTGTGACAAAATGAGCAAAGTGTAGATATAAGTAAGATTAAAATCTAAGACGTCAAAAATTTACTTTTACATTCGATCACAGTAGCCATATAATTAAAATTAAGCAATCACTTCATGTAAAGCATCACCAAAAAAGTTTGAAAAAACAATTACCCAATAATAAGAGCTTAATTTTTGTTTTTCCATCTTCCGTCGGTTGATTTAGATTGAATATTGTGTAAGTAAACCGATAATATCTTTCATCCAGCATATATGTATTTTTATTTGGAGCGATCATTTTAATTTTGAACTTGTAGGAGCTCGAATTGGAGAAATCAGGAGAGATCCGTTCCGTTTTGAATTTTGTGAACTGTACCAATGGCTTTTGGTCTCCAAAGTCAAAATCAATTGCGATGGGATCGTCAGAGATGCATTCGAAAGACTTGAGGTCAGTCACCATACTCAATACAACCTTTAGATTGTTGTCATTCTCATAGCAACCTGCTAAAGCTTCTTCTTTCTTAATGAGAATAAGGTCGATCGTAATTCTGCAGTTAACAGATTGATTTTTATCAGTAATTTGGCAATCCACTGTTGTAATACTTTTTCGAGTCTTTTTAGAAGAAATTGTGACGTTTGCTATAAGTTCCTGAATTAAAAGCAGAAAAATTATTTTCCAAGTGACTTTCATTTTACTACAAAACAAGGCACTTAGTGCACCTTTCTAAACGACAAATCACCAAGTTTATTAAGTTTTACTGTGGTGACTGGAATAAAAGAAGGAAATTCTTTTGGTTTTATTATTAATCCACTATAGTGGCATACAAATTTTGTTTATTATCCTTAAATTGGGCGTTTGCTCAACCCATCGAATTCTTATTACCATTTATTATTGATATATTTGATTTCTTATACAACTAAGCATAAGCACATTACTAAACTGTGTAAATAGATTATCTATGCCATGGGCGTTTTCCCGTGATTATGGTATTAGGTCTTTAAGACAAATAATACAGCTAAACATTTTGAATTGGAATTCTTCAAAGAAATTGGTGAATATTAAACATACAGCTTACCCTCCCGATATGACATACAACGAGGAACGGAAATTCGCGGTTTTTAAACATACTAATCTAATTTTATTTAATTACTGACACGCACGCCCAGACTGAAAGCTCAACCCTAGGGCCCACCCTAGGTTAACCATGACATGCAGAGCGGATAAGTATTTTATAATTTATGTGCTATAGAAACACCCAGTCCTTTTAGATACCAAGTACTGCTGTTGCGCCTGCATGAACACAGTCCAGAAGCTTGTTTAACACTGCAATGATTGCCGAGGATAGTAACTGAGCCCCTTATACGAGTAACTTGCTATCTACAGCGTAATTTTAGTAAACAAAATTAAAAACATGTTACTGATCCTAATATATTGCCAATTTTTGTACGCAGCCTGCCGATGCATATTGAGTATTTTCGGTGTCATCTCTAAGCGTATTTGATACCTTTAAGGACGATTAGGTAACAACACTATGTAGAAAAAATTCTACTTTGCAAACAGTCTGAGAGATACTGATATTAGCCCTGAACAAAACATATTCATTAAGACCCCTATAATCTTCAATATTGAATGATGTCTAGATTTAATTCTTAAAACATTTTAAGCATAGAATACATAAATCAAATTCTATATAGTCAAATTAAATTTTGTTCTCAGTTCACATGAGTGAAATCATTATACTTCAATGTATTAAATTACAACTACTATGCGCAATATAACTGGGACATAGGAGCTTAAGAAATGTCAGTAAGCAAATAACTTAGGTTCAGAATATCAGGAACCATGTCAATGCTGAATAATATACTTGGATTGTATTCTAATGTATTTTAGGACAGTGCTTACGGTGCTTAGGCACCCCCTAATTATTTATACACATTAGATATATCGTGTTTTTGTCATAAAGAAATTTTTAATTCCAAAATGGGGGAAAACCTAATTTCATTTTCATATGAAATCAACTGCATGTAACGTATTTTTGAGAATTTTCAAATATGTGTACAAGCATTTCTGAATCCTTTCCGCCAGTGAACATTAGCATCTTAGATTATCTTATGGTTACAGAAATGTAAATGTGGCCCAACTTAAATGAACACCCATTGTAGAATCAATTTGTAGATAAGCCCTTAATTGACACTAAGCTAAGCCATATCAAAATGTAAAAGAAAAAGGAAAAGAATGATAGGAAAATTTTATGGCTATGCAATTCGCATCTGAAGACTCTTAAAGCATTCAAACAATTTACACGATTTACGTCAATTTGCTAATTAGTTATACATACGTTAATTATCCATTAACGCGATAATTGATATTTTCACATATCAAAAGTTTGTAATTGGCGCAGACAGATTTGTTGGAACCAGTGTTACATACAAAAGTCTGATTGATAGATATATCTCAATCTAATAGGGCGTTACTGTTGACGAAAACTGATCTCATTCTCTCGCAGACAGAAATAATCTTGTATTTATGGAAACAGTCCGTTTTATACCGTTAGTAATGCAATGATTCAATGCGATAGATAAAGAAATTTATAATGTTAACGTATACAATTTAATGTAAATTAATATTATCAGTTTGAATGGCGTTCCTACATCCAATTTATTTCTGGCAAAACCTTTTCATCAAAGCATTGTGTTAATGCAAATAGATAAAGAAATATGCTAACTTATCAAAACTTATCATTATAGAACTAAGTGCATTAATAAAGTGCCTAAATAGATTTTCTATAGCTTTGGCGTTTTCATGTGACTATGGTTTGACGCCATTTAAAAATGAATGAATCAGTGAAGCATTTAGAAAAGAATTCTTCAAAGAAATCGGTGAATAATAAATACTCAGTACTATGCCCGTAGGAACTACAATGAAGAAAGGAAATTCGCGATTTATAAGTGCATTAAGAGTTTACTATTTCATGTTTCAAATAAAGGTACTTGGGAGAAAAGCCCCATCGCCAAAGTAGTTTCATTTTGTGCATCATGAAATTCTATTATTAATTCTGCCACTCCAACGTCGGTGCAACTAGTCTAACTTTCCAGTTGCTTCTAAGTGCATTCCTTTGTTACCTATTTTAGAGTATAACGAAATAGGGTCTACAAAGCCGAAGAGCAACTATTATACAAATATAGTTTTAAAAATAATATTGAAAAATAAGATCACTATATCGTCTGCCTAATATTACAACGTAACAAGCCATTTTATCATGACTGCTACAAAGTAACAAACCATTTTATCATGGCTGAGACAAAGTAACAAACCATTTTATCATGGCTGCGACAAGGTAACAAACCTAACTCCTGATACATTGGTTTGTTACTTTGTCTCAGCCATGATAAAATGGTTTGTTACTTTGTCTCAGCCATGATAAAATGGTTTGTTACTTTGTAGCAGTCATGATGAAATGGCTTGTTACTTAGTAATGTTAGGCAGACGATATTATACATGCAAAAATACATATATATTCATAATGTATATTCTACTGTGAAATTTAAAAGTTTGTTCAATAAGAAATATTTTCCAATTCAATAAAAATTGAATGACCGTGGAAACTGCACTAGATATAACGTCAAAATGATTCATCTACTTTTATTTTAGATACGTACTAACTACGTAGTAATAATACATATCATACGTATTTTTCTGCTACTTGGCATGCTTTATTTTTATGTACATATATAATATAAATATTTACATGTTACATACACACATTAAGAATGCTCTGGTATTCAATTTTAACTGTTTATGTCTGATAACGAAATAATCGTACTATTCATGCATTCATTAATACTTCTACTTTTATTGACCTACGTCACGGCAGAGTCATTAAACGCTTTATACCCTTTTCTTACGATGAAAATATTATCTTAAAGCACAAACTCTCTTTGATTGTAGTACATTCAACATAAGTTGTAATCCTATCTCTGCGTTAAGTAGAATCTCGAACGAAGCAGTTACAAAGTAAAGACGAATAATGCTCTAAGTATAGCCGACAAGATAAGAAATGTAACCATTTACTTGGTATTTGTTTACGAAAATTTTTTTAAAGTTTATATACCTAATTAAAAGCAAGACCGCTCCTTATTCCTGAGAATGTTTGAATCCAGTAGTCGTTTGTCGTTTAGTCGAGTCGAAGTCGTCGAAGTCGAAGTCGAAGAAGTCGAGTCGAAGTCCAGAAGGGAAGTCGTTTAGTCAAGTAAAAATGAAGCTTCTTGATCTCCATAATTCAACTGTTATTAGTTGGATCCTCTGTTGTCATTGTTACCTTACTCAACTCGTTCAAGCTTCAAATCTATTATATAAAACTGGTATTAAATTTTTCATTATTTTTCCAATAATTACAATTACATATACTCAAAGTAATTTTTAAATGTTATGAATTTTAGAAACAATCAACCATAATGAAATTATTCCTAATTTGGTACACGCAAATCGCAATGTTTATGATTCAACAGGGAGTATAAAAAGGGAAAGATTTAAACATTTCGGTATGCCTGTTTGGGAAGTAAATAAAAATACTATATATTTCGATTCAGAAGAAATTACAAATTTCAACTCGTCTAAATTGGACATGATTTCTAATACCACTGATGGATGTAGTTTATCACAAACAGTAACAATAAAAGATGAGAGCTTGAACAACGGCTTATATAAATATTGGTAAGCAAATTTAACTACCAAATTCGCTTAATTTTTTATTTCGTCAAGATTTAAATTTTTAAATCCTTTACAGGATACTGACCATCACACTAAGTCCATTTGCATTCATCTTTACAGTTATTCTTGCAATAATTTACAGCAAGTGCAGAAGAAAGAATAACATTTAATATCCTTAAATCAGTTTGCTCGATACAAAAACAACAGCATTCAATCCAAAGCAAGCTATGAAAGGATATTTGCGCTCAAATGAAAGACTGTCTAACCCCAACGTCGTGTCAAGTAATTTCAAAAATATTATATTATGTACTTATCCTTAACATATTTAAGTAATTTATTGTTAATTTAAAGTGCTTTAAAATTTTTTTGTTAATTATAAATTATAGTAATGTCCTAATGTTATCAATTATCATGCTCTTGTATATTAGATTATACCAATTTACTTTGAATATTAAAGGAAGGGGGAAAATTGATTTCAATCCATAATTAAACGAACATGCGTACACGCCGTCGAATTGAGTTTAGTGAATATAATACTAACATAGTCATTTGCATTGAGATTAAGCCCTTGTTAATCAATTTAGTATTTAGTGCTGGCGGTCTCAAAAAAGTAAGTACAGAATAATATGCTCATCGAAATTAAACTAATTTCAAATAAACGCACGCAGAGTTGGCATATCTATTTATAGGTTTTTGGTAGACAGTTAGATTAAATAATTTTAATAGTAGTCGATAAAATGAAGTTCTAATTCAAAGAAATCGGCTTCGATATTCTACCTTAGGAATGTTTCGTTTATGTAGTTTGCTTATTACTTATCTGTATCCGTAGTATACGGTGAATAAGATGCGTGCTAATAAACATATTATTTCTTTACTAAAACTCCCTCTTCTAGGCTATCAAAAACAACACGATACTCATAAGTAAATGTACACCGTGTTTCATTTCATATTATGTCACCCTTATGGATCTTCGCAATCGGACTATAGTGATAATTTTTAGTTTGTGATATGCATCGTTTGAAAGACAATTCAAAGGGAATTGTGATTAATCACTTGGTATTTGGTTTTTCAAAAAATCATTGAAATAAAAAGTAAAAAAAGTAATGGCACCACAATTAAGTTGGAAAATTAACCATCCCGGCGATAGATTATAGAAATTCCCGAAGTTATTTCAGAAGGGTTGTGAACTTTTCAGAAAAATTTAAAATTATGATTATTTAGGTCAGGAAATCGGAAAAGGTTATACAAAATTTTGAATAGTTTGAATCAATTTTTTATTTAGAAAATGTTTGGGTCAATTTCTTTCAATCTTCTTCAAAAATTTCTAAATTGATAACTAAGATAAACTTTCAAATAGTATTTCTCATGTCATAATGCCAAATGTGGTTTTACTGTCAAGTATTTTCTGGCAATGCTGTTTATTCCAGGTATTAGACAGCAGTGTCATTTGGAATACACTCAGGTACCGGTAACGTGATGTGACCGCTGAAGCCGGAATGTTCTAACTATTTGGAGGACTTATACGTACCTGCGAAATTATTAACAATAATAATACTAGGAATTTTAAGAATGTAAGATAGTGACTTTTAACAGTATTTATTTAATCAGTTTCTAATGCAATACATTGTGTAGAATATAAAGAGAGAAGAAAGATTAATGAGGGAATGAAAGAGTAAGCAGAGAAAGGACTGAAGTGAGAAACTAGCACATGGCTTCCCTTTCAACTTTTTATTTTATTATTTCTGGTGTCTCTCTTCTCGATCCTTCCAGATAAGAGTGCGCAATATGACGCGATGTCACGCAAATTATTTTAATGCTAAATAATTATTCAAGAATGCGCCAAAAATGCAAAACATTAGGCCTTTCCAAGTACTTTTCTTGAAATTAGTGATACTAAAATTATTTCAAAATAGTTAAGTAATCAATCATATTTAAATCATAAATGTGGTTTATTAACTATCGAGCATAGATAAATTTAAACGATTGATGGCGCTAAGCGCGTTTGTTTCAGAGCAAGTATGTGCCCCAAACAGACAATGTTTCACTCCGTTTTTGATCTCTCTCTCAGGCCAATGATTTAACATAGCTTCAACTTAAGACAAAATCTGACATTTATTAAAGACTTAGGTCGGCATAAAAGTCTTCGTGGTTTGGTCGGTCGGATGTCTCACCGTTCAAATCTTCAATATTCTATAATGGGATAATTCTCATATTATTAAACAAACTTCAAGTGTTATTGGCAAAATTTGTTGGGTAATTTGTTCTTTCTATCAATATCTATAATAACTTATTTTAGTTCAAAGATGGAGACTAAAGATGGTATTGGTATATTTACGACTTACGTAATCCATGAAGAAATATCTCAAGGAATTGAAATCAGGTCGGTCGGTAGGATTTTTGTTCCAACAGGAGAGCATAATGTTGTACCTGCAAAACAGAATTAAAAAGTCAGAAGACGTCAAAACTGCTCGTTTTATCAATATTTATACAAATATTTTCCCACTAAAGGTGCTAGGTGCCAATTAGGTGTATAATTATTTCTCTGCACCGTGTGGTTCTTACTAAATATCAGCGATATTTACTCAGAATGCCTATCTTAATATGACAGTATTTGAGTATAATAACAAAATATTCCTTGAAGCAATTGAAGCCAGCTGATTGGAAATCAGTCAAAATTAAAGATTGCATTTCCCTAGAATTTGTGTGTAACAAAATTTCAATCTAAGTCATTTTATCAGCCTTTAGTATGCAGAAATATGCATATTTTTCGGAATTATTTTATCAATTTTGTGATTGTTCATATACATCAATGTTGAAGTATTATTGCATTAAATGACCCTTAAACTGTTTTAGAGATAATTATTATCCAAAATAAAGCCTTCAGTGACATCGGGTCCTTATTAGCTTTCGATTCGATTCGCTTTCGATACCTCAAACGGTGAAATTCTTCAAAAGACCAAGTTTTGACCTTTGACACCGAGGAGGGGTCACCAAAAGTGAAATGCTTGATATACCCCTAAAGTTTGGTTTCATAATCTCTTTAATTTGAACCTAACAGATTTTAGGAAAAAGTTTTATATTTTGGAAAAAATTCCGTAAAAACCCCTTTTTTGAAACTTTGTAGGGTCTTTTGAAATCGAAAAACTGAGAATTTACAACTCTTTCAAAATGCGTCAGGAGATAGACTTAAGGCGGTTCTCCAAACCAACTTTTAGCAAAATCAGTTCAAGGGTTAAAAAGTTGTTTTGCTTTTCCTTTTCCAAAAGGTCCTTTTCATATGACCAATGAGGTCTAAAATGGTTTTTCCCTGAAAATTGTTATTAGTCCAGCAATTTATAAAACGATTTTAACAAAAATCAGTAGGGTTCGTCACCGGTCTGTAGGCATTGTTTATGCCTATTTTGGTCAGCTTCGGTTGATGCTTTCGAAAGTTATCATGGGTACGGAAGGACGTAGGTACTCAGAACCCACCGATGAGACTGTGCGGTTCTAAAAGCTCGCTTCCTCGGGCCAGCTAAAAATAGCTGATACTTTCCTACACCCAGGCACGCATCAAGAAATTTTATCAAGGAGGAGCAACCAAAAATAATGACGAAATTTTTTTTTTAAACTTTGGCTCTTTTTTGAAAAAAACCTTTTCTCATAGATTCAGTGGGCGCTGCGCCCTTCTCGCCCCCTACTGGATACATGCTTACTATACCCGTCTAGCTAGAGTTTTTTATTGACTTAATTGGCAACATTAATATAGAATCTTACAATTCATTGGAGGCATAATCTGGTTTCAGATTTCTGAGTCCCTGGTCCAACATTTTTACGAAGTCTATTGTCCAAGATATTCCGGGATACGGGACTTCTCCAAGAGAAAATATTTCCCAGATAGTGACGCCATAGGCCCAGACATCGGACTGAGTGGAGAAGGTCATTTCTCTAAGAGACTCGATAGCCATCCATTTCCACGGCAGAGGATTTGATTTGTCCGTTTTCTTGTAGTCCACGTAATTATACATCCGACGACTTAATCCGAAATCCGATATTTTTACTACTTCCCTCTCTGTCAGCAGAATATTCCGGGCAGCCAGATCAGAGTGTATAACCTCAATACAGAATATGGAAATCATTAAAACGATAATGTGTAATTATACCTACAAATTGCATTTTATTTAATATTTGTACGTACATGTTTCAAGGAAAGATAATCCATCGTAGACATTTTGTGCAAGATTCCGATCTACAAATGAATTACAAAAATCACAATTACTTCGGAAAAATAAACCCGATTTACATTTTTACCTAAGGAAATCCAAATTATCTGAAATTTCTTGTTTTATGTTTCGTAGATGATTTTGTAAAGATCCCATCGAACAAAGTTCAGTAGCAATGAACAATACACCTACGAGTACATGTTAATGATATTTTTTAATTTTAATTAAAGTGCAGGAATCAGGAATTAAATTGTGAAAATATTCTGCTCTATTATTTAGTTGCATTTATTAAAATAGTAATTGTGACCTGATTTAATCTCTTGTGTATATGCTCCTCCTAATTTGATTATATTTTCATGTCCACCGACGTAGATCCATATTTTCAACTCGGATAGCATTCCTTTTAGACCTTCTGATGAGGAAATATTTTTTGTAGTTTTAAATGCAAACTCCCCTCGATCGTGAATTATTCCCTTGTACACCGTTCCGAATTCTCCAGAGCCCAAAATGTGTGTTTTATCTGCAGCAATTAATAAGGATAATAAAAAATCAAATGAAACCAAAACATTTGAAATTTCATTTCAGCAACTCGGAAGTATAACCTGACCTATTTCAAAAGAATCCTTAGCCATTTCATATTGCATGTCATAGGGTAATCCGAAAGGGTTCAATTGTGCAGACTGCAGATTTTCACTTCCTTGAAAAAATTCATTTATCTCCGATTCAGTTAAATGGGCAATTATTCGCTATATAAACAATTTCTCAAATTATCAAACGTTTTGTGCCAAAATAGATTTTTGAAACTTTGAAAATACTTTCGATATACTAAGACATAAATAAACTCACTTGTGAGGCTCTCAAGCGGCGTATGAAATACACAATAATTAATATCGCTATCAGTAAACATATCGATGTCGTTAGAATTAAAATTGACGTCATAGTCATAGTCATACCAAATGTTGAATCTGCGTCAGTAATATTTTAATTATGCAATACCATCGCATTATGAGCTTTTGCATAGTTCAAATTGAAATCCACACTGCTGAAATTGACTGACCTTTCTTGGTCGATACTTTAAAAGATTTTGTAGAATTTCCATAGGTATTTGATGCTGTACAAACATATTCTCCATCCAACGTGTCATTGTAGTCCGAAAATATTAATTGCTTGAAGTTTTTCTGACCGGAGACGCTTAATGGAGCTTCTATTGGCTTTATCAGCAAACAAATTGTAAATATATTTCTGATGAAATATGTAGTAATAACAATAACAATGTTATAGTTGCCATATTATTCATTCGATAGATTACTAATAAACCATATCAAATCCATGTGAAAATGTGATTGTGACGTTTTAAGACATACTTTTCTTAAGAACTTTAACCTTATGATTTTGCGCTTGACCAAAGATTGGTCTGACCTAAGGAATTACCTTTCGATTAGGATATCTCATGATATTCAGCAGTGCGGAAATGAGAACTGAGCTAAAGTTAAGGAAATGTCTTAGTGATTAAACCGCGCAAACAACAAACTCGTCCGATTATGTCCATTTTCAAATTTAACCTCACTTTTCATACCTAGATTACGTACTGATTTTTTTAAACTAAATATATCTCAAATATGGTTCTTGATTTATCGTGCTAATAATGGACGAGCGGCAGACACAGAGATCGCTGGAATTCCCAAGAAACAACTAGTTAAAAAGCCGTATTAAACGTAAAAGTAAATAGAGAAGAAAATAATATATCACGAGCTCAATCTAGTATAGGACGTTACTGTGTGTACGTAAACACATTCTATCATGGACAGAAATAACCTTTAACTATTTATGGAAACAGTCCGTTTTATATGCATTAGTAATGCAATGATTCATTGCGAATCGCGATATATAAAGAAATATGATAAATTATTTTTAATGTAAATGAATATCATCATTTTGAATGGCGCTTGTACATCTAACGTGTAAATGTGGACAGCTGGTAGAAATTGTCCGGTATCCTGGTTACCGGAAAGTTTTTGAAAGTAGGCAAAGCCGAAAACGCTTGATTAGAGAAGGAAAAACAGGGAAGGGGGAAGGAGAAAAGGGAAGACACCGATTTGGCAATTATCGGAGTTTGCGACTGCTGAAAACATATAGCAAATTAAAATAAAAAAACTTTTCCTACGCCGTTTTTCCGTGACCATTCGACATTGGGAGTTGGACGACCTTCGCTGACACAACTCAAACTTTGTGCTTTCTCTCCAACAGAAAATGCTTTCTCCGCTTCAAGAGACAATATTTTGGGTGCCATTCCATCTAAATTATTTTAATACTTATAGATTACTAGTAGCTCCCAGCATATGCGACTCGATTTTAAAAGGTATTATTTAGTAATAAAATCCTTGAATCCACGCGATAAAATTCAAATTTGCCCTACCAGACATACATAGTTATATAGGTAGTAAAATTTTTCTCAGTCTGCGATTATATATTGGAATTAACGAAATCCGAACAACGCTCAATGGATTGTAGGCGTCTTTTGTTGTTGGACGTTTTTTGTACGTTATGATATCTGCGAACAGTAATATTATTTGGAAATCTGACGCACCGCCTATTTTGGTCATAAGAACTAGTTAATACTAAACTTTATAATTTTTACCTTTAGGAAAGGTTTGTATGGAGCCATTAGTAAAAATGACAAGCCAATGTATTCCATGGGCGTGGAGAAAGGAATGTCTTTCACAAGAACAGGTGGTGTTTTGGCCAAAGATGAAATAACCTCTTTCGTTCAAACATTGCAGCTCTACAATTGCTTCCGTTTTGACATCGAATTGTGAATCTAAAATATAAGGAATGAAATATTTCTTGTAGCTTGTATGCCACTTGATTAAAGGAAATGAAAGAAAAGTTTTAATAAATAAGACTGTGTAAGAACTGAAATTCGATCGATAATACAATTGGAATAATTACAAATTATGTCTCTAGATATTTGTTTCAGATAGGTAATGTATAAGTGATTCCCAAAGTATTGTTTTAAATCATTAGTGAAATAATATTGGTAGCTCACATGTCTTTCCATCAAAACCTCTGAAATATAATTCTTTCCTAATAGAGGAACTGTCGCCAATGAACTCATGCAGACATTGTACAACAGTTCGTTTGGCTGTGGGAATAGATTGACAAGATGAAAAATTGTCTTGTTTTGCGAATGACGACTTATCTTGACATTTTCCCCCCTTTATAAGAGTTATTTCCTGGTCATCGCAAATTTCAAGTCCGTTCTACCACAAACAATTAATATTTCGTTATTTTCACGGAATTTATTTTAAAATAAACCCTAAATCACATGAAAATGACAACCTTATACTGTAGATAGTTGTCCCACATGCGACATTGTGAAATTTCATTACATTCTATTTGCAATATTCTAATATTGATGTTTTTAACATTGCTGCAAACAAATTTCTCTATTGTGGGGTCATAGATGAGTTCGATTTGACTACCAGAGAACACCCAAACATGTAAAATTGTTGCCTTGTCGGGAGAGTTAGTACAAGCTATAGGATAATATTCGGATGACACATTCTTCAACTGAGAGTTTGATATTTCCATTTCCGAAACAAAACGATGCTCAGGTTTTCTGACTTCATAATGTGTTAGTGAAACATTTATTTTCTCCTCGGATCTGTATGCAGTCATTACTTAATAATAAAAAACTTCACAAATCTTAGTTATTATATCGTCTGACAGTGACATTCTTACCCTAAAATAATTGTAACGTTTGTTTTCGTGCTACTACAAATCAAGTGCCAATTTTATTTCGATATACGTGTTGCGGATTCAACCAAATCACGAGCATAGAATATTACAGGGATGTTCGGGTAAATTTGTAAGCCTGTGAAATAAATTATTAGAATTAATTCAGTTATGAACATTCAAAAGTTGCATTGCAAAGAAAAAATTGTGTTAAATGTAATTAATTTACCATTGTAGCAACCCTAATTGTTTTAGAGAACTGGATTGTGTGATTTTCTGATTTGATAATGATAACTTAGAGAACTAAGACGACGGGGTGGGAAGAAACTTACTGTTTGATATTATTTGTTTGGATTACTTTACTGCATATTTCTATTATTTTTTATCTGGATGCAAATATTTAAAATAATTTTTGCATTTGTAGATGACAGTTAATTATTATCTATAGATAAATCTCTTTTCATTCCTTTTACATTCCTTTTTGAAAGCCTATTAGGCCTCAGAATTTAAATGGAGACAGCTGACTCCATTTGACCGGTTTGCTCATTTTCAAGAAACAAAATGGATCATTTTGGCATTTTTATTAAAAAGGTAGGAGTACGATTTTTTAAAAGTAGTTATTTTTGCCTTTTTTACCTTTTTGATGTAGCAGCGTGCCCCATTCATATATTCACTTCCACTTAAGATGCAATTGTAAATAACTTTAAATGTTAAAAAGGGCTACTTTTTTTAAAAAAAAGAGCAGTGCATTTTTGCTTTTCCGTAAAAAACAAGTACCTTTTGTTACCTTTGCATTGTGATTGTAGAAAGAATGGAGCACACAGGCACATTAAATATCGAAAATGGAATTTCAACTAATAAGTATTAGTTAAACATTCTTCAAAACTTCAATGTCCTAACTTAGACGTTCTTTTGAAATGTTTATGTATGAAACATTGTTTTAAAAGTACTAGCTTTTAAGATACTACTGGTTGCTTCTATATTTATATTATATTTTATCCATTTTTGGCTGGGACACTGTGTGTGTATATATGTTTAGTATAGTATCTCAAAGATAAATGTAAAGATACCTGGAGAAAATTGAAGTCCAAAGCATGGCTGCATAGTTTTCCAAATGCTCGGACGTTTAAAGTCTTTGTTGACACAAAGCAACATTCCACGTCTATTCCATATACTGCTTATGTTGACTCTGAATCCTTCTAAAGAGTTCCATTGTATCACAGAGCTATCGCCACTTAGATTGAGTTTCGAAGGAGAATCCTAAATTTCAAATACAAGAGTAATTATTTTAAGTTAAAGAAATTAGAAATAAGTCCAACATAAAGTCATTTTACTGGGCAAGTTTCCAGGACATTAGTGTCGAAGTTGAATTCCTCCAAGAAAAAAAGGGAATGATATTGACCGATGCATGGAAGGTACAGAACTTTCTCTACGACTTCAATGTTGGTGAATCGTTTCTTAAGCCCACGTAAACCTAGTATACCAATGCGTAACTTGTATTAGAAATTTCACTAGTCCAAAGAGTGTATTATTCACTTAAATTATAGCATCCTTAACGGTATTCGGTAAAAACGCCTAAAACGAAAACCCAAATTTACCTCTATAGATTATGAAAATGTCGATTTATATAATGAAACGATAAGGGAGAAAACGTAACTTAAAAGCCACAACATTGGAGAGATAATGCAACGACATGAGTAGATAATGCAACTACATAAGGAGAAAATGCAAAATAGTTAGAGACTTTGACATTACTCGTCTATTGTATCCTGTGTATTTTTTCAGATTTTCGTAAAGTAAATTTTTATTAATTACCCAATAATAAGAAACGTATTTTCGTATTTTGAATTTCCGTCGGTAGATTTAGGTTGAGTATTGTGTAAGTCAACCGATAAAAGTTTTCATCTAAAATATATGATCTATCATTTGGCACAATCATTTTAATTTTGAACTTGTAGGAACTGGAATTGGAAAAATCAGTTACGCTCCGTTTCGTTTTGAATTTTGTGAATTGTACCAATGGCTTTTGGTCTCCAAAGTCAAAATCAATTGTGATAGGATTGTCAGAGATGCATTCGAAAGACTTGAGGTCAGATGCGGAACTCAATACAACCTTTAGATTGTTGTCGTTCTGATAGCAACCTGTAAAAGCTTCTTCTTTCTTAATGAAAAGAAGGTGGATCGTAATGTTGCAGTTAACAGATTGAATTTTATCAGTAATTTGGCATTTCAATGCTGTAATATTTCTTCCAGTCTTTTTTGAAAAAATTGTAACGTTGGCAATCACGTTGGTTAGAAATAATTCCTGAATTACAAAAACGCAAATTATTTTCCAAGTAAATTTCATTTTGCAATCTTGTGTGTAGAAGACTACAAAACAAAACACTTAATGGACCATTTCTAGATTACAAACGATAGATTACTTATTAAGCTATATAATTTTTACTCTGATTACGAAGACGATGACTGACTTAAAACAAGGAAAGTTTTTGTATTTATTAGGCCAATATCATTCACATTTTGTATATTATGCTTAAATTAAACTGTCTATTAGCTCATCCCATTGAATTGTAATTACCATTATTATCGGATATACATTACCAATCATACAAGTAAGCACATTACTAAAGTGCTTAATAAATAGATTTTCTATGGCTTTGGCGCTTTCCTGTGACTATGGTTAGGGGTTCTTTAAAAATAAATTAATCAGCAAAGCATTTAGAAAGGAATTCTTCAAAGAAATCGATGAATAATAAATACTTAGTAGCCTTACCGTAGGAAATGAGAAAAGGAAATTCGCGGTTCGTAAGTACATTAAGACTAATCAATTATTTCATTCTTCAATCAAAAATAATGATACTTATTAACTAGATTTTCAATGAAATTAATTTTTAAAATAAACTCATAAATATAACCAAGCTTCAAGGGAAAAACAACTCAATCATAAGTCACGTGATGCTTACGTACATATCTTTCTAACGAATATTATTGTTCATCTATATTCTAAAATATCTGTAGTAGAAATATATTTAGTTACCTACTAATATAATACCTAACCGCTTCGTGTTAGTGTAGCAGAGCGCATGATCAATTATCAAAATCACCGATGACAGTTTCGACAATTAATCAATGATGATGTAAACGGGGGTGTGTGCCGTGCAGCGGTTATTGTAACAACACGTTTCATCACAGCTGTGCTTGTATGTTAAAAATTTAACGAACTATATCTGGATCTGTGATGACTGCACGGTATTAAAGTTTCTCAACTCTCCATTCACAATAGGCTACTTGAACTAGAAGACAAGATAAAAAATTTTAAAATTGATGAGCATGAGCCTGTTGCTGAACAACCAGATCTAACAAATAATATTAGCTCCAATTCTGAAAAAATTGCTAAATTAGAGCAAAAAATTGAAGGCCGCAGATGCATTTAATACTATGAGGATTAGATTTGTCTCAATCCGATCCAAATTACATAACCATAAATGAATTGTCAGACGTTTTCCTTAATATTAAAACTTAAGTATTTATCAATAGGTGATTTCGAAAATTGATAAAATAACTACTGGGAGAAAAGCATCACCTCCAAAGTCAAAAGTAGCTTCTTTTTGTACATCATGAAATTCTTTTATTAATTCTGGCCCTCCCAACGCCGGTACAACTGGACTAACTTGTTCGAAACCAACCATTGCAATGTTCCCGATTTTAGAGTACCGAAAAGCTATACAATGCCTAAGAGGAATTATTATACAGATATAGTTTTAAAAATAATACTGAAAAATACATAAGACTTTCCATTTCAATAAATAAAGAATGATACTGCACGAAAAATGATACGGATACTACACTATAGATATAATTAAAACGTTTATGATTCACCTACTTTTATTTTTATTACTAAGTAGTATAATACGTATTAAACGTTGCATTAGAATTTTTCTGCTACTTGGTATGCTTTACATTACTTATATATGCTTAAAGATATTTGCATATGACATACGCACATTAAGAATTCTCTGGCATTCATTCTGGACTGTTTATGTCTGATAAAGAAATAATCGTACTATTCATGCATTCATTAATAATTCTACTTTTATTGACCTACGTCAGGGCAAAGTCATTAAACGCTTTATACTCTTTCCTTATTACGATGAAAATATAATGCTCAAAGTACAAACTCTTTTACATTGTAGTCCATTCAACATAAGTCTAATCATATCTGCGTTAAGTAAGTAGAATCTCGAAGCGGTTACAAAGTAAAGACGAGTAATGTTCTATGTATAGCCGACACGATAAGAAATGTAACCATTTACTTGTTATTTGTTTACGACAATTTTTACTAAAGTTTATATTCCTATTTAAAAGTTAGAACGCTCTTTATTCCTGAGAATGTTGGAACCAGTAATTTAAGGGAAGTCATTAAGTCAAGTAAAAATGAAGCTTCTTGATCTTAATAATTCAACTGTCATTAGTTGGATCCTCTGTTGCCATTGTTACCTTACTCAACTCGTTCAAGCTTCAACTCTATTATATAAAGCTGGTATTAAATTTTTCAAATTATTTTTCCAATAATTACAATTACGATATACTCAAAGTAAATTTTAAATATTATGAATTTTAGAAACAATCAATCGGAATGAAGTTATTCCTAATTTGGAACACGCGAATCGCAACGTTTCTGATTCAACAGGGAGTATAAAAATGGAAAGATTAAAACATTTCGGTATGCCTGTTTGGGAAGTAAATAAAAATACTATATATTTCGATTCAGAAGAAATTCCAAATTTCAACCCGTCTAAATTGGAAATGATTTCTAATACCGCTGATGGATCTAGTTTATCACACACAGTAACAATTAAAGATGGGAGCTTGAACAACGGCTTATATAAATATTGGTAAGCAAATAACTAAAAAATGAGCTTAAATTTATTTATTCCTTCAAGATTTAAATTTTTAAATTATTTACAGGATACTGACCATTACACTGAGTCCATTTGCATTCATCTTGACAGTCATTCTTGCAATAATTTACTGCAAGTGCAGAAGAAAAAACAACATTTAATATTCTTAATTCAGTTTGCTCAATACAAAAAAACAGCATTCAATCTAAAGCTATGAAACGATATTTGCGCTCAAATAAAAGACTGTCCAACTTAAACTCCAACTTCCTCTCAAGTAATTTCAAAAATATTATATTATGGATATAACCTTAATAAAGTTAAGTAATTTGTTGTTCAATTAAAGTAATTAAAAAAATATTACTAATTATAAATTATAGTAATGTCCTAATGTTATCATGTTCTTGTATATAAAATTATATTATATAAGAATTTAAAAAAATGTATGAAATAATTTTTAAATTAGAGTTTCGAATAGCATTGTATATACCTACAGATGACATGTTCGCCGCTGTTGCCGCTAGTGGTTGTAGCGTGTCGCCACTGTTTCCGCCGTTGCCACTGTCTCCGATATTATGCTGTTGCCGCTCATCCCCCATACCTCCCAGCGGCAACAGCGGAGACAGTGGCAACAAAGTACCGCTGCCTAAATTCAGCCCCCGCGAGAGATTTGGTCACGAATTAGATAGTAATTTATTTATATTTTCAACTTTTTTGGGAGAACTGCGGGTGTAAGCGAATGCGTTGGAATAAGTTGATGAAAACCGGTGTTTCAATGTATTTTTGCACGGGCTTTCGATTGGTATCAACGGTTTTGTCGTGCTACTTACTGTTCTTTAGATACATAGGGCCTGAATCCCAATTTGACACCCTGTACAAGAGTCAAATCTTTGCAGACATTTTCTCAAATTTATTTTCGGAGACTTATTGAACCACGTAATGTTTAATTTTATTGATCAAAGTAAAGTGCGGTCATTAATGTAATTTTGGATAGGCTTTCAAGTTAAGTGTTGTGCATTGTGCATACTATACTCTACAGTAATTCCAATTGCTGAAATCCATTGGGTGAAAGAAGAAGTGAAACACGGTGTATTTGCATGCAATACTAAATTGATATCTTTTATGTTGGTCTTAATCCATATAATACGCAAACAGAATTAGTTATATAAACTTTTGAACTTAGTACAGTAAATGATGTATAAATATTATAATATATGTATTTTACGGGATATATTTAATGGGTCCCTGAAAAAATTTAAAAGTCCCTGAAAAATAATTGAAACGCCAATTGCTGATTTTGTCATATCGTTTTATTAATGGGTCCCTATGGAATTATTTAAAATGTCCCTGCAAATGTTGAAATGGTACACAAATAGTTGTCTTGCTTTCTTAAAATAATGAAACTCGTTGACTCTGAAATGTCATTACTAGAAATGTTTTTAGAAAGTTTTTTAATTCCTTCTTTCGCTTCAAATAATTTTTTAAAGGTGGAAGTGAACACTTGTTGGAAAAATAAAAACGCATCCCCTTCATCGAAAACCAAATTTTAGGTTGAAGTAAGGCAGAGGTTACGCAAATACCTCTTAATGTTATTGTTTTAATTAAGTTAGTTCCCTCAAAATCTGGGTCCGGTATGCCCTGTGTATTTAATTGCGCGATTTTTAAAATAGGCAACCTTTGCCTTAATTGCATACCAAATTTGGCTTACACGGACATTTTACTCTGTTTGCACTAACAGTAGCACACTTCCACACTGCTGCTTAAATTCACAGATCTTTGAGTCCATAAAGTAAGAAGGGCTCTATTAGATTCTTCTTAGGTCTCGTATTTTAACAAAAAAGTCCAATCTAATCTTTTTTCAGCTGAATTTTGAAATATCAATGGTTATTTTTCCTCTGTGTCGGAGCTATAATATTATGTTAGTTTGCGAAGTAATAGAACAGAAGACGCGTCAATATCTTAATTGTGCAGAGAGTTGGAGACAAATGTGAGATTCTAGCCATAGTGAACTGGGTCGTTTATTTCAACTTATCTGATTGTACCTCCAAGTTCTCAATCTTAACACAATATTCATTTCCTTGTAGTCTTATACTAGAAATGACGTTGACAACACCACACTAATTGGTCCATGTACCATTTAAGCATTTGTAGGGACTTTTTAAATAATTCCATAGGGACCCATTAATAAAACGAAGGGACATAGTCAGCAATTGACCGTTTCAATTATTTTTCAGGGACTTTTAAATTTTTTCAGGGACACATTAAATAGCACCCGTATTTTACTTTGATGGATGAGAGGCCCGCCCCGAGCTCAATTGTCACCCTGGGCAAAATATAAATGCCGCCCCTCATTTTGACTATATAATATATTCTCGCTACGAAAAATCACTTATGCGTTGAGGGCACCCATCCCCCGAAATCTAAAAACTTTGCAAAGCTTTTTGCACCCCGCGCGATTATCGATCATGTTTAGGTCATTTTTGACTAATTTTCGTCAAAGAAAGCAGTACCTTATTTAGAAGTCGATTTCGGAGGGGGCAATGATATCATATGACTATGAGAATATATTAGGCATAATCGCTTAAACTTTGGCTTATTTTGTCTAAAATGAGTCAATAATAGCCTAAAAATCACAAAATCGCGCTCCACAAATACATACACAAATATACATATTGAGTGCATAATTAGATTATTTTGACAAATGAGTCCAAATTCAGCTTAAATCGTATAACGTTTCTACTATATTATGACTTTTATTTACTTCGAATTCAGGACTACGGCCCTGTTCTGCAATGACTCAAATACTAATAATATCTAAGTAATATCGGTATGAGTGACCAGCGAATCATTTCACATTTGTTTTGAGAACTATTTTTTGCAATTGATATTTTTATTAATTTTTAAACGATTCTCCAAAATAAAAATACAATTGGACAGAGAAAATTTTAACTGTTCTATTTATGCTAAATTTGCCAAATTGTATGGGCTAATTTTGGTATTTTGCCGCCCCCTTACTTTTGCCGCCCCGGGCGGTTGCCCTGCTCGCCCATGCCTCCGGGCGGCCCTGGATGAGTGAGTATTATAATAATATACGACATGCAGTTGAATGGAAGATAAAACATGCCAGTTAGTGTGTCACTTATATCATATTATGTAATACCTAGATAGATAAGTATCCTATATAGTAGATAAATATATGACGTATAAGAATAACTACTTATGATAGTATGAATGCCCAAAGTTATATGAATCATCTGCAACATTTATATTACTATGCATCCAAAATAGGCTGTGCGCAGTGTTTGCTCACTCTGTTCAAATCGGCCACGTTGAAACCCCCAAACTTACTGTAGCCATAATATTTTACAAAAATAGCCAAAATGAAAATCAAAAAAATCTTATTTACAATTTTGAAGTACTTCAAAATTTGGAAAGCGAAATGATTCGGTTTTGATGTTCTTCGTTTGGATTTGTCTTGGGTGCTCATTGTAAGGGGCTCGGGACCGCAGACTAATAGTATTATGCCCAAAGGCAACACTAACAATAAATGTTTCTGGGATACATTGGATCCATCTAATCTAGTTGAGAATAATTTGGGAATAATCGTTGCCGATAGCCGCTGTGTTACTGTGGTGTTGCCTTACAAACGAGCCTCACAGACTCGTCAGTGAAGATGAGACTTACCTATAGATACAGATATAAAGTACTTTGAATACCATGACTATATGGATGCGCATAGGGATATATTGTTACAATAAACTATAAATATGTGCAATAGGCCATAAAACGTGTACAATAGACAGCCAGTTGCTCAACATGCTCAATTTGTTTTATTTCATGCTACATGTATTGGTACATTCTGGATATTAAATCCTTGCTTGCCTCTTCTATGATGTATACCTACATTCTACATATTATGATATAATATAGTCATTGTGCTTGACTTTCAGGCGTCCCCGGCGCTTTCAGACAATTGTACATTTATTCATTTAGTTAGGAAGCATTACATGTTTACACAATCAGAGTCAACGCTGTGGAGATAAAAATCTTGGAAATAATGGAAGATTCTGAATATAAATTGATATATTTTAACACTCGCGGAATTTGTGAACCGATCAGATTTATTTTGTCAATCGGCAAAGCTTCATTCAAAGAAATCCGATTTCCAAAAGATGAATTATGGCCTCATCTTCCGGAGGAAATTAAAGCAAGTAAGAAATATCAACCCATTATATTTTCGTCATTAAAATTTCAGGAGTATTGCACGGTTACTGCTGAATTGTATTCTACCTATTGTTCTTAATCACTAATATAGAGATTTGTTTCTGTATATTATTAACAAGCACTACCATGGGGCATCTGTCCAGTTCTAGAGCTAAAGGATGGAAGAGTCATTTCGCAGTCACTGGCTATAGCTCGATATTTAGCTAGAAAATTTAATCTTGTTGGACAAAATGAATTTGAAGCGGCAAAATGTGACGAAATTGTGGATTCGGCCAATGAATTTTTGATGGATTGTAAGTTGCATGTTTAATTTACAATTTTATTATACGCTATGTGGGAACCGCTCACTACTCGAGATATATATACATTAGCTATACAGTATTATAAGTAGTCTATGAAAAAACTGACAGCGATAATTACTGTCAATTATAAATTAAAAGAAAATTGTATTTGTTTAACAAATAGCCTATTTGAAACGCTTCAACGAAGAGGACAAAGATAGAGAAACGGTAAAGGATTCTACATTGCAATGGCTAAATAAATTAAACAGAAATCTTCAAGATAATGGCGGGAAGTGGTTTGTGGGTGATGAATGGACATGGGCAGATATTTATGTCGCTTACGTCGTAACGCAGTCAGGAAGCTTGTTTAACACTACACTGATTGCCGAGGATAATACTGAACTGGAACCATTGAAAAAACTGGTGGAAAAAGTCTATAGTATCCCTGAAATCCAAGAGTGGATTCAAAATTCGCCTCCTACAGAATTATAAATCTTAAACTATCCAACTAAAACATATAAAATTCTGTAAATTATTCACTAATGCTAAGTACAATCAGAAATATTTAAATATTTGACTTAAATTACATATAACGTTTCTTCAAAATTATTAGCACAAAATATTGACATTGGCACAATAATCTATTATTATACTATTTTTTCCTATTTCAAACATCAACGCAACGTCCTACCTAGTATAATAGTCGTACTAAAATAAAATTAACACAGGTACAAAACCAATATTTACATTGCTAAAAATTAATGTGACCTTCAAATTGATAATGTTTGGAACAAAAGAAAGTTTATTACGCTTAAAAAAATACAAATAATAAACAAACCATAAATTACTTTTTTCAGTATTGGTACTATAATAACTCACGCTAAAATATATGAGTCAAAAACAGGAACAAATATGTTAATTTACTTTTATAATATGGCAAGTAGTAATTAAGTTGGGGGTGGATTGTTGCTGTGATGATTCTTTACATGTCTCTTCATCTTAGATTGGTCTGCATAGGGTTTCTCACAAAACTTGCATTTATAGGGTTTCTCTCCAGTGTGGGACCTTAAATGCCTTTTGAAGGAGCAACCATCATTAAAACATTTTCCACAAGTGTCACACTTGTGATTTCTCTCTCCAGTATGAACTTTCATGTGTCTATTTAGATGTTGGCTCAACTTGAAAGTTTTGTCACATTCTTTACATTTGTAATTTCTTTCTCCGGTGTGGACTTTTCTGTGGGAACTTAAGTAACTATACTGAGGGTAGGTTTTCCCACAGATGTCACAAACATAAGGTCGTTCTCCAGTATGAACTCGCTCGTGCTTTCCTAATTCTGTTTTTCCTGGAAAACGTTTCCCACAGACTGTGCAAAGAAAAGGTCGTTCTCCCGTATGAGTTCTTAAGTGTCGAGCCAACTCGTTCGTTTGTATAAAGCCTCTTCCACAGAACGAGCATTTACAAGCTTTTTCTCCAGTGTGAATTTTCTTGTGAATTTTCAAGTACCCTGATTGAATATAACTTTTGCCACAAACGTCACAGATATAAGGTCTTTCTCCAGTGTGAATTCGCTCGTGTACTTTTACATCTTTTATACATGGAAACCCTTTATTACAAAACGAACAATTATGAAGTTTCTCCCCATTCTTCCTTCGGTGGGCGTTTTCATGACCTTTCAAAAGATTCTTGTGCACAACTTTTTGGCAAAAGCTACATGCAACCATGTTAGCCAATTGCCTTCTAGATTTCTTCCTCTTCTTAACTCCTGGAATTAATTTCTTTTTAGAAACATTACTTGAACCTTGCTGAGAAACCTCAGTAGTTGGTTTTTGAACTTTATCTGATTGTCCAGAAGGTGTGATATTTACTTCCGATTGTTCCGATCCTATTTCTGTAAATGAAATCATCTTTAAATCAATCAGACAACTTTCAAATACAGTAAAATCTTTTTCACTGTGGTTTATAACAAAAATAGAAAACAAATTGACGATTACCGTTTTCCTTAACATTGCCATCACTAAATACGTTGACGTGCATATCATTATTCCCGACAAGATCACTGCTGCCACACTCGTCTTCAAATTTAACAGGTAGCAGTTGCGCCAAATCATTGCTAAAACTGACTGCATCTACAATTTTCACAAAAATGACATTCTATAAAATTAGTACATAATATGAAGGCGAAACAACTACAACAACTATGCATTTAATTTATTTTTAAATTAATGAACATCATGTTATTGTACCATCTTTAGGATTGTTCGTCAAATTATCTTTGTCATCGAACGTCACTGGCGATATGCCTGCTGGTTTTTGAATCCTATAAAATTATTACATTTCTCAAAAATTGTACCTACATAAATTCGAATTCTGTGATGAGATGAATGGATATTAGCAATTCACTTACCTTTTCTTCTTTTTAGAAACCCAATCCTTGTCTTCATTATCGTTTTCATCATTTGAAGAAAAAACTTCACAAAAATCCGGATCAAAATCAGCATTATCTGATGGCAGTTCCAAATCACTGAAATCCGTTGACAC
Organism: Tomocerus qinae; assembly: GCA_020055645.1. Lineage (NCBI taxonomy): Eukaryota > Metazoa > Arthropoda > Collembola > Entomobryomorpha > Tomoceridae > Tomocerus > Tomocerus qinae. The sequence goes on along the minus strand of CM034546.1, from coordinate 36,248,261 downwards.
TTGGTCGGTTTGTTGAACACTTGTACATAATAGAGAGGATTCCTGAAAGAATAACATTAGAATAGAAGATAATGTAAGAATATTGTTTTTGAAAATAAATACTAAGAAGGTGTACATAATACTACTGACAAAGCCAATAAGACAACCATTTTAAATAACAAAAATAACAGCAACGGAGCGTTATTAACAATAAATCTGTATTCATAAAAATATTGAAATATATATTATAATATAAATCCTAATTTGATTTTCCAAGCAAATAGTCATATACTTTAAGTTTTGTTAAAACCAACATTTTGAGAAATATTTGATGTAGATTTTCTGAGTTCATATTTATTCCTTTGAGCTATTGTTTCTTCCAAAATAGCATTTTCAAGCTCTTCAGTCGTCGGCGTGTATTTAGTCTCGTTTTCTGTTCCATAATTCTGATCATCGCAAATAATGTTTTCAAAATCTGAGAGTAACTTTGGTTCTTTAGTTCTACTGCCATTTAAATAGAGATTCTCTGGTGCAGCTTGGCCTAAAATGTTATTTAAGTCTGCAACAAAAACATTTGAACATGTGTTCATGAATTCATGGACTATTATGTATATTAAAATCTATTTGAATTCGGATTTGATAATTTACCAAAAAGAATTCCACAGCGGATTTGATTCAATTCAAATTTCGGATCCTCTGTTTGGAGACTTATTTCCAGTTTTGATTTGACAACTTTCATCGTTAATGATAGATTCTTTTTTAATTTTTTAATTTCGTAAACTGTTTTTTTAATTTCATTAATATCAGCGTCACAAGTCAAACACAAGGAAACCGTCCGGTCCAAATAATTTTCAGCCTCGTTAACACTAACTTTAAGAATGTCACACAGTGTCATCAAATCAATACTGCTTCCAAAATGCCCGTTTTTACTTTGTACCTCATTTTCTACGTTGTTTAGGACCGACGAACAGCACAGGAGGCAATTATCAGCTGCTGCCGACATTGTGGATACGTCAGAAATAGCACAATAAAAATTAAAATACTACCACCAATGCAAAACTTAAATAAAACAAAAATTGTTTGACAGTAATAGTAATTGACAATTATTTGACATTGGTAATTTGGCAATGAGGAATTAACAACGAAGTAGGAAGAATTCGTCTTTGCCGCTCAAAGTTTGATTACAAGCTTCCCTCAAGTTTCGAGATATAGATCGGTTACCTCTTACTCTTACCTTTATACGGTTGAAAGTGAATTATCTCTATATATAATCGCAGACTTGATAAATTTACCTGTCTATATATATTTATATATATATATGTATGTAGTGTGGTAGGGAGAACCTAGGGAACCTGCATATACTAAGTAAAGCAAAACCCCCTCCCACATGTGTAACGCAAGTGCTGACTGCAACACTTTTGGTTATCCCCTCCTCCCATCAACTGCACACGGAATATATGCAGGCTCCTTAAAAGCAAAATGCGCAAGCCCAATTCCTCTCAACCAACGAAATGAGTTGTTTCATACTATGTTATGACATCTAAATAATAATAGTTTACATAAAAAGGTTGAATGGTGACTGGGGATCGAATGGAAATGATTAGCGAAAGGGAACATTTCGTAATGATCGTAATGTTGAATGTGCTTATTAAATAGCATTTCAAAACTTCTAACCCAAATTGGTTCTCCTATAATATCGAAAAACTTATTCAACATTTTTAATAGAGCTAGGTTTACTTTTTACTACCCTCTTAATTCCTTTGTGCCAGTTGGGATATCTTTTTGTAGAATTAAATAACAGCACTGGGTAATTAACTATTCTTTAAAAATATTTATTCGTAAGTTGTACTCATGGGATTTGAACGTTTTTCCAAAATCGTAGAGGGAATCTTATTTTTTCGATTTTAAAAGTTTTGGTAACTTTGTGGGATTTTTTTCGGAAATAGTCTTTCATTGTTCCCTATATTTGATGCTACTATCTACAGTTATTATTTTGGTGTAGGAAATTCCTTTTTATCAGGAAGTTGGGGCTGCAGCTAATTTTTCCAACCACTGTAGAAAATAAAGGTGTATTAATTTAAATGTACTTTGTATTTATTTACAAAGTTAACAACCTAATGGGATGTTTTCGAAATTGTTTTTATTACTGTGATGGGTGGCCTGCTGAATTTCTCTTGAGTGCTAGATTTGCCCCCTTAGCTGGGTTCACTATAATTATTATATTCAAAAAGAGTTGTAAGAAAACTATTTTGGTTTCAAAATCTTTAGAAAAAACGATTTATTTGAAATCTCGGTATGCACTACGTTTTAAGCAAGTAAACAAAATCAAAAATGCTTTTATATTCACGAAACCTGACTGTTTTTGCTTTAGGTTGATGTGGAATAATTTCTAATTGTATTTTTCATATGCACAAAGTAATTTACAGTATTTGTAAATGGTAAAGTATAATACACAAGAACGTACAGCCAGTCTTAGTTATGAATTGTGGCCGAAAAATATTATAATTATAACAATATCTACAATCTTTATTAGTAATAATAATAAATTGTAATAATACACTACAAAAGCCGTTCCTAAAAATGGTCAATGATCACATCCCCCTCCTCCTTAATTTGTTGGAAGTGTAAACATTTATTTAGACTTGCAAATATATATAAAACAATAATAGACAGCAATAGGTAGCATTCACTGCATGACAATATCATATTGAATTGTTTCAGCAAAATTAATTTAAGTCAGTATATTTTGTCCCTATTCTGTACTCTGTTGATTATCGGTGTGAAATTTCTTTATATGTTTACTCAATTTATACCTATCTGCATAAACCTTGCAACAAAATTCGCAGTTATAGGGTTTTTCTCCAGTATGTGATCGTATATGTCTTCTTAAGGTGTGACGCTGTCGAAAAAATTTTCCACAAATTTCACACTTGTGACTTTTCTCTCCAGTATGAATTTTCATATGTCCATTTAAGTGACTCTTGAAAGTAAAAGCATTTCCACAAACAGTACATTTGTAATTTCTTTCTCCGGTGTGAGTTTTTTTGTGAGTATTTAAATAACAGGATTGAATAAAAGTTTTCCCACAAATGTCACAAACATAAGGTCTTTCTCCAGTGTGAATTCGCATGTGTTTTGCCAAGTCTCCTTTGTCTAGCCAACTTTTCCCACAGATCGAGCAAACATGAGGTCGTTCACCAGTGTGAATTTTTTGATGTCTAATTAATTCTTTGTTGTGTATAAAAGATTTTCCACAAATGGAGCATAGACATCTTTCCCCAGTGTGGACTCTTTTGTGAGCTTTTAAATAGTAAGACTGAGTATAACCTTTGCCACAAATTTCACAAACAAAAGGTTTTTCTCCCGTGTGGAGTCGCTCGTGTACTTTTAACTGAAATGAACCTGGCAAACCTTTTCCACAATGCGAGCACTTATAATATTCACCATTCTTCTTCCTGTGTCTATCTTCATGAGCAGTTAATATATTCTTGTTCATAAGTTTTCCACAATAGCTACATGCACCCATTTCAACCACTTTTTTACTATTTATTTTCATATTTTTCTTCTTTCTTTGATTTGGTTTATTTTCACCAATTGAACTTGAACCTTCATGTGAATTCTCAGGATTGGCTATTGTAACGTTAGTATTTAATTGTAAAGACGGATTTTCTAAAAGTGAAAAAATAAATCAGCGACAATTCTTTTTTATTTATATTAATGGTCTACTATGATATTGTTTTAAAATTGTTTAAGTAAGTTTGTTATAGTAATGTATTTATAAATGAAAATGATTCACATTATTACCGTTTTCCTGAAGACCGCCGCTAGATAAGCTAACTTTTTCAATGTTGACGGAATCCTCACCAACTGGATCATCGCCAGAGTCAACCTCCAGTTTTATAGGTAGTGCAAAATCTTTGTTAAAACATGATTCACCTACAATTTTGGCAAAATTTGTTAGCAAAACATTAAATACATAAAATAACTGACACATAATATCATTTTAACAATTTCCGACTACGGGCTATCACTTATTTCTGAGTTATTTCTTTCGGGTCATTGGAATATTTAGTAAATAAGTGAAAATGTACTTATAATAAATATTAAGTAACAATTTTTTTATATTAAACAACATTTTATGGCTGTACCGTCTAGAAGCTTCTTCGCCAATTCATCCTCTTCAACAATCGTGGATAAATCGATGCGGTTTTGTACTCTAATTAATAAAAACCGAAATAAAACTGATATGATGTTTCTTGCAGGACGCAATTCAACATAAAATTAATATTTCACATGATACACCGTTTATTGACCTACCTTTTGTTCCTGGTATTACATTCTTCATCATCTTCTTCGTTATCTGACGTAATATCTCCACAAAAATCGGGATCAGAGTTAGGGTTATCTGATGGCAGTCCTCCATCACTGAAATCCGATTCAAAATTATCGTTTTCTGGAACATCCTTGTAACTGGAAGATATCTGACGAAATAATTATACGAAATTAAGAATACTGATACACATGGTGCCCGCGAAATATGTGAACTTTTTACGTGTTTTTAAAACTACCAAAACATTTTGCATGTATTGCGAATATTCTGTACAGTTACATAAATAAGGCATAAAAAATGGAACAAAAAACGTGTTAGATTAAAGTATAACAAAGTTACCATCAAGTTTCGGTTACTACTGAAAACGAGAAGTATCAATTTTTGTACAGCTTGCGCAATAATTATTATAAATATCAACGTAATTAAAAATTCATAAGCAAAATTTACGCAAACAAAGTATAAGTATGTAACAATTAAGAAGGCTCACCACACATGTCTGCATAGCAACCGGGCCTATCTAAATGCATGTTAAAAAATGTTTTACTTCCGGCCTTATTCCTCCCGAAGGATAAGCCCTATTTTTATGGGACTTACATTTTTGAAATCCTGGACTATCGAGAAACACACGAGGGTTTCTGGATTTTTGATATAGTTGCTTTAAATGCTTTTAAAAAATTCTAATTCCCAAAAAGTTAATCAGTTTTACTTTTTATACAATGCTGATTTTTTTTGCACCATTTAAAGCAACGATATCAAAAATCTAAGAACCCTTTTGTGTTCCTCGATAGTCCAGGATTCCAAAAATGTAAGTTCCATAAAAATCGACCTTATCCTTCGGGAGGAATAAAGCTGGATGCAAAGCATTTTTAATACGCATTTAGATAGGCCAATGCGGTTGCTATGTAGGCGTGGTGAGCCTTTTAAATATAAAAAATTTTCATTCTGTTATACCAACATTTTTGGATATGTTTGATGAAGATTTTCTTAGTTCATATTTTTTCTTCCCTGGAGATATTGTTTTCTTCGTTATTGAAGTTTCCGGCTCTTGTGGGGTCGGCACGTAGTTATTTTCATTTTCAGAATCCACGTTTTCATCGCGAACTCTCAAATCGGATTTTCTTATTTTATTGCCAATAGAATAGAGATTCTGTGGTATAGCTTGTCCCAGAATGTTGCTCAAGTCTACAACAATAAATAAAACAGAAATAATAAGTTCAATTTAAACTTTGATAACCTATTTTTACCAAACATATTCAAAATTAAATTTTTAATAGAGGTTGTTAATATTTGATAATTTACCGAAAAGGATTCCACGACGAATCTGGTTAAGTGCAGATTTCGAATCATCTGAGCGGAGACTTGAATGTAATTTTAATTTAACAGCTTTCATTGTCAGTGACAAATTCTTTTTAATCTTTTTAATCTCGCAAAGCAATTTTCTTATTTCAGTTATATCACCGTCACATGTCAAACACAACGAGACTGTCTGGTTTAAATAATTTTCAGCCTCGTTAACACTAACCTTTAGGATGTCACACAATGTCATCAAATCAATACTGGCTCCTAAATGCCCGTTTTGATTTTGTAGCACCTTCTCCGCGTTTTTGAGGACCGTCGTACAGCACAGGAGACAATGATCAGTTACTGCCGACATTATGGATACTTCTGTAATAATACTTATAAAAATAGAAAAATAACTACTAATGAATTATGAAATCAAAAATTAATCACTAATTTGAAAAAATTAAACCTGAATCTTTTTCCTGACTAAAATGTTCCACATTGACTATTTGAAACCAATTTTACCGCTTAAACTTTGATTACAACATTCACATTGATGTGTGTAGCACGGTATAGATTCTAGATTATTGTAGCAGTCACAGACAACAAAGTTTTTTGGCGTCGTTTTCTTTTCAATTTGTCGTGTATGTTTTCATTTGATTCAATCCATAATTATGTAGCTTCCTATTTAATTATGTACGGATTTTTCGGTTCGCAAGAGAATTTTCAATAGTTTTCTATCTTCCCAGTTTTCGTAGTGTCTCAGACAGAACCAAAATATAATACATTTGACATTTACCATACTCTCAAATAAAGGTGTCACTTTCTACATTATTTGAAAACACTTGCTCGCCGTTAATCGGAGTCGGAATTCGAGTGTCATAGTAAGACTTTATCACATAAAGTAATCTCTTTAAATGAAACTTTCCATGAAATTACATTTTATACTGAATCTTTCATGAATACCATGCCCACTTGGACTTCAACCTGACTTGAATTTTGAGTCAACCAGGAAGGAAATTACGGAAGGTAACCTTTAAGTAACGTTTAAGTAGGCAAGAATTCTACCTGTAGATTAGGTGAAGTTACAGTTACAACAAAATACGACGGTGAAATACACTTAATAGTCATTTTAGTCATTTGTACAGAAATCATCTGGTGAAAAGACATACTCTGCTTATTGCTCGCATTAATTAAAACAGAATTGGGCGTCTGAACCTTTCTTTTCCCCATTAACAAAAAGCTGATAACAATCGTTTCATCTGCAGCTAAAAAAAAGAACTTCAGTAAGATTGGGAGTAGATTCTGAAAACTTAAAATGTACTTTGTTTTTTGATATTATATTTTAGTAAAGGACACTACGACAAAAAACTTTTATTAAGTTATGAATAAAATCCACCGGCATCAAAAATTGAGGTATGAAAGTTAAGCAGTACATTAAGGCTGACTCGACGATGTGCAAAACTTTGATAACACACGTAACACACCCCACGTGGGGAATAATACCACATATTTTCGGGGGGGGGTCCCTACATTTTTCAAAATTTATTAGTTTTTGGAGTGGGAGAAATACATTGAAGTTTGACAAACTCGTCTCGTTATCTGTTCTATGAAAAAAAATCAGGAGACAATGCCCACTGCAGAAATTTGTGCCCTATTTTTTCAGGTACTTTTGAAGTCGGTTGCAACAAACTGGGTCTTACTGTTATTGAGTCTTTCCAAGACCTCTCCTTACGGTACCACTAGCCTGGGGCACTTTTTACTACGGGGAGGAAGGGCGCCAATTTAAAATTACGTTACGTTCTACGGACTGGGTTTATTTATAATCTAGCACCCCGTAGTAAAATTACTCATTTCTGCTCTTCTCTAAGCAACCATATCATCGAGGTAGACTTACTTTAGCAAGCCGCTGTACATAGGCAATAGCAAGTAGTAGTCAGTATAGTCACTAACACAACACACAACGCGGGGACATTAAAAGATCGTTGGCGTTGCGTTATTTTAATCGGCTTTAATTTTTGTACTCGAATCGACAATCGAATAAACCTTCTTTTTCTACATACATTCGATTCATTACAAATTACAATTATCAGTAAACCTAAACAGTTAATATTATTGGTTGCTAAAGTTGTGCAAAAATTTTGGACTCCAAAGTTAAATTTCAACATTTGACATGGCATGTACAGAAGAGAGGTTGCTCACTGTGGTTTTAAATTTCAGCTGTCAAAAAGGTTGGATCACTGAAAATGAAAAGCTTCGAATTGTAAGTAAAAAATAAACGTTTCCAGCTTTTGCCATATTTGCAGAACATAATATTTGTTGATTTTATCCCAAACATACTTTTCGAGTTTTGACTAACTAATGACATATGGCTGATGGCATGTGTATTTATCTTTCTGTTTTAGAAAACCACGAGGACACTCAACGATAAAAATACGGCCTTGCATCATTTGATGAAGACAATGGATTGTGGTGACAACGCTGCAAGATTATTACATTCCATTCGATGCATAGAAGACATAAAAAACTCAGAACTCCCAGACGGAGACGAGAATCGGTTTTTACTGAAAATTATGTCCAGGTTATTTGAATACCATCTCGTCACGGAAGAAGAAATGTCAGTGTTTGTAAGTTAATAATCTTGAAAAAAAATTAAATATGGACGTAGAAGCACCTCTGTATGACTTTCAGTTTTTATAAATAATTAGTGGGCTTGATTAGCCAGTTAAAATATATTTACTGTCTTATTTTAAAAAGCTTTATTCAAAAAGTTATTAAATGTGCGGCTGTTGGCAGTTAATTTTTTGAAAAATATAAATAATTCATATTTTAAGGAAGGAAAGCTTCAAATGGAAAAGAAAACCAACATACACGAAAATGGTACCGATATCAAAAATGATGATGTTGATGGCACTCTAGGACGCAGCAATTTAATGACAAAAAATCCGTTGCAAAATAGTGTGGTACGTCTTGTAAATATTTGTTTTTAATATTCTCTAAACTGTAGTGTTTATCAATGCTTTAATTTCAATGTCTAAATTAAATGTCTTGATATTTATTGATATTTAGGTAATCAAATGCGTACTTCAGTATTTGACTTTTGAAGAAATCAAAGAATCTCGTTTGATATCCAAAGAATGGGCATCAGTTGGACTTAATGTTTTGGTACCTCGATCAAAAATTACTTTCGATTCCAGTTTACAAAATGGTATTGGCATTTCCGAAAGACGCAGTCCTATAAACTTTTTCCAACTCTTTTCTGGACGGGATGAAGGTCAAACTCTTCCCTTCAGCCAATTTACGTTTTGTAAACAGTCTACCGAAGATCCTTGGACCTTAGACGAATTGAATTATTTCTTTCGGAATCAACAACAATACATTACCCACCTTGAGTTGAAAAACTTATATTTAGTTGATGATGATTGGGAAAAGGTGGATAGTTTTGACATAACTCCATGGATACATAATTCTCCAATTGCCACAACAAGTTCAGAAACAAGCACAAAACTTTCTATTAAAGATGATTCTTCTGAAGCAGTAAAACTCTCAATTGATTCAAATGCGTTATCCAATGTTAAAGATTTGGACTTACAAGAATGTACAGTAAATCTCCAAGGTGGAATTCAAATCAGTCCAATCAACTTGGATATACAAAGTTCGAGATTCAGTAGAGACGGAAATCTTGTGGACCAGCTATGCGCTAACGATTTTATTGATTTTCGTAGAGCAAAAAAAATTGAACTTGCCTGGAGGAGTGTCCTTTCGGAAATTGAAACGAAACTTTCTTTGGACTTTAACGGATATCAGAAACTGGAATGCCTCGGATTATCAAGCATTACACCCATAAACTGTAAAACGTCAAATTGGACCGTAAATGAACTCACTCTTTTAGCAATGAAATTAACAGAGAAGACACAATTGACAAAGATGAAAATCAAAAAACTCACTTTGGTATTATTTCAACTTGATGTTTCTTTTCTTCCACAATCAGTGGAAACGCTCAACATTATTGGATTCAAAGAACATTTCATTATGTCTACCCAACCGGTAGTTCTAGATAATTTAAAATGTTTGATATTGCTTTCAGCAGTCGATGATTTTTCAACATTTATTCAAAACGTCAGATGTCCAAATTTGATTAGGATTTACATAGAGGGATTAGTGACTGAAATTGAAATGAGTCCAATGTGGTTTACAACAACAAGTGTGAAAATACTTCACCTCAAAAAAATTGCCATTAACAATGTAGAAAATAGGAATTTAATTCTTGATAAACTTGTCCTGCACGAATACCAACTATCTGAAATCATAGAAACATGCAGTTCCCAAATTCAAACAAAAGACCTGGTTCTTTTATCCCTCAGGACTGACACGGTAGGTTTTTATGAGGAATTTTTGAAATTTCTGGAAAACAAAAAACAATGTTTGGGCCATCGTATTTATGTAAGTACCAATCACAATGACGTTTTGCCCAAAGTTGAAGGTCCCGTTGATGAGTACGACAGTTATAAATATTATGTTTTTGAAAATAATGTGGGGAAAGGTATGACAAAAGAAGAGTTTCAAAAAATTTCGGATTGGCCTTAAAACGCAAGGTCGTTATGGTGAAAGACACAGTTGTGATGTTTACAATGTATGTTGTGACTCAAATGGGAGGGGATAAAGTTTTAAACTAAAAAATAATTATGATTTACCAATGTTTTTTACTCTTTTTTCTTTTGCTACGTACTTGAATCCAATACACTATACAATAGTAATAGTCTGAGCCAGACTGTCCGGCTCATAATAAGTTTAAGATTGTTATCTCGAATAAAATAATTGACTTCCTGTGCTGAATAAATTCATTATTTTAAGAAAAATTAAAAGTGGTTTATTTACTTATATTTTAGTTTACATTCCAAAAATTGCTGGATCAAAGTATTTGGAAAATGCCTATTTATTAAAGTAATAATTTGTCCATGTTGACTTTCGGCGTGCATTAAACATTTTCTTTTAATTCTATCTCGTTATTTAAAAATTATTTAATACTTCTATGTAGGTATTAGTATATTTAATGAAAATAGGCGTTAAACTATTCGGTTTGTGACTTGTTGATAGAAAAGTAGGCCATCTATCTGTGCCCAAGGTAGTGCAGATCCTTGTTATTTTGCAAATTTTACATCAACAAAAAGGAATTTGAAGCTGCATATTAAGGGTAACCTGGACACGGCCTCTGAATGAGCGTCATCATGTGTTTTTGTACTTCAATAAATGATCATGGATAACTCATTAAATACTTTAAGCAAAATTCTTTGGTAGGGATTTTTGGAAACTCTAATATAATACCTTGTGTCTCCAATATTTTCCAAAAGACTTGTAGTTTAGGACTAGTTTCTTTGACTAACAATATTGACGAGATGAAAAAAAATTTACAAAATATTGATTTGGCGAGAAATTTAAAAAACCATGATTTTTGGCCATTTTGGCCACTAGTCATTTCAGTCACTTAGCCGGCTGGTTGGTCAAAATCATTTTTTTAGCCGGCTAAAATGGAATACTGTTATTATGATGTACATATATTTTGTATCAATGCTAATTAAAAGAAATATTCAAAACTTTTCAATCGTGTAATAAATGTGGCTGCCTTTGAAAGTGACATATACAGCAAAATCTTCAGTTATCTAATTTTCATAGATATCTAATTGACAGAAATTATTTGATATAGAAAAATAAAAAACCCTAGGTGTTCGAAAAAATTTTATAACTGCTTTTTTGTCCGCTTTAGGGTAGTGAGTGAAATATCATCTTTTAGTCTAAGCTTTTTTTCAGATATCAGAAATGTCCGTGGGTATTAATCTAGTGCCCGGCATAATGCTAAAAATCAGTAACAGAATTTAAATTATAAATTGGACTTTGTAGTTTGAGAAAGGCATAAGCAAAACTAAGTTTTAAAGCCGACATTTTGGAAACGTAAGAATTCTAATCATTCTATTCTATTATTAACCAGGTGCATTTTCTCCGAGGAATACAAAAGCTATTTTACAAAGGCGGTGTTTTCTTCTGTAGAGTTAACCTGTAAGACATATTCTAAAGGGGATTAATTTTATCCGTGACTTGGCTTAGAATTGAAGAGAAATTAGCATAAATTATTTTATTTTTATAGCATGTAAATTAAAGGAAAAATGGAATTCGTATGGCACACACCTTAATTTTGTATGAGATTTTGAAAAATAGTTTATCCAACTTTGTATGTAATTTATGAATAAGTATGGCAAAACTGAATAGGTATGGTATAGGTTTTTGTTGTTCGCAATGCAGTTAAATATGTTAATAATTCGAAATGTCAATTTCAAATTCCGATTGTAGGTAGTCAGCAAATCAGGCATCGAAAATCTCTTGCAACCTTGCAACGTGGTTGCTGTGGAAATCAGACCTTGCTCCTCCCACACTAAGCCCCGCCCCCGAAGGGGGCGGGGCTTAGTGTGGAAATTGGAGCGTGGAGTGTGGAAATTGAAAATTTAAAAACTGGAAATCGGAAATTTGGGCTCGGGGAATTCGTTGAAAATTTGTTTTGTCCGTTTAAATTTTTTTAAAATTGATTGGAAATGGGTTTTTTTGTATGAAACACATCAAAGATTAGTATGACGTATGAATCGAGTAAAAATTTGGGGAAAACTGGAACTTTGGGGGAAAATTACATAATTGGAGAAAACTGGAAATTTGTAAAAAAAATCATATTTGGAGAAACTGGAAATTATGGGAACAATTGAAATTTAGGGAGAAACTGAAAAAAAGCAACAAAACTGAAAATTTGGGGGGAACTGAAAATTTGGAGTAAAAATAAAAATTTGGGGAAAACAGGAGAATTTAAAAAAACTGGAAATTTGATAGAAATTATAAACTTAGGAAAAAGCTGGAATTTTGGGAAAAGACCAGGGTTTGCGTTTTGTCCGGATGAAATTGGTGATGTCCACTGGACAAAACCATTTCGTCCACTAGACATAACCATTTTGTCCGGATGAAATTCATTTTAACCGGATGAAATTAATTTTATCCGGATAAAATCATCATTTTTCCAGTAGACAAAAACCTTTCTATCCAATTTGTCCACATCCCCCTATCCGAATACCGCAACCGTGAAAAAGACTTCAAAATTGTATGAAGGTGGAAATTTAGGGAATTTTCAGGGGAAACTGAAAATTTGGAGTAAAATTGAAAATTTGGGGAAAACAGGAAATTTGGAGGAACCTAATAATTTGGGAAAAACTGGTGAATTAAAAAAACTGGAAATTTGATCGAAATTATTTTAGAAAAAACTGGAAATTTGGGCTACAAATGGAAATTTGGCAAAAACTAATGAAAATTTGGAGTACAAATAAAAATTTCTGAAAAACTGAAAATTTGGGAAAAGCTGGAAATCTGAAGGAACCTGAAAATTTGGGAGAAACTTGAAAGCTTTAAAAAAACTGGAAAATTGAATGAAAATATAAATTTAGGAAAAAACTGGAAATTTGAATGAAATAATAAATTTAGGAAAAAACTGGAAATTTGGAAGAAAACTGGCAATTTAGAAAAAAACTGGAAATTTGGAAGAAAACTGGCAATTTAGAAAAAAAGTGGAAATTTGGAAGAAAACTGTCAAATTAGAAAAAAACTGGAAATACTTAATGAAAGTAGAAGTTAAATGTAAAACTGGAAAACTGGGCGAAAATGGAGTTTAGGGATAGACTGGAAATTTGGGCGAAAATAGAATTAAGGGGCAGAACGGAAATTTGGAAAGAACTGGAAAATTTTGATGAAAATAAAAATTTGGGGCAAATTGTGAAAAAACTGGAAAATTATGAAAAAAATTGGGAAATTGGGAAAAAACTGGAAAATTGGGAAAAACCTGAAAAATTGGGAAAAAACTGGAAAATTGGGAAAAAACTTGAAAATTTCGGAAAAATTGGAATTAAAAAAATCTATGTTGCACTGGAAATTTGGATTAGCCCCGCCCCCAAGCCACGCCGCCGCAGGGGGCGTGGCTTGGGGCGGAGCTAAAGTGTGGAAATTAGAAAGTGGGAGGAGCTTGTTACTGTGGAAATTTAAATTTTTTCGATGCCTGCAGCAAATAGACGCCAAAGTTTTGTTTTGTCTTATTAACTTCCAGGATAATGTTTCAGTCTCTATATAAATTTCTGTCCAAGTCTGTGGAACCCTTGCCTTCTTTTTTCCATTTTCTTTGTCACTATCGTCAGTGTCACAGTCACTATCCGTTTTGTATTGCAAACTAACAAATTTGCTTGACCCGGCCATGGTCCTTGTGTTCACTGAAAGGCAACTTGTAACGAAATACATGAAACACAAATACAGTATGCTAATTACGAGATAACGTCAGAACCTAGAGCAATGATTTCACTTCTGTGCATAACTATGCATTCCTCCTGGCTATTACAGTTTCTACTTGGGTCTTAAATTACATATTATTTATTTATGTCTTCCATACATACATACTTCCATACACATCCAAACGTTCAGCTCTTTTGAACACCATACCAGGTAAGACTAAATGTCAATAATTCCGCCATACAGAATTAAGGTGTGTGCCATACGACTTAAAACGCACCCGTAAATTAATCGACTTTCAGAAATGCAGGGAGATCTTCAGGCTCTACTACTTTCCAGGTAGGTATGCAGGGTGATGATATTTTTCGAATTCCTTTCTTAGCAGAGTAAGATGCAGTTTGGAAATAAACATATCTCTGATGATAATACTTTTCACAAGGTGTGTAAAACAATTTTTTGCCCAACGAGCACCTGTAGGGCCGTTTAAATCCAAAAATTCCTTTTAAATGTTTATTGAACCCATTTCTAGTATAAAATTCTTTATCGCAGATAAAGCATTGAAAATGGAATTCTTTTTTATGGCTTTGTATATGCATATCGAGCAAGTATTCTCTAGAACAACTGTAAGGGCAGAATGTGAATCTTTTATTTTCAAATGAGTTTTTTTATATGATTTTGTAAAATGTTTCCTGTGGTGGCCTTAAAGAATCATTGAATGCATTTACAAGGTTTATATCCTGAGTACCGTCTATCATGTTTGATCAGGTCAGTTTGTTGAGCAAACGCTTTTCAAATTTTGCATTTGTCCTGTATGAGTTTTTAAATGTCCTTCTAAAGATTGTTTGGAAGGAAATACTTTTCCACATAGATGAAATTGAAAATGTTTTTCGCCAATGTGGGCAATTATATGGTTTTTAACTGACAATAGCCACTAAATGACTTTCCGCAAAAATTGCACTCGTAACGCTCTCCAATTCCATGGAGTCTTTAATGGACGTGGAGTTCACGTTTTAAGATGAAATGCTTTTCGTAGTTGTTGCATGAGAAATTGCATGAGAAATTTGTTTCTGATGTGAACCCTTTTAACGTGAGTAGATGAATGACGATGATGAATGAGAGGAAGAATGATTTAGGGCAAAGGAATTTTTGCAAATGGATCATTCGTGAGTTTGAGGTTGATGATAGGGTAATGTATCATGTGGTTCAATATTTAATAAAGAAAGGCAAAGCATTAGAAGGTTCCACGTTTTTCATTCTTGAAATTAGAAATGCTTAATTTATTTCAAAATGATGAAGTAATCATATTTAAATGTAATTTACAAACTACAAGACAAAGTTAATGATTAATCTGATTTTGTGTGAGTGTGAATGAGTATTTGCCCCAAAGTGACATTGTTACACTTATTTGCTCCTTGTTCACTCTAGTATAAGGCCATTGCTTCAACTTAAGGCAAAATCTGATATTTTTTAAGGATTTAAGTCCACATAAAAGTCTTCCTGGTTTGGACGGTCGGATGTCTCGCCGTTTAAATCTTCAACTTTCTATAATGGGAGAATTTCGTCACAAATGAAACAAACTTAAAACATAATTAGCTGAACTTTTTGGGTAATTTGTGATGTATAACAATCATGCTAATAGTATAACATATTTTAAAACGAAAGATATGTGATGGAGACTTTTGCAAAATGGATACTGATGCATATTTAGGGCTTACGTAATCCATGAAGAAATATCTCAAGGAACCGAAATCTGGACGGTCGGCAGGATTTTTGTACCAACAGGAGAGCATAATGTTGTACCTATAGGGCAGAATGAAAAAGTCTGAAAGACTGCTTGTTACATCAACATTTCCATTTCATGTTATGCTAAAGATATCTATCTTGGCACATGAATTTCAACATGCAATCTACAGTCTTATTAAAATAATGGCAACAATAGAATCTTACAATTCATTGGAGGCATATTTCGGTTTAAGATTTCTGAGTCCCTGGTCCAACATCTCCACAAATTCAATAGTCCAAGATATTCCAGGGAAGGGGACGTCTGCAAGAGAAAATATTTCCCAGATAGTGACGCCATAGGCCCAGACATCGGACTGAGTGGAGAAGGTCATTTCTCTAAGAGACTCGATAGCCATCCATTTCCACGGCAGAGGATTTGATTTGTCCGTTTTCTTGTAGTCCACGTAATTATACATCCGACGACTTAATCCGAAATCCGATATTTTTACTACTTCCCTCTCCGTCAACAGAATATTCCGGGCAGCAAGATCCGAGTGAATTACCTGAATGCAGAAAATGGAAATCATAAGACGATAAAGCATAATTATACCTTCAAATTTCATTTGATTCAATTTTTGCATATACATGTTTCAAGGAAAGATAATCCATCCCGTTGGCAATTTCCTCTGACCATCGTAGACATTTTGTGTATGATTCCGATCTGCAAATGAATTGCAATAATCAGAATTACTTCGACAAATTAAACCCCCTTGGTATTTTTACCTAAGGAAATCCAAATTTTCTGAAATTTCTTGTTTTATATTTCGTAGATGACCATGTAAGTTTCCCATCGAACAAAGTTCAGTAGCAATGAACAATACACCTATAAGTACATTTAAATATATTTTTAGAATAAAATCAAATAAAAATATTCTGTCTTAAATTTTAATAATATTTAATTATATTTATTAAAATAGTAATTTTCACCTGTTTTAATCTCTTGTGTATAAGCTCCTCCTAGTTTGATTATATTTTCATGTCCACCGACGTAGATCATTATTTTCAATTCGGAAAGCATTCCTTTTAGACCTTCAGACGAGCAGATATTTCTTGTCGTTTTGAATGCAAACTCCCCTTTAGTGTGAATGTTTCCCTTGTACACCGTTCCGAATTCTCCTGAGCCCAAAATTTGTTTCTTGTCTGTGGGGTTAAAGGATTATCAAATATCAAATGAACCTAAGAACAAACAGTAAGTTGAAATTGCATTTCAATGACTTCAAAGTATAGTGTGACCTATTTCAAAAGAATCCTTAGCCATTTCGTATTGCATGTCATATGGTAATGCAAACGGGTCTGATTGTGTAGACTGTAGATTTTCATTTCCTTTAAAAAAGTCATCTATCTCCGACTCAGTTAAATGGGCAATTATTTGCTGTAATATAAAAACAAATTCTCCAATTGTAAAAACGGCCTCTGCTCAAAATAGATTTTAGAAACTCTGAGTACTTTAGGAAGAATATAAATACACTCACTTGCGAGGCTCTCAGGCGGCGTATGAAATACACAGTAAGCAATATCGATATCAAAATGCAAATCAATGTCGTCAGGATTAAAATCGATGTAATACCAAATGCGGAATCTGTATCTAAAGTTTTAAATGTGCATAACCATCTCTTTATTGCTTTTAACTTAGTTTAAATCCGGATTTAAAATTTGCTTTTACCTTTCTTTGTCGAAATTTTAAAAGATTTTGCTGCGTTTCCAAATATATTTGATGCCCTACACACATATTCACCGTCCAACGTTTCATTGTAGTCCGAAAATATTAATTGTTTGAAATTTTTCTGACCGGTGACGCTTAATGAAGCTGTAATGGGCTATATCAGCAAAAATATTGTAAATATATTCCCAATAATAGAGGTATATATTTGAATCAACGTTATTACAGATATAATCATTATCGATTGATGGCTAATAAACGTGTAATGTGATGATGTAATGTAAAATGTAGCGAAGATAGTGACGTATTAAGACGTTACAAGACGTTTGACAACAAGGGTTAGGTTCAGGGTTGTGGGTCGGGTTTTTTATGGGTTGGGGTTTTTTGGGTTTTTTGGCAAAAAACCCACCCCACTTTACTTAAAAAACCCCGGGTTTATTGGGTTTTTTGGGTTTTTTACAAAACATACAAAAATTTGCACTACAGCTCCATCTAGATACGCAATACATACTAATTTCTATTCAAAAATGTAAACAAATGCATAATCAGGTGGAAACAAATATAGCTTCTACACTTCTACGGGTAATTAATGTATCGTAATGTGAGGGCTATAATAATATTAGTTTTATGTATACTTTAGTCATTGCATTGTGAAGATTATGTTTATAATATTGTTGTACACATAATTTCAATTTATCACTTACATATTCATTACTGTAATGCTTTGCAATTAAAGCTTCAAATTAACAAAAGAATAATTTCATAAAGTCAATATAATGGATTAAAGTTTAAGACTCTCGAGGATAACATTTTGAATGTTTATTCAACTAATGGTCAAGCTTTCGACAACTCTCCGTTGTCTTCATCAGGACAATTATCTTTCAAAAAAAATTAAAAACTCATATTATGAATAAACGTTAGTTCATAATATGAGTTTTTAATTTTTTTGAAAGATAATTGTCCTGATGAAGACAACGGAGAGTTGTCGAAAGCTTGACCATTAGTTGAATAAACATTCAAAATGTTATCCTCGAGAGTCTTAAACTTTAATCCATTAACAAATATCCGAGGATGGAAAAGTCTGAAAGATCACTTAAAGTCAATATAATCAGTGAAATATTATAATCTTAATAATTCACTAGTTGTTATCAAACAGTAATAATAATATAGGTGTTCACAAAAATACTGCATTTGCTACGTTACAACATAATAAATTTAAACTTTTATGCTTTAATTTTTCTTTTCATGACGTAAGTAATAGTAGTTGACACGGTTGTTGTTGTTGTCAGCTGTAGTTTTCATATATGGTATAGTATAGGCTTGTATTTATACCTATATTTATATAAAAAACCCTTAAACCCAAAAAACCCAAAATACCCTAAAAACCCAAAAAACCCGGGGTCGAGGGTTTTTTCCTAAAAAACCCGGGTTTTTCGATACCTTGGTTAGGTTGTGGTCAACCCCGTTTTGACAACAACCGATCAAAATGGTCAAACCTCATAAAATAAATCCTTGAGTCGATTATTTAATTCGACAAATTCAAAATATTGGGAATTATTTAAATTTGATGTTCTTTCTTTTAAAATAAACAAAAAGACATAATTTCTATTTCTAGTCAGATGGCGTATTAAGTTTTCTAATTTAACCGTTTATGCCTTTTGGCCGTTTTGACTCCCCGCGCGGGTCAAATCTCAAGAATCATAGTATCGGATATTCCCATTTCCCATGCAGCAAATTTTGTTGGACACCAGGAAATCTCACCAATTTGGGAAATAGTGGCAAATGAGTGTGGCCATCTTGCGGAATTAGTGTCTATGTCCCACTTGATTTTTCTATTTTCCATTATGCCACCCACGTGGCCTTTTTGTTTCCCACTTTTCCCACTAGTAAATGGGAAATTTCCTACTTCTTTCATTTCCCACTCGAAACCATATCAAGAGGTACTAGTCAATTTCCCTACACTGCACTGTGGGAGATATCGGTCCGTATATGGTTAAAATGACGCTGGTCTTTTTCGTAAAACATTGGCTGCTCTAGGAGCTATCTATATATGAGAATTATCTGGGCTTCTATATAACAATTTATAGGAAACATGATAAAATCTTTTGATGTCCAAATTTCAGTTTAAATATCAAACTGAAGAGAAAGTGAGCGCGCGGTATCTTGGCAACCCATAGGCCAATGTGGCCCATTTTCAATAGGCTTTGTCAAAAGTCTATAGACGAAATTTTCGCCAAGCTTAGTTTAAAATGAAATCCATCAATGTCTTCAAAAGTTACCGGGTACACGGATAACACTGATTGCCGACTGATGGACTTATATGTGGTTCTAAAACTCTATCCCTGGGCAAGCTAAAAGTAAATATTTCGCTTGTCGTGAGTTAAATAATCTTCTATCGGACGCTGCGATTGCATCGCTGAAAACACAAATTAAATTAAAAACCAAAAAAGACTTATTACGCCATTTTTCCGAGACCATTTGACGTCGGGAGTTGGACGACCTTCGCTTACACAACTCAAGCTTTGTCCTTTCTCTCCAACAGAAAATTCTTTTCCGGTTTCAAGAGACAATATTTTGGGAGCCATTCCATCTGAAGTATTTAAATATTTATATGAATTCATTAGGAAATCTTTCTGTAATCATAAACAAATAAGAGCTACCTATGTATTGAATGGATTCAGTGGCGTTGTGCCATTCTTTTGTACTTAATACTGGAACAGCACAAATGATGCTTTTCATGTCCTTAAACTTAAACCAGATGTCAACAACGCTCAATGGATTGTGGGCGTCTTTTTTTGTTGGCCGTTCCTTGTACGTTATTATATCTGTAAATAAGTTTTATTTCAAAATCATTTGCGCAACCTACTACTGTGGCCATACTAATAAATATTAAACAACATCAATTTCTACCTTTCGGAATGGGTTGTATGGAGCCATTAGTAAAAACGACAAGCCAATGAATTCCATGGGCGTGGAAAAAGGAATGTCCTTCACAAGAACAGGTGACGCTTATTCCAAAGATGAAATAACCGTCTTCGTTCAAACATTTCAGCTCTACAATTGCTTCCGTTTTGACATCGGATTGTGTATCTTAAATATAATGAAATGGATAGCAATTTTTTGATATTTGAATGTGAATTTTGAATAAGCGGCGGTAGAAACATGAAATTTCCTTTGTAGTTTATATGCTATTTAGTATCGCTTGATTGAATGAAATTAGAGGATTTTTTTAATGACTCCTAGTCTCTATATGTCAGAAGTAGCATTTATAAGGTCCTCATTTGTACATATATAGCAATATGCATTTCAAAGAATGTATTTTAACAAAGGAAAAATGGAATTGGCATATTGCTTCCATAGAAATTTTGTATGGTTTGTTTTTATAGAAAACCGTGTGAATTTTTCTGGTAGTTAAGGGAATAATGAATGGTAGTAATAAGTGTACCAAGAGTAAGTAAAGAGGGCAAGTTAAGGTTAAACAAAGTTTTCGGAAGGTATAAGGTACTATTATTGCAACTACTAAAACTACTATAATATTATCATTATCATTACTATTAGATAAACGGCACAAGTTAGACACGTGACAATTCCGTTTGTACTTCTTTGTGTTGATTTGCCACAGTTCTAAAACCCAGCCAAACGCAATCTAATCAAATTAAAACCTGCTTAATATAACGCACTTAATGCGGAAAATTTTTACACGTCTGAACTAGAACAACTTTAAGCCAGTGTGCGTCAAATTAAGCGATGAATAGGAATATGGCATAATAATTTAGCTGGATTAGTATGTGTATTCAATTGTAAAATATGCACTTATGCACTGCTCGTGCAATACTTAAAAATATTATTTGAATGCTTCAATATGGGATAAATCCAAAAACACACGTAGTCACAACATTTAAAAAATGCTAACACATTACCTTTTAAATGGCCGTAGTCCACATTTTTGGGCCCTTTTTTGGACTTATTGTTGTAGTGTTATTGACTTATAGGGACAAGAACTTGAAATTGAATTTTTTGTGAAGCAAAATTTTATGCAATATTTAAAATTTTTTCCACGTGGTTTTCTTTTTGTCGAATTGCACTCCTGTTAATTGCATTAAATTTTTCTTGTTTGTTAACTTTTAATTTTTCAATTACTGTTGTAGAATTTCAATGATGTTTCAGTTAAGGTAGTACGATAAGCCGAAATGAAGTCAGGCAAGCAGGTCTTTGTGACATGTGCCTAATAAGCAGAACTACGGCTATCGGTTTACAGTAACGAAAAATATTCAAATTTATATTAGATGCATCTTAAGCTGCGGGCCTGGTCGGTGTCTATGTCTATAACTGACATTAATTGTCAATTCGAATGTGAGGATTCTAATGGCGTGTATACGAATTCTCTCTTTCACTAGCGTATGCTTCACCAATCGATTTGAAAAATGGGAGACAGGGTTACCAGGTATACTTAAATGGCAAGTATATTACTTAAATTAAATTACTTGCAAGTACCAGTCGACTTTATCATCAAATCAAAATACGAAAAAATTAATTATGTACTTGCAATGACGAAATATTTACATTATCTATGTCACGTCCACCATTTTGTCTCACACAATACTCTTATCACCATTCCCTTATTTATCAGCAAAATTAACACGATTTTCTATATAATACAACATACAAAGTACAACTGCTTACTAAAATTTCAATAAAATTTCTTGCCATACAATATCCCTGTGTGTGCCATAAACTTTAAATCCCATTCTTTTAACTTAACGTGTTGAAAAATTAGATTTAATCAGATGTGCAATTAGTGATTGTCATTTTATAGAATGACTGAAATAACTCACATGTTTTTCCATCAAATCCTCTGAAATATATTTCCTTCCTAATCGAGTTGAAGAGCTGACATTGCACAACAGCTCGTCTCGCTCTTAAAACACATTTGGTATCTTCGAAAAATGTTGGCTTGTCACCACATTTTTCACCCATATCGCAAACTGCACGCCCATTCTGCCACAAATAAATAATAATTACTAATCTTTCTCACATCATTACCAATACCAAAAGCTACAATTTACTTCATTATTACTGTATAAGCAAAATTCATTTAAATACAAATTGTTATTAATATACAAGCATCGACATATCAAGTATCAAAGATTAAACAGCCGGTATTCTACGTCTGTTTATTATTTATTTAGGTGATTGCAAAATCACGTGAAAATGATTACCTTAAACTGTAGAAAGTTGTCCCATATGCGACAATTTGAAATGTCATCACATTCTAATTGCAGCATTTTAATATTGGTATATTCTTTGGTGCTGCAAACGAATCCCTCCATAATGGGATCATATTTGAGGTCGGGTTTAAGAGCATAGAACAGCCAACTATATAACATGTTTGTCGTGTTGGAAGCGTTAGTGCAGTTTATAACATAATCTCCCTGCAACTGAGAGTTTGATAATTCCATTTCGGCTACAAAACGATGCTCAGGCTTGCTGACTTCATAGTGTTTTAGTGAATTATTTACCTCCTTCCCCATTCTGTATGTAATCATTACTTAAGTACGTAACAACATATCATATTAGATTTTACTTCAATTATCTGGACATGCTTACCCAGAAATAATCGTAACATTTGTTTCCGTACTACTGCAAATCAAACGAGTTTTGGATTTCGAAAGACGTGTTGGGTATTCAACCGAATCATAGTATGTCTCAAGGACGTCTGGGAAAAATTGTAAGCCTGTGACATAAATGATTGGATATTATTTGGTTCAATCTTTCAAAATTCAAACACAATGGCGCATAATTCATCTACAACTTTCCAAGTCAATTTGCAAATGTTTAATTGCCTTGTATTAACTAAAGCGTCGTGTGTTTAGTGTTTTACATTCAGTTTTCTAAATAGAGTACCTACCAAAAAACAAATGAATTTATGAAACTGTCAATATCGTAATTTGACATCAATTAAATAGCTGTAAATAATACATCAACAAGATTTGACATTAAATGATCTAAAAATCATTGAAAATGGAATTTCAACAAATATTGATCAATCTTTTTTCATTGAACTAATTTTAAACTGTCTTTCGTAATGTAATCTTTCGTAATTCCTCAGATACAGATGGCGAATTAGAGACCTAGAACTTAGACTACTTCCCATCCCTTTTGGCAGGGACAACCCGTATATATCTTTCTATTTTGTTGATCTGTAAATGCATGTGTATATTTATTTACTGCCTCAAACTGAAGTTGCTTAAAACACAGCAAAATAATGAAACTAACGATAAATAATTAGTAATGAGATACTTAAGAAACTACTTAATTAAACATACTTGGAGGAAATTGTAGTCCAATTGGTATACATGTATCCCCAATAAACCACTTGCTCGGATCCTTTTCAACGTTTCTATTGACACAAAGCAACAGTCCTCTCCTGTTCCATAGACTGCTCATGTTGACTCTGAATCCTTCATATTTGTTAAATTGGACCATAGAGCTATCACTACTTAGATTTAGTTTCGAAGGAGAATCCTAAATTTCAAATATAGAAGTAAATATTTTAAGTTAAAAAAATTATAACCACCAAAAGTTATTTACAGGACAAGTTCCATCAGCTTTGATTCCTTCCAGGAAATAAAGGGAATAATGGGCAGAGTGATCGCTACATGGAAGGTACACTACTTCCTCTGCGACTTCAATGCTGGTAAATCCCGTGAGTCCGAATGCATCATAGAAACCTAGAATGCAAATGCGTAAATTAATCCGCTGGTCCAAGTATTAACTGAAATTATTTAAGATGATAGTATATAGTATTGGAAATCTAAAAAGTGTCATCTAAAAAAGTTTTGGTAGATTAAAATTTACTTAGTTCTTCGTGTCAATTTCATTTAACGGTGACTACACAAAATCTTTCTATTCGAATAATGAATTGATTTTCTAGAATTTTTCTACATAGAAAAATAGAAATATTCTGAAATAAGTACAAGCTATAGCATGTACAGAGCAAATGAAATTTAAGTATTGAAATTTTATAATCAATGCCATAAACAATTTGTATGCCAAGGTGCCTGCAAAAATCTAACTGACTGACAAATTGAGCAGGGTGTAGATTTAAGTAAAATGCAATCCAAAACGTCAAATAATGTACTTGTATTTGCATTACATGCAATACCGTGTAATTAAGGTCAGAGATATCACCCACAAGTAGGGCTGTTGCTAGGTAATTCGCAAAAATTGTGGGTAAATGTGATCCCGATTTTATGTGAAATTCGTACTTTTTTAGGAACATCCCTAAGGACCAGAGACCATTACTCCAACAGCCATACATTAAATGCAAAAAAGATTCGTCGAAGCCTATGCATGACATGTTGAAAATTTCACATTTTTATTTTCTACTTCAAGATATTAGGTTTAACGATGATATGGTAATATGTGTAATGTGTAATTTAAATGGGAATATGATAGTATGAAAATCTGTTCGTAACTAGGAAACCGGACTTTAATTTGAATTTAGCAATAACTTCAGGTACAGCTTAACCAAAAAGAAATTAATTACCAAATATTACGAAACTTATTTTTGTATTTTGAATTTCCGTCGTCTGATTAAGGTTGAGTATTGTGTAAGTGAAACGACGAAAGCTTACTTCGTTGATATATGAATACATTTTTGGGACGATCATTTTAATTCTGAATTTATAGGAACTTGAATTGGAGAAATCAGGAGAGATCCGTTCTGTTTTAAATTTTGTGAATTGTGGCAATGGCTTTTTATCTCCAAAGTCAAAATCAATTGCGATGGGATCGTCAGAGATGCATTCAAAAGACTTGAGTTCAGATACCTTAGTCAATAAAACTTTTAGGTTGTTGTCGTTGTCATAGCAACCACCAAAAGGTTCTTTTATATCCTTGAAAATAAGGAAAAGAAAGTCAATCGTAATATTACAGTAGACAGATTGAATTTTATCTGTAAATTGGCACTCCAACGTTGTAACACTTCTTCCGGTCTCTTTTGAAGAAATTGTAACATTGGCAATCACATTAGTTAGAAACAATTCCTGAATTACAAACAGGAGAATTATTTTGCAAGTAACTTTCATTTTATAAGCTTGTGCAGAAGACTACAAAACAAAGCTATTAGTGCACCCTTTCTAAATTATAAACGATAGATCATCCAGCTTATTAACTTTTGCTGGAATGACTAACTTAAAACAAGGAAAGTTTATTTGTTTTTATTAGTCCACTGGCTTGCAAATTTTGTATCTTATGCTTAAATTGAATTGGGTGTTTGCTCAATCCATCGAATTCTAATTATTATTTACTATTCGATGTACATAACTGTTAATGTTGCTTCGTAAGAACTACGAAGCAACATTAACAGTTACTGTGGCATTTTCCTGTGACATAGTTTAAGGTCATTGAAACCCACATTAAACAGCTAAGCTAAGCATTTGAAATGGGAATTGAGTGAGTGAATAATAAATACACAGTGCTCTCCCCGTATGAACTACAATGAGAAAAGGAAACCTGCGGTTTTAGAATAATAATAAACTGTTGGCAAACAGGCGTATACGCAGGATCGAAGCGGGAGATTTAAAAAAAATTTCTGGTGGTCTGGTTGTCCTTCGATAATAATATGCACGCATATTTTTGGAACGACGTAACTTGTTTCAAATCTGCTTTTTGCATATGGTAGCACATTAATCAAGATTACCTGTATATTCTATTCTTATCACTTCGTAATAAGAGAATTAAGAGTCGGAGTACTAACAATTTTTGTTTAAAATCCCACCTCTTCTTTTCAGAATAAATTGACACAAAAGCATACTATATAAAATGGTAGTACATGGTAGTAATACTTCCGTGTACCAACTTATGCTAAATGTAATTTGAGGGGAAAAAAGAGCACGGTGGAGCAAAAAGTACTCAGACTCCTGGCTAGGTAGCACATGTATTCAGCCACAATCAGTTATCATTAGAATGCGAAATTGATATCCACCTGGCAGTGGATCAGTAAACGACATGCTTGCATGGAAACATTACATAAATAAAATTTTATTAACTTTATATGTAATACAATAGTATTCACGTTTTATTATATTCAATTATTAGTAAATGAGCTACATTATTATTATTTGTGTGTTTAAATTACATTTTCAATAAAGTTAATTGACTCATTATTGTAATCCAGACTTCGGGCACACAATACAAATTGCCTTGTGGTAGCTATAATATCCTTCATAACACCAAGCTCAATAGTGATATCTTGTGGATTTTGAAGATTCCACGATAATGATAATGATAATGTTTATTCCAAATAATGAACGTCGATTTTTCACCATCTTAGAGTCAACATGCAGAACGCAATCAATTCCGCACCAGGTGACTGTAAGGCTGGAAAGAATAGAGTGTTACGATTAGGATTATACCCGATTAAAATTTTTTTGGATTGCAATACAAATTGAATATAGTATTGTGATTTAAACAATACCTAAATAGTGATTTATGATAATGCTCCTTGCCAACAGTGGACGATCGGACAGTGACGGCGACAAATTTATAAGGATACTAAGCAAAATTTCGATCCTAGTAAGTTTTTAGATTTAGCGTAAATAATTTAAGAATTGACTTCATTTTACCTCGACTTATAAGAAATCAATGAATTCGATTTAATCTTCACATTTGTAGCCATTATGATAACATGTGACTTGTATGTATTCGTTGATGATGGCCAAATATTTTTGTCTTTACGGTTACAATTTGAGTTGCGTTTGTAATACAAAAGAATTGTAGTTTTTGATTTAGCTTTAATTATTTAAGAAAAGAATTAATACCAATCTTACATGTTTGAAATAGATGACCATGTAGTAGAACAACCGTTAAATTAAATGTCAATATTTTTAATTCCCACAAAAAATACATTTAATTAAATAATGTTATAAGTTTGGGTCACTTCATTAATGCACCAGATATGAGTCAATGAAATGGGAAATAGGTGCAATACATTATACATTAAATATCATAAGAATATTCCTGGGGAATAAGAATTAACCAAGAAAAGGATGCTTACATTAGCAAAGTAATAATGCATATATCCCATTTGTGTCATCAAAGCATCAAAGCCAACATCTACGTATATCATAATTTACATGCCATCTTTTGGACAGTTACAGCACATTATTCAACATGCATCGAATCACCTAACCTTAGCTTCGGTTTACCCTCACTACCGATCACGCTTCTATTCGTCGTCGGAACGTTTTTTTAGTCAGTAATGCTCAATACTGAGTGTGATAGTCAACAGTCTTATTACCATCTTCCTGATACTTGCTTTCAAATACAATATTTATTACCAGTTTAATTTGATTTTACGTCACAATTATCAAGCTGGTTTGTCTAAATGGCATCTTCCTCTAAGTCAACGGGAACCAAGAGAGCTGCTGAAAGTGGGCCATCGACACCAACAAAGGGAGGTGCCATAAGTGGACCGTCTACGCCTACAAAGGATGATCTGAGATCAAATGGCCATTACGAAACCCCAATTAAACAAAGACTAGGATATGACTTCTGGAAAATTAAGAAAATGAAATCTGATGAACCCAAAGAGCCAAAGTCGTTGGAAATTGCCAGTCTTGAAGCCGGAAGTATGTAAGTAATCACCGTTGACGTTTGGGTCAGGTATATGCTAAAAATTTCATTTTGAAAAATGTAATTTTAAAATTCTCTAATTCATATATTTTAGCGTAAATGACATCATATCCTTCCGTGTAACTATGAAGTCAGAACTGCAGGATTCTACATATGGCGCTATTCTAAAATTTCATGGTATTGACAACACCGGAGAGATAGCAGTAGTCGCTTTTCGGTCTCAAGCTGAGGAAATGAACGATTTGGTGAAGGTAATATATGAAATTAACTATTGACGTGAAATGTTTTTAAATATATGTATTACATGTTGCTGGTATAACTGTATTTTTTTAACTATATATTTTTAGATAAATCATATTTACAAACTACAGACTTTTGACGTGAAGGTAGAAAATCCACAATACAGAAGTTCGACCGGCCACAAGTTCCAAATTTATCTGAACGCTTCATCGACACTTGTGAAACTTGAGCCTGAGGATACTGTAGAATTTCCACCCATTCCATTTAAATTTATACCCTTAGATGAAATACAAGGGAAACCAATTAAATCTTTAGTTGGTAAGTTTAACTACAATGATACATTTGTAAGTCAACCAAACTGCCGTATATTTAAATACATTGATTGTATGAATGATAGATGTATACGGAGTCGTTGTTAAAGACTGGGGAGCTGCTAAAACCGCTAGTGGACGCATGAAGCGAGATTTTCATATTACGGATACATCTTTCGTAACTGTATTATAATAATATATGTTTATTTTATTTTTACTTACATTTTACTATGCCAGTCACATTAATTATGCATTTTATTATTCAAGCTAAACATGACAGTATGGGGTAGCAATGCAAACTTAAATTTCCCGAAAGAAAATTGTGTGGTGGCAATTAGGAATGCTGTTGTCTCCAATTACGGGGGACAGATTTCGTTGAACTCAGTGAACCATACTACTTTGTGGGTAAGCAAGGGAAAATTCTTGATACATTTAACATGAAATTTATAGTACTTTGTAAACTATATTATCTATATTTTTTAGATTGATCCCGATATTCCTGAAAACATAGATTTGATCAACTGGTTTGATGAACAAATGAAATTGTAGTGAAAAGTTTTTGAAACCCTTAAGAATCTCCATTTATCAATTAAGTTACTAATTAAATGCTAATTAATTAATTATTATATTAAATAATTAAGTGTTAAAAATTAAAGCATGTTTATTGACCACGTGTTTGCATGGGACCATTACAATAAATAAAATTTTATTAACTTTAATATTACAATAATGATCACGTTATTATTTAATTATTAGTTAATGAGCAGCATTATTATAACAACTAAATACAGTAATAACATCAAAGTTGAGTTAATTGTCCCTTCATCGTAATTCACACTTCTGCCATACAATACAAATTGCCTTGTGGTAGCTATAATATCCTTCATAACACCAAGCTGTCAAGTCATCAAGGTTAGAAAAGCAAATATCAATATGACTCCCTCCATCGGTAGTAGAGTTGGCTGTATCGAGATTACTTTTTAAATTGTATTTACGGAAAACATTTAAAATACATTCATTCTGATCTTGGATATTTATGTTTACATCGCCAAATACGACGATTTTCTCAGCTGTAGTAGATAAC
The DNA here is from genome assembly GCA_020055645.1 of Tomocerus qinae. NCBI lineage: Eukaryota > Metazoa > Arthropoda > Collembola > Entomobryomorpha > Tomoceridae > Tomocerus > Tomocerus qinae. The sequence goes on along the minus strand of CM034546.1, from coordinate 36,218,652 downwards.
AAACCATCCAGCCTAGATACAAACTTTGTCTTTGAATACTTAGGAGATTTATAAGTCATAATAAGATTTACACCAGATGCTTTCCATTTCACAAAAATGCAGTGTCCTCGTTTTTCAGTAATATCCGTTATTGTCGTAAACGAATGTGGAAGCATCAAGGTTTTTGAAAAAATAAGCGCGCCTTCGGAGTTTCTCCCGTGCTGCGAATCAGTCCTATGAACACAGTGGTATGTTGGGATATTCAAATGGTCAGTGGAAACTGTATGGGGTTCCACGAAAGCAAGAATATTACTACTCATGGCACACTGATCTCCCGTAATGTCCAAATGATGTGCGATAAAGGACTGGATATTGTGGAAAAATATTTTTTCATATTTATCATCATAGTCCTGTAAAAATTTCAGAGAAAACTTCACTGGTTTAGTTCTTAGTCTTTCCATTTCTAAACTCACTGGATCATTATGACGAGGCGCCTTAGGGGGTTCAAATTTTCCATTAATGAATAGACCAGCTAAAGACATTGCTCTACTGCAGGCAACATAAAGCCATTCCCTTCTAAGTTTTCTTGTTGGACCAGGTCTGCCGTTAACAACTACGATGGGAATAGAAGACCCTTGTGACTTTGTTATTGTCATCGCATTTGCACCCACTAAAGGTATTTGCGTCCTTATAATTTGCAGACCTCCATGATTTCGATTACGACTAAGATTTCGAGAGATTCTTCTGATTGAAACCCATTTCGGATCAATGTTTTTACGTAATTGATAGGATTTTGTCTTTGCTCTACTGGCACTGCCAATTAAAGGATTTCGGAAATCCATCCATACACATGTTGGGACACGAACATTCTTGGCGGTATAACCATATTCGATCATTTTCAAATTCCCAGTTGAACCATTAAATAGCCCATCTTGAACATCTATGTTTGTGGTGACAAAGTACTCAGCTCCTACTTGTAGTCGGGTTTCATATGGTAATCCATCCGTTTTATCCCTTTCTAGAGTTCTGGCAAATTCTTGTTGCTTTTTCTTTTGTGCCTCGCTTCCATAACCTGTAAATTCGTAAAATTGAATTCAAATGTCTCCAAAATTAAACAAAATCGTTTCACGTCAAATAACAAAGATCTCTTTTTATAACTTTAAAAACTACAATTGAATCGTTACACGTTAAAATCTAAAAATTAAAATATGAATATATTATTGAATTTACAGCAAGATAAGACTACATCACCTTCTATTTTGTCATATGCAGTGGATATTGTCCATTCGGTATTAAGCGATTCATAAACCACCGAGTTATACTTTTGGCATGCAGCATTACTTGCAAATAATCTTATTGCATCCGGAGGAGGTTGGTTGTCGGCACTAATTTCTCTGGACCTCAGGAGGGCTATATCTTCTGGGTCCATACAACCTTCGGCCATATTATTTAGGGCTTTACAGAATTCAAATTCCCCTTTCTGGCGCATAATTTCATCGATTTCGTACAGCTCAATTTTGTTCCATAAATAGTTACCAACACACAATCCCATAGGGGACTGCTTTGGGATTGTAAATACAGGAAATGCTAAAACTGGTGGTAATTGACGAAAATGACCAACAACTATAATAGATCTTCCTCCAAATGGTTGCTGCGGATGAAATATTTGATTTAGTCTTTGATCAATTTGATAAAACTGCCGAACGCTGACCATTGAAATCTCATCGATAATAAATAACTTTGTTCCAATTAACTTTGCCTTTAATGTGCTAGCTTCATCCGCATTAAGGTCGCACATATTCTTCTCATTGCTTGACTGGTTAGCTGGTAGATGAAATGTGCTATGTAGTGTCATTCCAAAGACATTGAACGCTGCTTTACCAGTTGGTGCTGAAACTAAAACACAAATCTCGTTTGGATTAGTGCTAGGAAATTGGGCGGTATATCTTAAGAAACTCTGTACTAAAGCTGTAATTGCATGACTTTTCCCAACTCCAGCTCCGCCACTTAGGAAATGATAAAATGGAGTATCTGATGTCTTCAATAAATGTAATGCATTAAGAACAAATCGGCGTTGCTTTTCATTTAATGTCCTCATGATCTTTAGATATTCTTTTTCTTCAATCATTCGTGGAGGAAGAAATTGTTGCACTCTTTTATTGGCCGAAAATAAGTCTTGCACTAAATTTTCACCTCCCAAATCTTCCATTATTAGGCCTTCGAGATCTTCATCGACTAACGCCTTGTTATTGTCATCATTTTCATCTATCATTTCATTTTCTATTTCATCCGCTATTGCACGTAACGCATTGTCATCTACATCTCGGAGTGCAAAAAAAGGTGACGCATTTTGAAAAATGATTTTGTTAGTAAGCTCTAAGTTTTGATTGGGGTCTCTCTCAAGTAAATCTTTTTCTTCATCCCGCCAGGGAACGAAAAGCATTAACCTTTCACGGTTATAATTTAATGGGTCTTCGGTTTTGCTATAATGACGAAATCTAATTATTTTCCTATTTCTTCTTTCTTTTGCAAAGCCATTTGAGTCCATGAGTTTAAAGTATTTCAATTTTTCAACTGTTTCAACATCTTGTACTACGTCTTCAGCACAATGAGCGTTCGCTATAATACAAACATTTACACATGAAATTAGTAAAAACGTTATGTTTTTTGTTTATATACAAATCCAATATTATGAGACGATGGACGTTAAGATTTTAAAAATATATTTATTTCACCCTCTTCTCTTTCATTGTCAGCATTTCCTTCAGTGGCAGTAGTCGATAAACCTCTTTTCGTTTTGGAAACATCGTACATTGAAGCAAACTCCGCGAGGCATATATTTTCAAGTTCTTCAGGACGTTTAGTATAGTAATGTAAAAGTCCTTTAGCAAATATGTCTTCTGAATCGTCTTCAAGTTTGTCTAAATCACATTGGGGCTTCAAAATCTTGACTCTTTCATCTGGAAGTCCAGTGTTAATAAAAACATCTTGCTTACTACAGTAAGTATTTGGGATTCCTAGTAGAAATGCTACTGCTTCTTGGGCTGAAATTTCGGATCCATTAATTAAAATACTTGCAAACTGCTTCAATTTATTTTGTACAGAAGAGTCCTTTCTTCGGGCGTCAACTGAAGCAGCCTGCAATAGTTTTGACACACCTCCTTCAGATTTTAAAATATAGCTTACACAATATTTGGCACAAGCGTACGTGTCGACTACAAATTGTACGTCAATATTAGCACCCCATGCTTCTAGAAGTTTCCGATTGTAAGGGTTGACAAAAATGGAACTCGTTTCACGCTTCAAAAATACCGTAGTCCGTTTAATGGAAGACCGAACAGCCAAAATGTAATCATTGTGGTTTGTATCCAAAGATTGCAAGAATGTCTCATATTCTATGTTTTCTTGAAATTCTCTGCCCAGTGAATCTAATCTTTTTTGAAGAATAATGAAAAGGTCATTTGCTTTTATCTTTATTTCTTCATCCAAATCTTTTTCCAAAGGGTCAAGAATCATTGTTTCTTTCATCGGCGGTTTTGGAAATCCAAAACGACATTTTTTACCCCTCTTAAGTTTTTTTACACAGGTTTGTGAATGTTTATGGATTTGATAGCCTATTAATGTATTCATAACTCCTTCTTCACACCTGTCACAGGTAATGAATTTATCGATAAATTCAACACAAGCCTTTTTAGAATCCACATTGTCTTTGTCATAGATTGGGGCATCCTTGATCCAGTATAAACCATGGGAATGTGGAGACCCCCTCATCTGAAATTCTAAACGACTGAAGTAGTCTTGTAAAGCATAAGGGGCAAACATCCCACATTCATGTTTAAGAATTAGGCTTAATAATGCTCGGTATCTGTGGTCAAAATGCCGCATACAAGTGACAGGATCACTTCTTAGCAATTGCAGAATTTCGTCGGATGACAGCTGTGTCACATCGTATTCAGTAATCTTCTTTTTTTTAACAATTTCCATAAGCATTATTATTAATTCCTTCCACTTTGTCTCTGCTGCAGACAAAGTAATGAAAAAAGTGCACTTTCCTATTTGCCGTACCATAGCAAGAACCTTTTTTGATTTTTCTTTCCAATAAGATGGTGAGGACCGTAAGTTTTTGAAAACTGCATATCCATCATCTTGACGCAAAAGCTGCTCCAGAACTTCTGGTTTTCTTGCGGAGGAAGCTGTCAATTGCATGTCGTTATTGGTTTTCTGTCTGAGACATATTTGTATTGCGTTGCCAACTTTTTCATTAAAAGATCGTTTGAATGAATACAAGATTTTGGTTGGGGCACATGCTCGTCGGTCATATCTGCGAAGTTCAGATTTAGCAATGTCGGTATACGTTATTCGGTCACGCTTATCGAAATTACGGACTTTTCCACAATATATGGTAGGAAAGGACATTTCTTCTGCTTTCGGGTCAAAATGTAGATGCTTTGGTGTATTATCTTCGCCTGGAGCAATCTGTATTCCACGAATGCCTCTTTCATTAAACACTAAAGTTTCTTCTGCCCCGATGTTTTGTACGTTTTCTGGTAGATCAAATGCTGCAAGTTCCTCTAAAATATTAAATTGACAAAGATTTTGACGTGAAATGCACAAAAGAAAACAATTGCAACCATAAAGTTCAAAACTTTTGACGTGAAATGCACAACAGAAAATAATGGCAACCATATAGTTCCAAAATTTCGACTTGAGCTGTTTATTTATTTGTAACTTACCAGCTACTAAATCATCATTAGTTGGTACAGTTTGTGCCACTCCATTCTCCGCACATGTAAATGCTATCGTCGATTCTAGGGAAATCATTTACTTATAATTCGCATACAAAATAAAAATTAACTTCACTTATTTATATTGTTGAAATAGTTTTACCTTGTTGTGTAACTTCATTATTTTCGTCCGATTCCTCTTCCGGTGCAATAAAATCCATTGTTTCCTCTATAGAATGTATAAATATAACTTCACAATGTATCACTAAATTAATATTAATACATATATATTCTATTCTATATGATTCTACCTTCGTTAAATCCTGACCAATCCTCTGACAAAACCACATTTTCTAATTGATACAAGTCTGTCGTCATAAGGTATTTGGCGGCGATGTAAACTTTATATGGACGAATTATTTCGTGCATATAAGGACGCTCGTAGTTCATTCTTCTCATAAATCGAACTTGAACTGTTGATGTTTCCTTAAACGACCTCGGAAGGACTTGTGCGCATTTATCCAAGTCATTTTCAACGTTGACAACATTGCCTCGAAGGGCTGATTGTTTGTCGAAACCCAGCGGTCGTATTTGCATGAAAGGAATTCTTAGCGCGACTAATCTCTCTTCAAGGGGCGATAAATTCTAAAAAGTAGCAATAATATAACAATAATGCATTAATAGATTCCGTTTTAAAATATTATAAATGCATTGCAATACAATTTACAGCTTCTAAATATACCTGTAATGCGTCAGGAATAACTGGAAAATCAAACCCTTTTGAGAGGCAGAGTCTGGGAACACGTTTTTGATTAACGTTCCTTCGACAAGTGGAGCACAATAAATGTTTTTCTTGTGCTACATGTAAAATGCGTTTAATGTCTTCATCATTAAATCCTTTCTGTTGAAGAACTACATCAGTGATAGACGATGTTGACTCTTTATACCAAAGGCTACCACAACAGGAACAAATAAACGAAGGCGACTGACAAATCTTTTCTTTGTATTTATCTAGATTATCCTCGTACGATGGTTGGAATAGTCTTCGTTTTTTCCTTTGTAGTTCTGCATTTCTTATTTGGACATCTCTTTTGTGGTCTGAATCAGTCATCAATTTACGTTTTCTTTCATTATCCTTTATTTTCTCTGGTGTACGGTAAATTGGATCCTGTCTTGCCAAACTTCGTGAAGCATTATTAACAGCCTGATCCTTTTGTCGTCGTTGTAGATCCTCTCTGATTTTTTGCTGAGATATATTTTTGACAACACGGTCTCGTTCTGCTTTTTCTGGGGTCTGTCTAGCTAGACGACGTAGAGCAGTGTCAACAGTTTGTTCCTCTTGTCGTCGGTTTGGGTCCTCTCTGATCTTTTGATGAGATACATTTTTGACAACACGGTCTCGTTCTGCTTTTTCTGGGGTCTGTCTAGCTAGACGACGTAGAGCAGTGTCAACAGTTTGTTCCTCTTGTCGTCGGTTTGGGTCCTCTCTGATCTTTTGATGAGATACATTTTTGACAACACGGTCTCGTTCCGCTTTTTCTGGGGTCTGTCTAGCTAGATTACGTAGAGCAGTGTTAACAGTTTGTTCCTCTTGTCTTCGCTGTGGGTCCTCTCTGATCTTTTGATGAGATATTTTTTTGACAACACGGTCTCGTTCAGCTTTTTCGGGGTTTTGTCTTGCTTGACGACGTAGAGCAGTGTCAACAGTCTGTTCCTCTTGTCGTCGTTGTGGGTCCTCTCTGATCTTTTGTTGAGATATATTTTTGACAATACGATCTCGTTCGGCTATTTCTGGATTTACTCTAGCTTGACGTCGATAAATGGTATTACGCTGTCGCGTTTCTGATTCCTCTCTAATTTTTACTTCACAAACAGTATTAGTAGCTTCATCAGTACAGTTTTTTTCCGATATAGCTGGATTCTGTTTACTTTCAGAAGGAGAATCCACAATTACAGCCTGATCATCGTCTGTTTCAGTAACCGACTGTGCTAGCTTAGCCTTATTTTCACGGTATAATTTTTGCTTTATTTTTTGCTTTTGAGCAACACTTTGCCTTTTTGTTCTCGGCATGTCTACTATTACAAACCCAATACATTACCATGAGATTCCAAATAATTAAAAAATTAACCTTAATATAAACAATCAATAAAAAATTTATAATGGCTACTGACCACAGATGCACAGTTGGACGATAATCCTTATATTTGGTTAATTTTGACGTTAAAAAGTTCTCATCCAAAATACAGAACTGCTAGCTGTAAAACGTTAAAAAGTTGTACTATTGCTTCAAATAATATAGAATACCATTTATTAATGATGAAGGATTCATTTTGTACAGTCTGTAAACAATCTTAATTTAATAAGTTATCGTAATCATTACAGTTAACTATACTCACCACAGATGAAGTTAATACTAGCACAGCACAGGCCACAGGTGTTGACATAATGAAGTTACGATGGACGACAATCCATATATTTTGACGTAATTACGTATTTCTAATTTTGACGTTAAAAAGTTCTCATCCAAAATACAGAACTGCTGGCTGTAAAACGGTAAAAAGTTGTACTATTGCTGCAAATAATATAGAATACCATTTATTAGTGATGAAGGATTCATTTTTCAGTCTGTAAACAACCTAAATTTAATAAAGTTGTCGTAATCATTACAGTTAACTATACTCACCACAGATGAAGTTAATACTAGCACAGCACAGGTCACAGGTGTTGTCATAATGAAGTTACGATGAACGAAAATCCTTATATTTTGACGTAATTACGTATTTCTAATAAAATGACGATGGACGGCGTATTTATAATGGAGTGACGAAATGAAACGAAAATGAAACGAAAATTGTGTAGGTTGTACTAGAACAGTGAAGCTATTTTACTGCATTTGTGTACCCGCAGTTTTAATGCATGTTAATACCAGCGCGGAGTGTAGTCTCTTAGATAGCACCCATAGTCATAGTCCTCTACTCTACACTCTAAATAAATTTCAGTCATTTTTGTTGAGTAAAATTATTTTACTCAAGTTTGAGGAGAAATTGGAGAAATGTTGGCTAATTTTTATCTAATCAGGTTGAACATTCAAGGTTGTATCAAATGCAGTCAACTGTTTAACAATTTTTAGTCAACTTGGTTGAACATTTAAGAGGTTGTACTAACCGTACTATACAGTTGCTTAAATTTTGATTAATATTGAGTAATATACCAATGTTTCAAATTTTGAGTAAAAAATGTCACCATATTGAGTAATTATTGCTTAATAGTTGAGCATACACTGTTTATTTATTTAACGGCATGGCTTCGAATGTTTACTTTTTAGAATTTAATTTTTAAAATGTGAAGTTTATTTTACGACATTGGATTCATTACCAAGGTAGGTAAAGTTTTAGATTGTCATAGTGATGGGACATAAAGCAATTTCAGCCTCGAAAAACCGAATTTTTTGCAAATACAATTGAGGTCATGGTTCCATTCTCTTGTACCCTGCGGTTTTCTGGTGGCCGTTACAATTAAAAATGAGGAGCATGAAATTACTTTAACGTGCGTCCCCTTCAATCTAAAATTTTCCAATACCTTGGGATTTAGTGTTTGTGCTGGTTTTGATTATGAACTTCTGAATCTGAAGTTAGCTACTGACAACAATTAAAGGTAAAGTTATTGTTCTATTTCCTCAATTAAAATATAATATATACTACACTTTTGATATTTCTAATTTATAACATTTTTGAACATTTACCTTATTTTTTTCTTCGCATTTTTTGATTCTAAAAAACTACAAGTGCATTATAGGCATCATTTTAATGTATGTTTGTATATATACTTTTTCATTGCAGAAATTATAGTATTCATGACGATGTACAGCTTCACCGTCCAATTTCTTTCTAATTAAGATAAAATTACCACAGGACACTGCATCTGCTACTGGTTTGTAGAATTTTAATAAATAAAAATTTTAATATTGTTTTAATAATTATTGATTTAATGGTTTTGCTCAACTTTTATATAAGAATTACTCAACAAGATAGCATGTACTACTCAAACGTTTACTAGCGTTTACTCAATTTTTGAGTATGTTTTACTTAACCGACTGCAATGGTTAGCTCAACTTAGATAGAACAAACTACTCAACAAGTGAGTAAAATTAGCTCAAGTGTTTTTACTCAAGCCCATTAAGCAAATTTTGTTCAACAGTTGAGTCAGCGCATTTTGTACTTAAATGTTGAGTACCGAATCCCCAAACTTGATTAAAATATGCTGAAATTTATTTAGAGTGTACTACTACGCTGCCTGACTCACCTGCTGTATACTACTACCGTCTGCCTCACCTTCTGTATTATTTAGTTTCCACAAACCAGGGGATGCGTCGAATTTGAATTCTAATCATAACTGGTTGCTCTTGAATATATATGCTACCATGTGCAAAAAACAGATTTGGAATAAGTTATGTCGTTGCAAAGATATACGTGCTAATAAAATTAGTGGACGATCAGACGACCGGACGACCAGACGACCAGACGATCGGACAGAGTGACGGCGACAAATTTATAAGGATACTAAGCAAAGCTTCGATCCTAATAAATAACGAAAAATAAGACAATATAACTTAGTTTTGATGGATATTTGACAAATACTACTGATACTTAACAATGGGGTTTCAATGGAGTTAAATTATAAATCGACGCATAAATATAGCAAAGTCTAGAGGAAAAACAAAATTCGCTTAAGGCTGACCCGTCGATGCACAAAACATTGATAACACATCCCCTTGTGAAATAAAAATTTGTCATATTTTTTAAACATGTACAACATATTTTCGGAGGGGGCATTGTGGCCCTTTTACCAAAAAATCCCTAAATTTTTCAAAATTTAATAGCTTTTGAAGTGGTAGAAATGGATGGGAGTTTGAAAAACTCGTCTCGTTCTCTGTTTCATGAAAAGATTTTTTAAAAATCAAGAGACCACCGCAGAGTTTTGTGCTCTGTTTTTTGGGATACTACATTTTGAAACCATTAGCCCCAACAAACACTTTGACGGACTTAGATAAAAGTTATGAAAAACATTCCTTATTGGCCCGTGACGGACTGTATTAAATTTGAGTCAAATCAGTTCTCTGGTTGTCAAACTGTGATAGCTTCCCCATAATACCACAACAGGCGGTGGGTCTTGAAACCGAGGTTTTTGAAAAATGGCAGTACCTTTGTTTTAAAAATTTAGAAACATAAGTTTATGCATTTACAAGGTTAAAAACATTGGTTTCAGTAAAATAAAACTATATTTAACGAAATTGACACTGTGTACGGGGAGGAAGGGTACCAAATTCCAATTTAAAATTACGTCACATTCTACTGACTGGGTTTGTTTATTACCAAGCACCCCATAGTAAAATCACTTATTTCTGCTAGTCGCTAAGCAATGTTATAATCGAGGCAGCCTTAATAGGAAAGTCCCGTAATGTTTACGTTTATTATTGTTTATGCTTAAAAAATTGACGTTTCAACTACGGAGAAATACAGCAATAACTACACCATAGCTAGCGGTCAAAAGAGGTAAAAGCACAATTATTAAAACCAATAAACTTTTGAGAGTTTGACAGTAAAGCAGCAAAATAATCTTTGAAAAATTCTGCTAAACTTCATCCATTAAAAAGCCGTATTACATAACTGTTTCCACTTTCAAACGCAAATTATTTATTAATGGTTTTTGGGAATAATATTAAAGATTAATAATTCGGAGATAGTTAAAATACAGTTTATTTTCACATCCACTTAAGGAATACTTCCCTGTCAACCCTTAGAAGTTTGAACACAGCTTCACAACGGCCTTTCACAAAGAAGTGAGCTTGGTAGCTATGGTAACATGAGTTTGTAACCATGGTAACATTATGTATGGTAGCTATGGGAGAATTGGGAGCCGATACACGTTATTAATGAACAGGGTTGTGGGTCGGGTTTTTTATGGGTTGGGGTTTTTTGGGTTTTTTGGCAAAAAACCCACCCCGCTTCACTTAAAAAACCCGGGGTTTATTGGGTTTTTTACAAAACACAATAATGAGCACTAAAACTCCATCTATATAAGCAAAACATATTAACTTTGTCATATTTCTATTCGAAAATGTAAACAAATGTATAATCAGCAGGTGGAAACAAAATAATTTATCTTTTATACTTTATTACTTTCAGTAATTCTATATCGTGAATCACTTGATTGTGATGTCTATATAATATTTGTTTTATGTATATTTTAATCGCTGTGAAGATATTGGTTTATATATTAACTTTTACTTGCGAATGGCCAATGAATGCTTTGGTGTACATAAGTGGAAACATTAATTATACTGATTTTAAATTAATCACTTACACATTTATTACTGTACTGCTTCACAAGTAAAGCTTCAAATTAATGAAGGAATTTCTTAGTCTATTTCATCAGTAAAATATAATAATGCATAGTTTTTCACTAGTTGTGTTCAAACATTATAATAATTAATATGGATTCTCACGAAAAATACGGCGTGTTAACAGTACTAAAACATGTTAAAAATAAAATTTTTGTTTTAAATTTTGATTTTATAGACGCAAATAATGGTAGTTTTAGGATTACATGGTTGTTGTTATTGTCAGCTGTAGTTTTCCTATATATACTATATAGTATACTTAGTATAGGCTTGTATTTATGCCTATAATTATATAAAAAACCCTTAAACCCAAAAAACCCAAAAAACCCTAAAAAACCCAAAAAACCCGGGGTCGAGGGTTTTTTCCTAAAAAACCCGGGTTTTTCGATACCTTGTTAATGAATGAACCCGCATCTTTCGCTGTAATGCATTAAGAGTAGGGAAATCTCCCTGCGATGAGATAAGCGCACATAATCTGTGAAGCAGCTTATAAATTCGAAGGACGGCAGAACGTACTAGGGCACTTGACAGCCCTTTTTCCAATTTTAAATTAGAAATAGTAAAAAAGCACCATATTTCCCAGCTAAATGTAAATTAGCACTAATTTATTTTATTTTAAAAAATTGATAAAAAATACTGAATAAATACTTAGATTTCTTTTTTTAAATCTCCCTTTCAGGTTCCATTGGGAGAAGCTGGTATAATTCTATAACTGTCTCAAAGCTGTAAATGACCGCAATACTTTTCTATGTATTAATTTGAATTTAAAACCCTAATAACTTCCAGGGTCGCAAATTGACGCAAACGGGACTGACGGCATTGAACCAGGGTTAATGATGGTTAAATTTCCCCTCCGATATTTCAGGCTCAAAATAATAAACCCTGCACACCTTTTAAGTATTTTGCAATACGGTTCTATGTATTGTTAACTCCACTAACTAAATTCAGGCTGCCGTCAGAGCATCTCTGGTGGAAAGCTTAGTCAAGTGCATTCCTATTACCCTGACTTTTGCAAACATGGGAAATGTCATAAAATATGAAAGCATAGGCATTAAATAATAACATCAGGCTTCAAACTTCCATTCTCTATATATGCAGATTGCTGATTTAAATTACAAACCTGATTCTTCGCCGTCATTCAGAGACATTGTTTGAATATTTCACATAATAAGAGCTTCAAGCATAATGCGAACTAATAATTCGAACATATATTGCAGAATTACAGAGGATTTGTTAATACATTACCGCAATTGTAGGTTCTGTAAAATTGGTCACGCCTCTTCCTGCAATTTAGTTAATAGTATAAACAGGTACTTACACAAAAAAAGTTTCAATATCATTAGGTCTGGACAGCAGATTTGGTTTTCCTGTTTGCTTAGTTAGAAATCCTGCATATGTAGTAAAATTACTTATTAACAAATACAAACCATAGCTCCAGAAAATAGTTTCCAATATATTTGCTTCATTTTCAGCAAAATTATCAAAGAGTGGAGCCGCGAAGTGATTTTATGCTGTCTAAGACAATCAAAGAGTAATATTTTTTATTAGAAAGCTGGGTGAGTATAAATACAGTGAATCTATTCTATTTCATCGGTAGAACAAAAATGTCATCGGAATTACTTCCTACAGCATCCGGTATTTGTACATCATTCAAAACTAAAATTAGTGACATAAGTTCAAAGTTGAAAGGACATCATTTCCATTGGCTTGGACTGTATGTCAACATTTGTTCCTACTTTGACTCTCTTCCATTTTCATGGGACTTTGGCTCGGAAAGATTCGTGATGTCAAAATCCCAACTGGGCACAAAGATGGTCATCGTTGCAAATGCAATATTTGCTTGTCTAACATTTGTGCAAATTATAACAACTCAGCAAAATGATGACGGAAGCTATAACATTGCTGACTTAACGAAGAAAATGGTGGTTTTCGTTGGACATAATCTTTACGAAGTGTTTTTGATCAGTGCCTTTTTGAGAGGAAGACATATTCAGATGGTTTTGAACTGTTTATACCTGGAAAACATTTTCTATCCTAAAGGTAAGTTGAAACAAACCCAAGAAAAAAAATTAAAATTTCTTACCTAATAATAATTAAAATGTTTTACAGATAGTGCGGAAAAAAGGGCTCTAGATCCGATTCATTTTAAATTAGAAGCGTGGATTAATAAGTTGCTGATACCAGTGATGCTAATTCCAATTTTCTGTATGATGTCGGCTATAATTTTTTCGTCAGACTATCACTTGCTTCCCACCATTTATTTAACCAACTACCAAGAATTTGTATTGGGAATGATTCAAATCTTTATTTTCTCAATTACTGGAGTTGCGGCTAATTTTCAAGTGGTATACTTCACTACGATTTTTATCCGCATGTCGTATTGGATGCAACAAATAAGGTCAAGTGACAAAAATTAGAAAACAATTACTACTGTGTTAACAATTAATAATATAAACGTTTTTATATTTTACTACCAACAGTATCGGAACAGGCGATTTCGAGTACAAAGTTAATTTGTACAATAGAATGAGGATACTAAACATTCTTCACATTGAAAGCTTCATCACAATATTCTGGCAAACGGCTGTTATAATTGCATCTCTATTAGTTTTATTTTGTAGCTTTGCCTCCATCCGATTCTATGATTCTCTTGACTACATCTCGTACTCATTTTTTCCAATCATTAATATCGTATGTATTGTCTATTTATTAGTTGTGCTGCTTTGGATGTGCTACCTGTTTGGAAGAATTCCAGTACATCTTTAAGAATTATTTGTGTTTGCATTAGAGGAAGTGAAAGAAATATACAAATCCATCGGAAAATGACACGATCTCTCAAACCGTTTGGTTTTAAAATCACCCCACTAAGAAATATTAAACATGAGAGAATATTTGAATTCCTTGCCGACATGGTTAGTGCATTAATGACGCTTCTGCTGATCTTGCCTTGAAGGAAAGAATTAAATGGAATTTAAATGAATTAGAAATTTTCAGTAAGTTTCAAATTTCAATGCTGTAAGTAACTCGCCGGGCATTGTAATGACTTAGCCGAACTCATTCAAGCAGTTTAATATCCAAATCTTTACCCCAATCCAAAAATTGATTTCCTTTTTAAAATGTAAAGTACCAATAGAAAGAAAAACTCTAAAAATATTTAATGCCAATTTAACATGTTACATTTATATTTATGAACTTCTATGACAATCAAAAAGCATTGCAGTCAGGTGTCTTTAAATATTTTACAGAGCTGCAATTTTAGTCAATTACTATAAAAGTTTTTCGTTTGATTATAGATTCTGTTGCCTTTGCCATGAGGCATTACAATAAGTGTATACATAATTAGGAGTTTATTGCTACTTAGCACCGCTATTTAATAAAGCAGCTCGCATCTAATTAATAAGGTATGTATACATCACTTATAAAGGCGTGTACGCAATTTTTCTACAAAGTTGTTTGGTTATTTTATGCCTTGTTTGGTTTTTCTACGTTCCAACTACTTGTAAAGGGCGCGATGTGCTGGCCAATATTGCCTAAGTTGTTAAACAGTTTCCCAATATTTCATATAGGAGTCCGGATATCAATTTCGGTTTTAACATTTCATGGACTTATACCTTAAATAGTTTTACTCGGTTTTCTACATGGTTTAGCCTTTTGTAACTTTTAGAAACGTAATTTTACAATTTTTTATTTTTATTTGAAATCATTTGCACCTTACTTAGAAATTAATTACCAAAACTATTTTAGATAACAGTAACCAAGGCCAAGGATGCTCACATTACTCTCTGGCGAAAATAGGGAACAAATCTTGTGACTTTTTGCAATTTTGGTGGTGGCACAACCTTTCCCTGTTCTACAATCTTAAATAGTATTTTGTGTTGAAGTAGGGCAGTGGTTGCACAAATGCAAATCAATGTTGCTTTAGCTAGGTAGGTTAGGTCCCTCAAATCGAATCCTGGCATGCCTTTGTGTATTTCATGGAGCGAATTTTTTAAAATATACAATCACTACCTTACTTACCTTGTTTCAGGATAATATCATGTAATTTTTTATTTTTATTACCATGATTCATTATTTTTTGAAACTTCTGATTTGGTATAATTCTAAACAATAATATTTGTCTGTTGGAGTGAAATGAAATTTCACGAACACTTTTAAATGTACAAACCTGTTAATTAATGTGTATTATCTTAGGGTTAAGGATGCACTCCTGTTGGGTTGAATAGGGGCTGTGAGGACAATTAAATCTGAGAGGCTATCTGGCGGGGCTTCAGTTTAACCATGCAATTCCCTACTTATATTTTCTTTTTGAATCAATTTTTGATGTATGTCAAAGCTCCCGCAACGCAATGATGTTTACATCATTAGAATCGTCTTGTCCAAATTGACAATATCTGTAAGTTAAAAAGGACCGACGAGGTGCGGTGTTACAAAGTTATAGCGGTTTCAAATTCGAAATTTGTAACATTAGTAGGTGTACTCACTTTCAGATACGCTAAGCTCCTTCTCGCCTTCTGATTTTCCTACCTAGACCAAAACGTTACACGAGGGTCCAACATTGTGGGATGTCAGAGTTATTTCCTATATAGGTATCAAGAGTGTATATCATATATGGTATGAGAGTATACTATCTCTGTATGGTCATTATGGTGTGCCTCAATAATAAAGTCATAAGTATATCAATATTGGTGTTGTTTTCTAGAATTCCTCCTTGATCTTAGTTGGGCAATGATGCACCACGGATATAATATCACTTTAACTTAAATATATATACCTATCATATCGATATGGTGCCAGCAAATGTCTCTTTGGTAATTAGTTATCTATCTAACAATGTTATGACTGTCATTTCACTTATATACGTCAAATGTCACCGGTCTTATATTTCATTTCTGATTAAACCCAAAAGTTATGCCTATTTAATATTTAATTTGTGAATTTCTTCAATCATTTATTCGTAAATACCAATAAAAATAAATTTCTTTAAAATTATATTTTCTTTTATAATAAATATTCATCTTGTGGAACAAAATTAAACTGTCGTAGATGCTGATGGTGGCTCTTCATGATCACGATCACGACGCCACTTAACACAGGATCGAAAGCATTTTAGACATGTTTTGCTTCCACTGCACAGTGTACACTTCCTTTGTTCAATTTGTGACAAAAGTCCCATAAATGGTTCTGTGATTAGATGAGTTGTTTTATTTTTAAAAGACAAAGAAATGTCTAAAACCCCTGGTTTTTAATTGGTATGTGATTTCAGATACCCCAAGTTTCATAAAACTACCAGTGAATGTAGCCTTAAAAACGGTTTATATGGGATTTTCCATAAGGAATTAAAAAGAACTTTTTGTCTTTGTTCTCCAACGTTCGGGAGACTGATTTTTATTTCGCAAGTACATGTGAACCTTAAGATTCTTTCGCTGAAAACAGTTTTGACCGAAATTTATCGGTGGCTGAGATTCGTGACCTTAAAAGTGGTTTTCTCCGAATTTTGACCTCGTCAAACTCAGCGGTGGGACACTTTAATCAACATTTTATTTTTTGAACAAATTCTTAAGGCTAAATGCCGTAAATCATTGGAACGTCGTAGTTGTCGGCATCAGGGAACCATGTTTAAAAACTAAATGCATTTTTTTAGCGGTAAACTTCGTTCAGTCTCACATTACCCTTTTGTCACAAACTGATTATGAAAGTGGACACTGTGCACTGTAAAGTAATCTTGTTTTACATACTTGCTGGAACTGTTTTTAAAGTTAACCAAAACATTCACATATTAAAAATTATTTCTCCCGAGTTCTAGACGACATATTATCTAACGAATGGTATTTTAAAAACAAACCGATATCTGCTGGGGCCGTTGTACAGATTTCTACCGTTCCAGTTTCTTTGTCAGTCAGTAGCAATCGGAGTATTAAACGCTGTAATAAACAAAGTCATGCATATCACATAAACCATTTGGTCTGAAAAAGTGATGTTTTATCACACATTTAAATGCCTTACGTATTTATATTAAAAAAAATTTAAATATTTTGAATAGCCTTTATCTTTACTCCCCAAGATAAATGTCCGTGGTAGTGTAAGCTTATAATGTAGGAAGTAAGGAGTACCACTGACAATGTTTTGGGTTATGTCAAAGTCATAAGCTAAGTATTCCCACTCCATTAGCTACTGTTGCCAAAACCTCTGAAATTGATAACTTCACTGTTACCACTCTGTAATTATTAAAAATAATGATTAATTTTGTTTCTCCCAAGCAATAGATACACTATATGGGCTGCCGAAGTAAATAGGAATAGAATACAATATAGTTAAACGATTTACAAGCAACGAAAGCCAGTGCAACCTCCTCTGTTCCTCCAGATACAAAACTGCAAGGTGCAGCGGTGCAGCTACCAACGGCTAATCCTATTAAGGTGCCATTTGAACCTAAACATATTGAATACACTAATAATTAATTCATCCTTTTATTTTCTTATGTGTTGCAATCAGATAAACTAACAATTTTTTAATTTAACTTATTGTATGTATAATAAAAAGATAGGACATTTCAATCCTTTATAGAATTGTTTTGGAAATCTTATTAAGCTGCGTAACATTTTGTAAACTAATTTACTGTAAAAACAACAAAAAAGGTCCTTGGGTTCAACCGCAGTGACTTATTTACAGGGATTAAGGCAACTTTCGTACAAATGATGATCTTAACCTGAATTTTTAAATTTAGCAATTATTTAAAATCAACTTATGGTTATTATTACTGTTTGTAAAATGATAACTTACCGCAGTCATCTAATCCTGACTCTATAGAACGGGTTGCGGTTGCCAAAGATGGTAAAATACTACTAAAAACAAGGCCTACTACCAAGGCCAAAATAATTGTAAGTTTTAACATTATGATTTTAAAAATGCAGGCAATGAATTGCTCTCGGTCAATGGACGATATTTACTTGTAAACCAATTTTTTATGCTCTTTATATACCAATAACTTGGCTATATAATAGTAATAAAATGCACAGTAATAAAAATTACTAATAAAAGTATTAAACAAAGTTAATCATAAATCATCGGTTTAAGTCCAAATGCTTCAAGTTGGGATTAAAGATAAACGATAAAAATAGTACGTATCCCTGCAATGTATTATGACTACAGTTTAGTGTATCGTAATGACAAGTTCCAAGATATTTCTGCTGGATTAACTAAATTCTCCATAAATCTAAACACAACCCAATGCAAGAAACATAGTTATCACAACCATCAAAAATACGATGTGGAATTACCTAATTTGACTTAGTGACATAAATAGTCTGTAGAAGAGAACAGTTGTCGTCACAGACTGATTACAATAAATTGTATGGCTCAAAAAAGTTATACAGAACTCTGTAATCTCTGAATAATAATTAAGTCTATTATCTAAGAGACTTTAATTCCACTATAATATAAATGAGTACTGACGCAAACGGATAAAAGTAGAGTATTTACATGCAAATAATTGAACAAGAGTACGTACAGAGTCATGACTTATATAATTCCCCCCTGCCATGCCACATTCCAACACAGACTAGTTATCAAAATGGTTCATATACCATCTTGTAGAGAATGTTTTTGCAAATTTAACCGAGTCCAACACCATGTAAATCGGTTAGGAAAAAACCGGATAAAGAAATTTTGAAAACAAAATGTTGAACTTTCCGAGTTGCCTTAGGTACCCAAGAATTTAATTTTGGAATATTATTTTCTAAATCATCAAAATCGGAGGTGTGATTGAGACATCTCCAATGCAAGTCTCTAACGCTCGACTTACTGGGAAATCCTAATGGAGGAGGTTTTAACATAGAGCATTTGTAAAATTTATGAAATTAAAATACATGTAAAAATCCCATATTGTTTTAAATGACTAACTCTAACCGTGTACATTTACATTTTACATGAATAGACATCGACTGTGTGTATTGGACTTAAATTTTTTCTGTTTATATTGATTTCCAATCAAATCAGGCAATAAGACCAGGCATTAAGCTTAATGCCGAGTAAAATTCAGGCATTAAGCTTAAAGCCTAGGCATTAAGCTTAAAGACTAGGCATTAAGCTTAAAGACTAGGCATTAAGCTTAATGCCGGGCATTTTTAGGCATTAAGCTTATTGCCTAGGCATTAAGCTTATTGCCTAGGCATTAAGCTTATTGCCTAGGCATTAAACTTAATGCCTGAATTTACTTATTGCCGTTAACATCTATATAGGATACTTAACTCATGATATAGCATGTTGTATATGTAATAGTAATCTGCTATTAAACTACATTTATACAAAAGTTCAAAAGTTACGATTACGCAATGTGTTTACGTATTATATAGATTAAGACCAACATAAAATGCCTCAATTTATTAGCACTGCGAATATTACACATGTATTTCACATCGTCTGTCACCCTATGGATTTATTGCAGAGTATAGTGCGATGTACACCACTTGAAAGCCTATCCAAAGCTACGTTTATTAAGGCACTTTAATCAATTACATTTGACATTGCGTGGTTCAAAATAAATAAATTTGAGAAATTGTCGACTGCCGAGTTTTAACTCTGTAGATTTAACGAAATTCCGTACACGGCATTTCGTAAATGAGGCATTACGGCATAGCACTTTTGAGCATAGTGAAAAATAATTGGTTGGGACACAGTAACGCTAACAATTATTGCATAGATGTAGCATAATTCTTAGAATCAGACTAGAATCAGACGTAGACACGATTCTTATACGTAGAAGACTGATGTTTAGTAGAAAATGGCTTCCCAACTTGCTTATTCTGACACAGATTCAAAAATAAAAAACAGTACCAATGTAGGAGAAATACTAAAATCAACTGGACACTTTAAATAAAATGAAATACTCAAGAAGACATCTATGAAGGCATTAAAAGTGACTGTAATTGGTCTATTCAATACAAAAACCATAATCAAGATAGCAAAGTGAATTATTATTTTTTACAAAGTCAACACTATACAACCCTATGTACACTATAATGATATATTAAGAAAATGAGTTTAAATTATTTGTTTTAATGTCATGTCTATTGTTATTAGTAACGAAATAATAATGCAAGTCGTTTGGCAATCTGAAGAAATATGGATTTAATTAAACTGAGTAAGAAGTGTAGATTTAAAGTGGATGCGAATATAAAGTATATTATATTGATTGTTGGCTACCTCCGAATTAGCTAATCATATTATTCCCAAAAATCATTAATATGGTTTGCGTTTGAAATTTGACAGTTATTGAATACGGCTTACAATGGATGAAGCTATAAGAATTTTATTATGTGTTGACCTATTTTGACCAATAGCTGCAACCGCACGGTTATCACGAATTTTTCAAAACATTTTTGCTCAGATTAAACTGTATTAACACAAAATGATTGATACAAAAACTTGGAGCTGTTTGCACCGAATATGACAATGAAATAACATTATTGTTCATGCCATTTATTTTTTCATCAAAATATTTTTGGTGCAAATGGCAGTTATTGCAAAGTGATACATTCTGCAAATGTGCACGTCTCGTTATCAAATATATTGATAAAATCAAACATATTGCATTATCTTGGTAGACTTTCGCGAGGGGCATCAGATATTGTTAACACATTGTCACAAAAAGTTGGATTTTTTCAACTTGCAACCAAAACTACTTTAACATGTTTTAGCATTAATGCTTCGGCAGGGGCTAATGCAGTGCTCACTTCATTTTAGCATTAGCATTTCTGTCAGAAGAACACTTGTCACTAACTAAAATGCTATAACACCTTCTTAGTGCGCGGATGGTTGTTCCGACAATACGTTATAACATGCTAACACACCTTGATGCGGATGTGCCTTAACCATGTACAGCGATTTCAATACATGTGTTGGAGCGGGCGTCAAAAATCCCAGTACTTTTCCACTGCTCCTCAAGCTTAAAAAATACAGCAGCAACCACACCATGGCCATGGTGTAGTTGCTGCTGTATTTTTCTGAAGTTGAAATGTTTATTTTTTAAGCATAAACTTAACATTAAGATACTTTCCTTTTAAGTTATTCTCGTTTTTCTTTTAGACTTTCCTATATTTAAGAGTCTATTTATAACTTAATTTGAAACACCATTTAATAAGTATCATTATTATCTGACAAACATTAATATATCTATCAAACATTAAATAATATTGTCTCATTATTCTTAATTTATTATTATTCTAAAACCACGAATTTCCTTTCCTCGTTGCAGTTTATATGGGGAGGGTACTATGTATAGTGTAGTGTATATGTTAACGGCAATAAGTAAATTCAGGCATTAAGCTTAATGCCTAGGCAATAAGCTTAATGCCTAAAAATGCCCGGCATTAAGCTTAAAGCCTAGTCTTTAAGCTTAATGCCTAGGCATTAAGCCTAATGCCTGAATTTTACTCGGCATTGCTTAATGCCTGGTCTTATTGCCTGATTTGATTGGAAATCATTGTAAACAGCAAAAACTTAAGTCTAATACAGACAGTCGATGTGTATTTATGTAAAATGTAAATGTGCATGGTTAGGGTTAGTCATTTAAAACAATGTGGGATTTTTACATGTATTTTAATTCCATAAATTTTACTATAAATGCTATATATTAACATCTCCTCCATTCGGATTTCCCAATAAGTCGAGCGTTAAAGAGTTGCATTGGAGATGCCAGGACTTATGATCGAAATGTGAAGAAATGACTGCACGAGATAACGATAGAATTAGGACACATTCAAATCTATATGTTTATAGTTTATTGAAATGAAATATGAATCCATCCGATTTACTCTAAGTCACTGAGGTAAATTATAATATTAGTGGTGTGGTAGTGGTGATTACGTGGGTGGCGATGGGCTAATGATGCCACTCCTCATATGTCATTGGCCAGGCCCGAGAATGGATAAAGATGAAAATTTTTGACAATTGATATTTTTACTTTGGTGACACTTTAAATCACACATTTACGAAACCACACCTCAAGACTCAAGATATTGCTGAACTGAAGGCACGAATTGTCGCCGAGGTTGCAAGGATTACACCGATGCAACTCTTTAACGCTTGACTTATGGAAAATCCGAATGGAGGTGTTAGCATAGAGCATTTAGTAAGATTTATGAAATATCCCACATTGTTTTAAATGACTAACCCTAACCATGTACATTTACATTTTACATAAATACACATCGACTGTCTGTATTAGACTTAAGTTTTTGCTGTTTACAATGATTTCCAATCAAATCAGGCAATAAGACCAGGCATTAAGCTTAATGCCGAGTAAAATTCAGGCATTAGGCTTAATGCCTAGGCATTAAGCTTAATGCCGAGTAAAATTCAGGCATTAGGCTTAATGCCTAGGCATTAAGCTTAAAGACTAGGCTTTAAGCTTAATGCCGGGCATTTTTAGGCATTAAGCTTATTGCCTAGGCATTAAGCTTAATGCCTGAATTTACTTATTGCCGTTAACATATACATCATTTCCTGATTTCTTTGAAGAATTCCCTTTCTAAATGCTTGACTGATTAATTTCCTAAAAACACGCTAGATATATTTGAAAGTATAATAAAAAATAGTTTTATGCATGCATAAGAATAATCTGTTCACTTGTTTAAGCATACCCTAAATTTGCAGGGCATGAAAATCCTATGGGCTTTTCCTTTTGGTGAGGAAAACCCCAACCCAAAAACCCGGGTTTTGGGTTTAGGGTTTTTACTGTTTGCTACCCAAAAACCCACAGCCCCAAAACCCGGGTTTTTGGGGTTTTCATGCCCTGTAAATTTGTTTTCTGGATGAATTATAAAGGTGACATTTATGAGAATAGTATAGAACATAATATATACATACATAAAACGTGGAAACCAATAAAACGGATACTGAGCTTGTACATTAATTCGGTATTCGTTTAAGAAACCGAGGATTAAAATCTGATTCGGATATAATATTTTGAAATTAGCCCAAAATGTGGAAACGCGTTTCAACTAAGCAATGCCTTTATCTGCCTCGGCAAGGTAGCGCAAAGCAAGGAATTTACCTTATTTTTATACTGGACTTGCAGTGAAAACTACAATGTCTAAATCGTTTAGACTAAACCGAACACTATTAAGAAAATCAAATCAAATATGAAAATAATGAATAATATATAAGGCTTCTAAGTACAATTTCGTATTAAAATAGCTGATTCTCTCCAACTAGACTTTTAAAGACATTGTTTATTTTCTTGCATCAAAGCACAGGAGTCTCAATTTTATAAAAATTAAATCACACATAAATAATCACCTATTATGCTACACTTTTGCATGTACGTTTGCCAATTCTTGGAATTTGGCAACGCCCCATTAATCATTTCCAGATTCCAGTGGAAAAAGGTAGTCAAGTAGTTAAATACTATAATATGGCTAGTAGGTAAGTATTCACAAAAATGAGTTCAATTTCAATAATGTTTGTTTTGGGAATCAGTTCTAGCTTTTCTGTTGTATCCTTAGCAAATCTAATAAATGTTGTTACATAGCACTATTAGCAAATACATTGACCACGTATGAGCCCAAAGTTCCAATACTTTTTATAAACCAAACTTAGCTTACCAGTTTTCAAGAAATTCCTTTTATAACGATAGTTAGTTATTTTCATTTTCCGTAAAACAATGTCGGAATCACTTTCTACCGCGTCCAGTGCTTTGTACATCCTTCAAAAATAAAATAGTTTACTTAACTTCAAAACTGAAAACGAATCATTTTCATTGGCTTTGGACTTTATGTCAACATTTGCTCTTACTTTGGTTCTCTTCCATTTTCATGCGGATTTCGTTTCGGAAAGATTCGTAATGTCAAAATCCCGATCGGGCACAAAAACTGTCATCATTGCAAATGCAAATATTCGTTTGTCTAACATTGTTGCAAATTGTAACAACTTCAGAATGATCATGGAAACTACAGTATCACTGACTTAACAATGAAAACGGTTGTTTTTGTAGTACATTTTCTATACGAAGTGTACTTGATCAATGCCACTTTGAGAGGAAAACATATTCAGCTGGTTTTGAACTGTTTATGCCTGGAAAACATTTTCTATCCAAAAGGCAAGTTTTTTTGAGCCTTCTTTTTGATTTTGGAGCCATATTTCTATTTCTTTTTTAATATAATTTGTTTTGTGGCTGAAAACTCTTTTCACTACTTAAATTCCAAAAAATTTCAACCAACATAATATTTTAAAAAATAAAACAATATGTCCAATAAACTATCTGTGCATAGTCATTTAATTATACAGATCATTTAAAATTATTTTAATTGGAGTGATGCACATCTATATCTAATTAGGAATGTTTTTGACATTTGTAATATTTAGAAATGTTTTTAAGTGATTACAGTTGGTATCTCAAGATGCTGTTCAAGATCCGATTCATTTTAAATTAGAAGCGTGGGTCAACATGTTTATGATACCCATTTTGCTACCTCCTGTTTTATCGTATGATGTCGGCTACTAATTCTCTTCGCCAGAGTCATCATATTGCTTCCTTCCAATTACTTAACTGGCTACCACAAGAATTTGTATTGGGAGCGATTCAAATCTTTATCATTGCCATTTCTGGAGTTGCGGCCAATTTTTCTTGTGATTTACCTGTCTACTATTTTTATTCGCATGTCGTATTGGATGCAGCAAATAAGGTCGGTGAATGATAAGAGTAAAATGAAATATTATTTATCCAGTATTATTAATATATTTTATTGTTTACAATCAACAGTATTGGAGAAGGCGACTTTGAGTACAAAGTTATTTTGGTAAGCAACAGAATGAGGATACTAAACATTCTTCACATTGAAAGCTTCATCACAATATTCTGGCAAACGGCTGTTATAATTGCATCTCTTTTAGTTTTATTTTGTAGCTTTTGTCCTCGATCCGATTCTACGATTCGCCTCGACTACACTCTCTTACGCAATATTTCCAATCATTAATGTTATATGTGCTGTCTATTTATTAGTTCTTGTTGCTTCTGGATCTGCTACCGTTTGGAAGAATTCAAGTACATCCTTTAGAATAATTGGAGCATGTAAGAAAGGAAACGAAAGGAACATACAAATTCAACAAAAATTCTACGATCCCTCAAACCATTTGGTTTTAAAATTACCCCACTCAGAAATATTAGACACGAAAAAATATTCGAATTCCTTGCAGACATGGTTAGCGCATTAATGACACTTCTGCTGATCTTTCCGTGAAAGAAGGAATAATTAAGTGCTATGAATGGTTTATATCAAATTGGGTATTAAGTGGATTCACGATTTGTAATTATTAATGAATATATTTCAATGGATCCCTAATTCCCTATCATTTTAGACAATTTTCACAATATTCAAATCGAACGGCAACCGAGAAACTGCAATTTCCTTCTTAGCAAATGATGAGGTACTACTTATACCTCAATAACAAACATTTCCACCCAATGCAATTTAAAGGATCCATATGCAAGGAGTAAGGAGTTTTAATGTTTAAACAGCTCTATAAACACTAGTCGTTTCACTTAAATGTTCTGCAAGCTGCAATTTAACAAGTGCAGGCTTTCCAGGGCTCATTTTATGCTATTATGTACAATTTTATGGCCTTTATTTGTGAGAATATTGTAATTGAGGGTTTTACTTCACTGAACTATAATCGGATACTAATGAATTCCAATTCTAAGTGATTTTTTAAAACATCTTTACCCAAAGAAGGAAGTAAACAAGGGGTAAAGGATAATATATTTCACAATTTTATTCAAATGCCAACTTTATTTCGACCTCATTAATTTAAACACAAATTATTTCTCTTCCGCTATTAAAATTACTAAATTGCTCACGTATGGCTGAATTAATAATAAATAACTTCAGTTAACTAAAATGGTTTTTTTACTAATTGAAAATATTAATTAAGTGAATATGATTTAACCACGATCCACAAGAATTTATGCAGATTATATAAATGTGTCAGTCTGTTTGAGTTACTTTACCAATACATTCCTTCTTTTTCTATTCATTAGAAAGACAATGCATCATGTGGCCCAATACAATAGGCTTATAATCGACGAGAACTTGTAGCCCAGCAGATCAACGTGGGATGTCCAATTGCAACAATGAGATGATTTAAAACTGTGTTGTGGCACATGATGCATTCTTTCAAATAAATGTAAATACCAATTTTAGTTTTAGGTGTTTGTAGGCTCCTCTTTGCAGAGCAAATTGTTTTTATAGTTGCTAAAAATTAGGGATGGTTGCTGTTATTGTATTTTTTAAATTAAGGCTTACCTTATTTAATGCATTACATGACTATATTAAACTGGTTAACGTTTTGTTAAAAGTTTTGTGCTTCTGGACAACTTTTTATGATTTCGGCGACAATAGAGTAGATTGCAGTCTATCGATTACTGCTAATAGTTATTGTCTCGTGATCGAAATGGAAAATGCGGTTGCGATAGAAAAATGGAATTAGTTAAACTGCATTGCAATTAGCATCTACTCTGAAAACACTGATAAACAATTTTTGCTACTGATCATAAAAAGCTGAATCATAATTATAACTAGAAATCTTCAAGGTTTAGTCAATAAGAGGATGGCACAAACTCAGCGCATTTTGGCCACCAACAGATCGGGTAGCCATTTTTATATGTTGTAGCCCTATGTCAGGGGACCAAAAGTTAACATGGCCAAAACTCCAGATGGAGCTTCGTTCTCGAGATATAGGGGGTCAAATATTAATGTTGTGACATCACATATATGCTATATGGCTATCAATAAATGAAGCAAGTGACACATCAATCGAAAGCTATTGGAAAGCTGAATCGAATAAAACCCATATTAGGCTACACTAACCTCAAGGTCAAAGGTTGATACCCTAAATAAGGTATTAGATGATTTGGGCATTTCGTATAACTCATTAAATATGGTCAAGTGATGCATCAATCGAAAGCTATGGGAAAGCTGAATCGAATAAAACCCATATTAGGCTACATTGACCTTAAGGTCAAAGGTTGATACCCTAAATAAGGTATTAGATGATTTGGGCATTTCGTATAACTCATTAAATATGGTCAAGTGATATGGGGGGAGTGACTAGATGGAATAGAAACACAATATGACGGCAATAACAACAGAAGGAGAAATGACTAGATTAATATGACATACCCAAATCATCTAATACCTTATTTAGGGTATCAACCTTTGACATTGAGGTCAATGTAGCCTAATATGGGTTTTATTCGATTCAGCTTTCCCATAGCTTTCGATTGATGCATCACTTGACCATATTTAATGAGTTATACGAAATGCCCAAATCATCTAATACCTTATTTAGGGTATCAACCTTTGACCTTAAGGTCAATGTAGCCTAATATGGGTTTTATTCGATTCAGCTTTCCCATAGCTTTCGATTGATGCATCACTTGACCATATTTAATGAGTTATACGAAATGCCCAAATCATCTAATACCTTATTTAGGGTATCAGCCTTTGACCTTGAGGTTAATGTAGCCTAATATGGGTTTTATTCGATTCAGCTGTCCCATATCTTTCGATTGATGCATCACTTGACCATATTTAATGAGTTATACGAAATGCCCAAATCATCTAATACCTTATTTAGGGTATCAACCTTTGACCTTGAGGTTAGTGTAGCCTAATATGGGTTTTATTCGATTCAGCTTTCCAATAGCTTTCGATTGATGCATCACTTGACCATATTTAATGAGTTATACGAAATGCCCAAATCATCTAATACCTTATTTAGGGTATCAACCTTTGACCTTGAGGTTAGTGTAGCCTAATATGGGTTTTATTCGATTCAGCTTTCCAATAGCTTTCGATTGATGTGTCACTTGCTTCATTTATTGATAGCCATATAGCATATATGTGATGTCACAACATTAATATTTGACCCCCTATATCTCGAGAACGAAGCGCCATCTGGAGTTTTGGCCATGTTAACTTTTGGTCCCCTGACATAGGGCTACAACATATAAAAATGGCTACCCGATCTGTTGGTGGCCAAAATGCGCTGAGTTTGTGCCATCCTCTTTACAAATAATTTTCTCTTTGCGGGAAAAGTGTAGTTAAGAGGCCAAATAGACACTTTTTATGTCTTCGGTGATAAGTGGCAAGTAGAATGTATGACAATCTCTCGATTACTGCCAAATTTTTTGTCCTTTGGTGGTCGAAATGGAAAAATATTTGATTTTGCTGTATAGAAAACGAAATTTCGTCACCATTTTTGGATATATTTATGTCTTCGGCGAATGTTGACAATAGAGTAAACTACAGTCTTTCAATTACTGAGTGAATCCATCTATGGACAACCAATGAATAAAATCGACATCTTAGATTACCATAAATATAGTCTCAAAAAATCAGAAATGTCAAAAACTACAAGAATAAGTGGTTCAAACATTTTCTAAAAATCTCTAAACCCCTTCCAAGGGGGGTAAAAGTAAACAGAAATGACAGAAAATCATGTGTGACTAAATAATGAGATGATTATATCTCAGTAACAGTGCAAGGTATCAGTAAGAAATATTTTTTAAAAATACAAATGGGTATTGTAGATTAGTATAGAAACAAATTTTATTTCTCATTGTTCGCGTTTTTCGAAATAGATCAAAATTTCCAAATTTTTTTCAATTGAGAATAACAAGCGTGTCCCACAATTGCCCATGGAAGTTTGACTTGAATCGGAATAACGGGAATCTGACGAAACAGATGCAATTTATTCCGCCGTGGGCAATTGTGGGACGCCGGAGATATTGTCGTTCAAAGTTTGGCAAAAAGTGACTATTTTTGAACAAAATTAGTCCAGGGTTTCATAAACAGGCATAAAAATGAAACTGGTTAATTAAAATATTAAATAGTTTTTTCAACCCAACTACTTATATTAAAATGTTTAGATAATTAACAGATGCGTATATTAGACATATATTGTTATATATTAGGGATACAGGCCTATATATTAGGCGTATATGCCCCTATATTGGGCATATATGTCAATATATCAGACATATATGGCTATATATTAGAAATTTATGACTATATATTGGGCATATATCGATATATATTGGGCGTATATAGGTATATAGTGGGCATATATAGGTATATACTGGGCATATATAGGTATATGTAGGGTATATATAGGTATATGTAGGGGCATATATAGGTATATGTAGGACATATATAGGTATATGTAGGGCATATATAGGTATATATTGGGCATATAAAGCTATATAATAGGCATATATAGCTATATATTGGGCATATATAGGTACATATAAGTATATATTGGGCATATATAGGTATGTGTTGGGCATTTATAGTTATATATTAGGCATATATAGTAATATAATGGGCATATATAGCTATATATTGGGTATATATAGGTATATATGGCTATATATTGGGCATATAGGTACCTATTGGGCATATATAGGTATATATTGGTCAAATATAGGTATATATTGGTCAAATATAGGTATATATTGGTGAAATATAGGTATATATTGGTGAAATATAGGTATATATTGGTGAAATATAGGTATATATTGGTCAAATATAGGTATATATTGGTCATATATAGGTATATAATGGGCATATATAGCTATATATTGGGTATATATAGGTATATATTAGGTATATATTGGTCAAATATGGGTATATATTGGGCATATATAGCTATATATTGGGTATATGTAGGTATATATTAGGTATATATTGGTCAAATATGGGTATATATTGGTCATATATAGGTATATATTGGTCATATATAGGTATATATTGGGCATATATAGGTATATACTGGGCAAATATAGCTATTTAATGGGCATATATAGCTATATATTGGGAATATATAGGTACATATAGGTATATATTGGTCATACATAGGTATGTATTCAGCATATTTAGGTATATATTGGGCATATATATGTATGCATTGGGCTTATATAGTTATATATTAGGAATATATAGCTTTATATTGGGTATATATGTGTATATATGGCCATATTTTGTCATATATGGCTATATGTTACTGATATAAATGACTACATAGAAGACATACATAATTGGCTAAACTCATTGATCTCACATAAATATCAGCATGGTACGTGGTGGTTGCACTGCCGCGTATGGAAACCCTGGAACGTTTCCAGCCAGTATATAGCTTGCAGTGCAAGGCGCGCAAGCAAAACGCTGGGAGCCGAGTGGTTGTCTATAGATGGATTCACTCTACTGGCAATAATTTATGTCTGGTGTCGGAAATTCGAAAATTTTGTGGAAGCCACAGAATTCGTTGAGATTCGCCTCCTCCACTTTCCGTCCATTTCTATTGAATGAGACACCATCTCTTAACGTCAATTCCTCTGGGCTCTGGAGACAGTCGATCAAAAGATGAAAGATCCAATGAACAATCACCTAATGTAATTTTACTTGATCCTCCTCCCAATTCCAATTGGATTGTAGCTAAATTATAAGGATCTTTTATTAGAGCATAATTGGACTTTATAATTGGACGAATGATCTAAAATCTAAACTAATGAAAGTGTTTGTTAATTAGAAAGGACGCAGAAATAAATTTCATAGTTTTTATTACTATATGAAGATAGTGTTTGAGAAGACGGAAGCAGAGATGAACAATGTGGAGGAGTTCACACAGTTTCACATCAACTTGTACTGGTCTCTGGATAACAGGCTCGCATCGGGAACTTATATGGACCAAGGGAGGTTGGGCCATACTAAATAGTGAAGTAAAAACAGGAGTTGTATGGGTTGGGTTTTTTATGAGGTTAGGGGTTTTTTGGCAAAAAACCCACTCTCTGCTTATCACTTAAAAAACCCAGTGGTTTTTCATTGGGTTTTTTAGCAAAACATACATAAATGGCTGCACTAAAGCTCCATCTAGATAAGCAAAAACATGCTAATTTTCTCATGCCGTTTCTTTTCAAAAATGTAAACAAATTGTAGCTTCTACACTTTTACGTGCAAAAATGCATCGCATCGAGATGACTAGGTTAGCCATATATTAGTTTTAAGTTTGTATGTTTTAATTGCTGTGGAAGATTATATTATTGTATACATAGTTAAGTGCTCAATTTTAATTAACTCTTTACATTTTTCAATTACATTGCGGTACTGCTTCTCACAATTAAAGTGCTTACAAATTAATGAAGGAATTTCATGAAGTCAATTTAATAAGTAAAATATTATAATGAATAGTTATTCAGTATAGTTGTTATCAAATAGTAATAATAGTATAGATGTTCAAAACAAAATTGCATGTTTGCTGTGGTAAAATATGTTCACAATAAAAATTTTTGTGTTATAAATTTTTGTTTTTATATGCGTAAGTAATACCAGTTGCAAGATTATACAGATGTTGTTATTGTCAGCTGTAATTGTTCTATATGGTATATAAATGCAAGCATTTATGCCTATATTTATATAAAAAACCCTTAAACCCAAAAAACGCAAAAAACTTCCGGGGTCGTGGGGTTTTTTTCTAAAAAACCCGGGTTTTTCGATACCTTGGGTAAAAACAACATTTTTTAACCATTATTATTGACAAAATAATTCTTTCTTTTCTTGGGATTTGCATGGGGACCCTGCTCTATACTGGATACTTGCCTGCTGGATGAAAACGCGTTAGTCCAACGCGACATTTGGACGTAAATCAAGTAAGAGCTAAGGTGACCATGGGGTGCATCTAGTGAACCCAGCCACGTTGGCTTGGTGGAGTACTCCAGTCGTCAGACTAATCAATGTGTGCTTCCACTGCCAGTACGATTTTTTGGCTGGGTGAAATGGCTGAGGAGCTGTTTAAAGGCGAGTGTTTGAGTTGTCAATGTGGAATTACAGACAAAGGTTAAGCTAACGAACCCGCAATTTCAAGGGCCGTCCTATTGATACCTCGTTATGTAGTGTGTACACGTAAAGTAGCTTGAGATAACTCTGTCTTTGTTGGGCTAGTAGACTTCCGATGACAGTCCCACAACAGTGACTCGTAAAATAGTGACAGCCTTAGGCTTCTCGGGTATTAATTAACAAATAATACCAGTGTTGAGGGGGTTGGCAATGTGGCCTCGTATTTGAGGTCCTGCGCCCAGGTACTATCACTATGTAGTGAGGCAGTACACCCCATATAACATACAAACATACATACATGGGTAAACTTAATTTCTATAGATTTTTGTTAAGTTTATTTTATTATATTAGGGTTTGGAAGAATCTGCAAAGTTAGATTGCCTGGGGTCAGTTGTACCACTAGCTACCCTTTTCACTTGTCACTTTTGCTTTTCATTACCTGCAAAAGTGTGCAAAGTGAAAAGTAAAATCGTTGCACCAAAATTCTCGACCTCACTAATCACTTTGCAACCACAAAGTGAAAAGTGCAAAAGTTGCACATGCGCGCATCATACACTGTTTCTTAGGCTGTGGCCTGTGGATATCACTGACCTTAATTATTTATCTCATCGGTAATATTCGTCTAAATACCACTTTTTTGTGGTAAATCTTACGTGTCACAATTCCAAATTTCGAATACTTAAACCAATGGCTCCACTTAAGCATTCAAAGTGTACGTCTTCTAAAGACAAAAAACTTGCTCTTTTTGCAAGCAATCGAATCAAAAAAGGAAATCCTATTTGGAAAATTTTCAACCGAAGTGGAAAATCAAAATAAAATTAGTGAGTGGGAGGAGGTTCTTTTAAAAGCGAAATCCTTCAAATGGTAACCGCTGACCGTGACTACATTTGGATAAGGGATAATCTTTGGGGTCAATGTTTTGAAGTCACGAGTACTAGTGAGTGCTTAATATGCCTTTTTATCTTTATTAATCGCTATTACTACTAGTACTAATACTAATTTAGTGCTCGCTAGTACTAATCTACAAAACGTACAGAGCGTCATTGTAATTCGCTTGTTTTTTTAAGAAAAAGTGAAGGACAATGGCAAACAAAACTGGAACTGGAGGAGGAAGAAAGGGGTGATGGATGACGTTGATAAAGAGATGATAATAAATATTATTGGCAAGTGAAAAGTCCTACAGTTAACGGTGCATCGGAGGTGTGAGAAACTGGAAGGTTCTGAGTCTGAAGCATCCCAAATACTTTTAAGTGCAGATTGTGATGACAATGATAACACGATAAGCGACGAAGAGGAAAGTGTAGAGCAAATTCCACAAGAAGTTGTCCATCAAAAGAAAGTGATAAAGAAAAGAAAACACGTCAAAGTCGATTCTGAACTTTTTGGATAAAAAAGCTTGGAAACTCCAAATATCAGTACTTGAACTCGAACAGTACAAATTACAGCTCGAAACATTTAAATTTAGAGCAAGAACTACACTTAGAACATTGTGCACTGACAAAATCTCTTCTGGATAAGGTTATTTATTAGCGAACTTAAATCAAATTAATTTAGCACTTCAACTGTTAAGTAAAATACAAATTAGCACATGATTGATTAACGAATAGTATCTGTAGTATTATATGATCATTAATTCTTTCGTAATTTAAGTAAAGAATGCCAGAAGTTCCCTTACTCTAGCTACACCTCTAGCGTTTTCATTACGATTTTCAACTCCTATTTCAATATTATCATCATCGCTTTCACCTTCTGGCCAGTCGAAATCGGATTTTGTTGCAATATTATGAATAATCGCACACGCAGAAATAATATTAGCCGCATAAGAAGGATTGACTCGCAACAAGCTAAGACATGGAAATCTTTGTTTTAAGACTCCATAAGCACATTCTATGAGTCGTCTACAGCTTTTGTGGCAAGCATTAAATCTTCTTTCCGCAGGATCAGCAGGGTTATTGTGATAAGGAGTAATCAACCAGTTTTTTAAACCATATGCAGAATCACCTGAAGAATATAATATTTAATATAGCATGATTAGGAATTTAAATTACAGGCGAATAATGAAATCTTTAATCCCATATTACCAATAATAACATCATATAAATGTTTACCTAGGAGTACTGCATTTGGAAAAGGTCTCCACCCTGCTTCAAATTTCTCTTCTAGAGTAGAGTTTCTCATTACGCGGGCATCATGAGTAGACCCTGGCCAGCGCGCGGAAAGAAAATAGAAGGTTAAATTGGGTCCACAAACCATCATTGCATTGATAGAGTGATCACCATGTCTATCTACAAACTGTTCTTCGTTGACTTGTGGAGAAATTACATTAATTAACGTTCCATCGACGCAGCCACAGACAAATGGAAAACCACCTTTTCTCATGAATTCGGTCGCCAGTTGCGAACAGTCATCTGGCCATTTCACCGTAAATGTGAACAACTGATCGTTGATGGCTTTAGTTACCCTTTTGACGGTCCTACATACATTGATTTATGCATACCGTGCATATCAGCAGCGGCGTGATATTGTGATCCATTGCCCAACCAGTGCAACGTTGTCAAAAGTTGCTGTTTAGGAGGCAGTGCTTTGTTTTTGGTAGTTCGATGACTTATGGAGTTGCCTATTTTCGATAGCAAAAATTCAAACTCGTCATGACGGAGTCGAAACTTTTCCTTATATTCAAGTTCGTTCGAAATGTTGAAGTTTATCCTCTCTCTGTAAATTTTTTTTCGTGGAATTTCTTCATCAGAGTCACTTGAATTGCAGTATAATCTTCGTAAGCAAGACATTTTCACCTAAGATTGGCTATTTGCAGGTTTATTACAGTACTGAAAATCGGAAAGTCAAGTTCGGCATAGTTTGACAAACCTCAGGACACCTTGCAAAAAAACTTGCAAAGTTGTTCTACTTTTTATTTTCTACTTTTGCGTTTTGTTGTCTGTGCAACAGAAAATGAAAAGTAAGCGCTTTTTACTTGTTACTTTTACTTTTCACTTTATCCTTTTATTGCAAGTTTGGTGCAACGACAATTTTGAAAAATGGCCGACAAAAGTGCAAAGTAAAAAGTAAAAGTAGATGGTACAACTGACCCCTGCACTTGCATGAAAATTGACTTAGTAGGAACTAAAATTTTATCAACTCGTCGGAAACTTTTTATGTCATCGGCGGGTATTGACAATAGAGTGCGTTGCAGTCTGTCGATTTTGACCAAAAAATGTCTGCTAGCGATCGAAATGAAAAAAATGCGGTTGAGATGCCAGTGGGAGTGTATGAGTTAGCTTGTAGGATGAAAATAAATTCTTAAATACGAATTACTCTACAAAAATATCGTATAAAGAAATTATTTGAGAAGACGGAGGTGGATAAATAGAGATAAGCATGCAAATAAGGATTTGAGACAGTTTTACATCAACGAAGACCAGTCTCAGGATTCCGGGTGTAGATGTTTGTCCAATGCGACATTTCCATGAAATATGGCAGGAAAATTGGTATTTCATGGCCATGTAGCGAACTTTTTATGTCTATTTTATATCCAAATGAAGAAATACGGTTGCGACGCCAGTTGGAGGGAACTGGAGTTTATGGATTATTTAGTTTTCACAATGATATAAAATTCATTAAAATAAAAATTTTATTTACAAAAGGTCATACATTATTTATGTATAACTTACATCTGTGGATACCAAATTAGGAGGATGGAAATGTAAACATGAATAAAGACAAAATAAACAGACCATTAAAGTAACTACAAGACGAATTACTGCACCAACAAAAGGAAAGAAATCTCCAACATCCAATCCTCAACATCAACTGGAATCACAATTAATGGCATTTATTCGAAGTAGTTTAATACAATTTAATTAACTCCTCAAACTCTTTCCTCTCCATTCCCCTCCCCCTTCCTCCCTCCCACAAATAATAATCTGCTTTTCTGTCGACGTGGCTGGAGAGAACCGACAAATCTTCTTCCTCCCAATCTATTTCTCCGACTGTAATTCTCTTTATTTCTTTCTTCGTCAACTCAATCAACTCTTTTGGTGTTAGTAAACTACGAGTTCGTCTGTCTGAAAGTGACCCAACAATTCCTCCACTTCTTCAAAAGAAAAGTAGAATAGAATGAGTTCATCAACTCTCCTCACTCCACCAACAACTATCGTGTCTTCCTTATATCTCTTAGTTATATTGATGTGGGTGACGCTTTTGGGTATTTGATCTACATTCACTTCTTTTATCTGAATGAAGTGTATGTGTGTGAGGTTGGCAGATCGGAAAGAAGACAACAAGGAAGAATCGGACATCTGGTTAAGTGTCAAATATTTCAGATTTGGAAGGTCAATTGCTTCATTACAAACAACTTTTGATCTATATAAAGTCAGTTTTTCAGTTGTTGGAGGAATACAAGAAATGTCCAAAGAAGAATCAACAAAGTCCATCTCTTTGACTTTCATTTTCGTCTTTTCCACAAATGGAATCTTCCCCAATCCTAATCTTTGAATATTCCATCTGGCCTCTTTCCAGTTCAACACTTTCACTCTACTTAAAAGAAGATATTCCATGGAGATTTCGTCACTCAACTCAATAGACATATTATCACCCCCGAGTCCCAATTTATTGATTTTGTGGAAGTCACAGAATTCGTTGAGATTCGCCTCCTCCACTTCCCGTCCATTTCTATTGAATGAGACATTCTGTAACTTCAATTCCTCTGGTGACAGTCGATGGAAAGATGAAAGATCCAATGAACAACTATTCAATTCAATTTCACTTGATTCTCCTCCCAATTCCAATTTGATTGTAGATAAAGAAGCATACGTTACGAGATAATAATTGGACTTTATGAGATCAGAATGGACTAATCGAATCAAAGTGCCAAGTGAATCTTCTGAATAAATGATCTGGAAACTTTGTTTAGCATCTTTTCCTGTTTTTGATTCTTTTTTCAGCTCTATTCTGCATTGAATAACTATCAAATGGACAAAAACCAAGTCTTTGGACAATTCTTCTTTCAGTCCCAACATCCCCATTTCTATGGAATCAGCAGAATATTTCCTCGTTTCTTTCATTTCTTCCTTCCCCAATTCTTTGAGAATATCCAAACTTTCTTCCAACTGCTCATTTTTGACAAGACAAACTGCGAGATTAAATTTCGTTGTTTTGGTTTGTAATTTTTCCGCAACTATCTTAGCTAATTGGACCGAATCCTCAAATCTTTTTTGTCTTAGCATTTCAGGTAGAAGTTTCATTTTCATAATGTGGGCTTCATTTGCCACCTGTAGTCCAATTTTCAGAGCTTCTTCAACTTTCTCCAACATCAAATTGTAATAGAATAAAGTATATCCGATTTCTTTTTTTGTAGGCTCTTTTTGCAAGTCTATCAATTTTAAATACTTCTCCACCTCTATTTCAGTTTTCATTTCGTGAAATGTTTTCATTAATTCCGGAACCATCTTAGAAATTGTTGTTATCACTTTCTCATTAGCCCCCTCCTTTTTATCAAGATAGAGTTCCATCAGGATGTCAATGCATTCCTCCTTCTGTCCATTCTTATAGAGACAAACGGAATAATTAAATTTTGTTATATTAGTTTTCAACTCTCCATCAATAAATCTGGCCAGTTGAACCGACTCTTCGAATTTCTCTTCTGTAATCAATTTCTTCAATTGCCTTTGGTCGAGTAACTCTGCTCTGACTTTTGGAAATTCTTGTTGTAGTTCTTCATCAGCGTATTTAGTAAAAGGAATTAATTTGTAGTCGATAAACCCCACGCAACCGAGAATCTTCCTCAACGTCTCCTTCTCAGTTTCTTGTCCATTGTAACGAATCACTTGTTGCAAAAGGCGATGGATGCTTAATAAATCCATTTTAATTATTATTTTGTCCCAAACAAATAATTTATTTATTATTCCGTCTCTATAAGGAAATTCTGTAATTTCTCCTGTCTTGGTAAGTAAGGTATAGTTTTCTAACAATTTGATAGCTTCTTTTGCTCCACTTGGGTTGATGTTTAAAACTTTGCATAGAAATAGTAGTCGAATGTCGTCTGGTCGAATATATCCAAAGATCATCAATATTTCATATGCCACCTTCCCATTTTTATGTTTTAAAATCAAATCTAAAGAAATTCTGATGTTTTTGTTGATTGCTTTCTCATAATCATCGAATTTCTCATCCACAAATCCCAAGTCCTTCGAAGACGTTTTCTCAATGTAACTTTGCAGTTCAATTTTTCCATTGTTTAACGCAGCAACAGTCAATTGCAGAGCCAATGGCAGATATCCTAACAATAGACCCAATTCTCTGAGTTGTGATTCCGTCCAAACCACTGAATCCAGTAAAGTGGCCTTTAAGAACTCCAGACTTTCTTCTTCACTGAAAATGTCCAGTTCCAGATCGGATATCTTCCCGAATCCAACCTTCTCTGTTCCCCATTCCCGACTTCGGGACGTGATGATGCAATAAAAGTTCTTTTCATCTTTGGGAAGGACATTTATAATTCCATCATCTTCTTTGTAATTTTCAGCATTGTCATAAATCCATAGACATTTAAATCCAGTCAGTGTGTCAAAACATTTTCTGGAATAATCTTGAACGTTGACCAACTCATTTCTGTTTGGTATGTCTAAATCTCTGGCCAGACTTTCAAAGGAGGTGAGTAGACTGCCTTCCCCGCAGTCGATCCAGATTATCTGATCATATTCTTGTTCGTAAATGTGTGCATACCATTTGGCGGTGAGAGTTTTGCCGACTCCTCCCATCCCCGAATATTTAGACGCAGCTAAGGACTCTCTGATGACGAGCATTCGTTTATCATCCACCGAAATTCGGTCTTGCAAGACTTCAATTAGGGTTTTCTCTCCCATTTTTCTTTCCAGAATAGATTTAATCAGTAGCTTCTTCTCTGGCCACCACTTTCGATTCAATTTCGAATGAAAAAGTAGATTCCGGGTTAGAATTGGAGTAACCTTGTTGGGATGGGATGGGTTCGTTTCTTGAATTACTTGTGCACAACTGTCATTCCCTGTCTTCTGTAGTATTTCTAGAAAGGTATTTTTGATTCCTAGCCAGTCTTTCCTTTGTAGTGTAGACAACAGTTTGGAATTTTGTTTGGTTGGAGTGCTTTCAGCGCCCTGTGAATAAAGCTTAGCATGAATATGACTAACAAATGTTATAGGCGAAAGTAGACAAAGTGGATGTACCGATACGGGAATTTTGTCGATTCTCTAGTATTGGCCTTTTCGAAAAAGCCGATGTCTACCAAAATTTAAGATAATTTGGTCAAAATTAGCCAAATTAAGCTAGAATAGGAAACATTACAAGCCATAAAAGACTTTCACCCCTCACTAACTACATTTTCTGTGTTCGACAGTTCGTGACAGTTTCATTAAATTGCCCAGTTATGTTTTCAAAATTATTAAACTATTAATTTTACAAATTTTCGTAAATTAAATGGAGTGGAGAACCAACTTTTGTATTTTTAAGAAGCAACGCATCGTAAAAAGCAATAGATCATCATACAATGCATAACACTTCACCGTTTTAGAGACACAATATATGTGTTAGCGGCAATAAATGAATTGCCTAATGCCTAGGCATTAAGCTTAATGCCTAAAAATGCCCTAGATTTATATGACATTGTAATGCGCAAACGGCACACACTTGTAGAAATCACGGTGGAAGGGATATATTAATAAAAAATTGCATTTTTTTCATTGCGACCAGGCAATGCATAAAACATTTGTACATTTGGTTTCACCCCTATTGATTTAGAAACTCTTGTTCTCTTTAGTTGACATTGTTCCCACTTTGTCCCCGATCTCATTAAAAACTTTCTATTTTCTCATTATTCTTCTGACAAGATTTTATACTGAAATTTTCAGATAAAAATAAGTGAGTTCAATTTTGATGATTTGAAATGTTTGTTTCCAATCATTTTCATGTTCTACATGTGCACATTAGTATTGCCTACTACGATGCACATATTATACATTTATATTTTAAATGAATACACAGCGACAGTGTGCATTAAGTTTCATTTCCATCCAAATCAGGCAATAAGACCAGGTATTAAGCCTAATGCCGAGCAAAATTCAGGCATCAGTCTTAATGCCTAAGCTTTAAGCTTAATGACTAGTCTTTGATTTCTAATGCCGGGCATTTTTAGGCATTAGACCTAATGTCTAAAAATGCTAATATTCTTTGAGGGCAAGTTAGTTATTGTCGGCAATGTACCATCAAAAGATCATAATTAAAAAAGCTCATACACTTCTGCACTGGTTTACCTATTCCACCAGTTGAACATATCTCACTTTCCTTTAATGTTGCGTTAAATAGAACGTAATGATAATTTTAAAAATTAATATTTTTGGTTGTAATGCAATACTTAATTTTTGGTCGACTTAAGAGAGTTTGAACTTACTTTTTTGGAGTGCTCCTGTCTCCATACTATGGGACCAGGATGCGTGTAGCAAAGAATACCCACCCTTTGGAGGTCAATAGAAACCTCATATAAAAATTCAAACTCTCTTCCGTCTACTGAACTCTAATCTAGGAACATCAAATTTTCTTCATTAAGAATTATCTATGTCTGTTCTTTTGGGAGAGTACTATATTCTCCAAAAACAGGAATTGTATATTATGCGGCGGAGAAGAATATACTTTTCCTTTACCACGTGAGAATAGTACAGCGTTCCTTCATATATATACTATTCCCCACTTTTGAAAACCAAGAAAGATCACCCTAATTCTAGTGGTTATGATCTTATAAGCCAACGATTTCAGTTTTAGAAAATACAAGTCAAAAATTTGGGAACACAAGTACACTGTTCCCTATCCCCGGCACACAGTAAGATCTTCCTCGCAGGCCTAATACTACGTAGTATGATGAATGATGTTCTTTAAGGACATATTCGTACTTTGATTGCCATGCCAAAGAGTAATTTACTACTGTGCACCATAATGAATGTAGACTACCTCGTAGCCTGCGATATTTACCACCGTTCGTAGTTAGTAAATATTGTTTCACGTCCTGTACAGGGCCGCCCCGAGGCATGGGCAAGCAGGGCAGCCGCCCAGGGCGGCAAATGTTTGGGGGCGGCAAAAGACTAAGTATCCAAGCACGTATCCAGAAGGGGGCGCAGCGCCCCCCTAAATCTGAGAAAAAGAGAGCTTTTTGCCCAAAAGAGGTCAAAAATTGCAAATATGTCTTTTTTTGACATGCATTAGTTTTGGTTACGCCCCCCCCTGACCAAATTTCTGGATACGTGCCTGTAAGTATCCATTACATTTACACTGTTTTGAAGATGGAAGAATCACTATATAATAAAAATATTTATTCCTTCGCAAATGTATCCATGTCACTTGGACTTTTTGTTGCAATGCGCAAGCGCGTATGCATAACAATAAGCCCAAAACGGGTTAAAATTATTTATCGAAATGGAGTCATTCATGCTGGGGGCTACTAATTTTAAATAATAAGATTGACATCATATTCCAATCCATTCATCCTTGTCTTCCTTGTCCACAATTTGATAGTTACCGCAAATCCAAATCTTATCTCAAATCCGCAAAAGTCTTAGGTCATAGAAGCAAAAGTATAGTATGACATAACTCCATACGGACTTGTAAGTGCCTTTGCATTGATAATTCAAGGGATTAAATATACTTATTGATTTTACCGGTTATAATTAATTACCAAATCATTATTTGACACATTTCTACATTATAAATGGCATTAATAAAATGCGCTTTAAAACGTATCCCAAAAAGGCGGCATTTTTTATTTTGCCCGGGGTGACAAAGACCCTAGGGGCGGCCCTGGTCCTGTAGTAAAATTTTGGTTGTTACCATCGTTACCAAAAAGAAAAATATAATTCGGGAATTTTGGTTAAACTTAAAAATGAAAAATGTCGAAAAATAAAATGGGGGCAGCAGCTCTTGTTTTGAATTTATGTCTATAAACATGAACAAAAATTCAAAATACATTCCTTGATATACATTTCTCTACTCAAAGTCAAAATTATCATGCCGAATTTGCTGGGTTAACATCCAAATGACATTTAACGATATGTTTGAAGACACATGGTAACCGTTAGTATACAGAAATAGGCAAATTTTTTTCGGAATTATTTAGCGATTTTGCGAAAGTTCAAATTTTCAAAAACGTCAATATTGAAGTATTATGGCATTATATGACCATTAAACCCTTTAAGTGGTCATTATCAGTCAAAATAATGCCTTTGAACATCGGGGTACTTGTCAGCTTTCGATTGACACCTCAGACGATGAAAATCTTCTTAATACCAAGATTTGATCTTTGACACCTAGCAGGGGTCGCCTAAAGTGAAATACTTACATGCC
This sequence comes from Tomocerus qinae, assembly GCA_020055645.1. NCBI lineage: Eukaryota > Metazoa > Arthropoda > Collembola > Entomobryomorpha > Tomoceridae > Tomocerus > Tomocerus qinae. The sequence continues at coordinate 36,176,307 of CM034546.1, read as the reverse complement.
CTCAAAGTGTAGTTTTATAATCTCTTTAATTTGAACCGAGCAGATGTTCGAAAAAAATTTCTTTTGGGAAAAAGTCCGAAAAAACCCACTTTTTGAAATTTTGGCGGGCCATTTGAAATCGAAAACCTGAGAATTTACAGCTCTTTCAAAATACGTCGGGAAATATACTTATGACTATGACGGGTGTCCATAACTTTCATCAAAATCCATTAAGGGATTCAAAAGTTATTTTGCTTTCCTTTTTAAGAGGTTTTTTTTACATAACTACTGACAGAGTTTAAAAGATGTTTTTCCTGAAAGTATGTCCCTAACTCCATACATTGCCCTTCCCTAAAATGTAGAGAGAAGAAAATGGCATTTTGGAAGCCATCGGGCAGACCATTTACCTAAACCAAATAAAATCTGTCACCGCGCACCGACGCAATTGGCCATCCCATATGTCAACATTCAGGATTATCTAATAAATAACGACATACCTAACTCCTTTAGTACCTTTATGCTTTGCGTCGATATCAATTATTGAAAACTAAAAGTTCAATCAGAGTTGTTTTTCCCTACTGGACATTTTCATGACAAAAGTAAACGTTTTCACCGAGCTCAACAAATTTGAATATTTTTGAAATCATTCTGTAAAGTTCGAAATTGATTGTTCTAAAAGACTTGGTTTGAAGCAAAGGCAAAGCCTGCCTTTCATACTATTTATTAAATTTCATCTTTTACTCATATTAACTGTCGACGGATTCGGAATCTATTTCTTCGTACTCTCTGAGCTGTCTATTCTACTTTTTATAAGCAATAAAATAAATGTCACTTTATACCAATAGGTTGGATGTCAGATATTCCTACAATGAGATGCCCGGCAGTTATGCAGAAAAGCTGATAATAAATTAAAAAATAGGCAAACTTACAATTTCCTCGCTTTCAGCTTTTGTGATGATTTTGCACTGCTCCAAATACGCCAACACTCTAGTTAAATCTGTCAGGTGGTCTATTAAGAAAACAAGATTTTGTCTAATTTCGTCTTCCATTGTATTGATTGGGAATAAAATTATTTTAATATAGGCACAGAAGATTGCAATGTGACCACACGTGAGGGAGTTAACCACGCTAATGGCAGAATTGTAAAATGGCTGAAGGGCAATATCTGATATTGTGATATATGATGAGCTGGCTTGGGTTTCAATGTGGGAGGTTGTCTAAGGATAAATACCTGATCACCTGAGTTTCAGCGTTATCAATATAGATAACATGAAATGTGAGGCATAGATATAGGCATATTTACTGCTTATGATAAATTATGATACATTGGTAGGTAATCGTTATTATTATGTTCGGTGATTTTAAATAATATATGGATATAGATATAAAGAGTTCAATATTATTCTGAATTAGTCCATTATAATAAAACTATTATAACTTACTGATACACACAAAAAGCAAAAGATGGCAAACTGTTTAGATAAAAGTAGTGAATTGAGATTGATAGTCAAAAGGCAATTTACCTTTTTGCGTTTGGTGTGCCAAAACTCTTTACCCGAAATTCGAACTGCAGCATCATATTATCTTACTGAGTTTGATGTGCTGAGTTTTTAGATTTACTGCACACAAACACAATCGTATATACTATATGTCTCTACACATGTATGAATGCAGTGCAGGATTTAATGTTTTCTCAACTTACTTTCCTGCTCTGCTCACTGCTTGCCTGTGAAGAATTACCGTTAATAATCTGTACTATATTTTGACTTGGTTTTAGTTAGCTGGTAGCTTGCTTGGTTGGCTATGTCGTGATGTTTTGCAGTAATGCAGTGTGGGTTTTATGAATCACATCATTTCGAACAGTAAAATTTACACTCTCATGAAAATAAACTCGTTGTAGTGGTTCCAGTGAGACCCCCTAAATACGTCATTGCTTATATTAACTCTGCTCAACCTCCGGATGTTCCCTACAATTCTAACAACAATATATTTTGACGCCTTTTCCTTTCTCCTTTATACTCTGATAAAATATACTCTCTTTATTTTCTTCTTTCAAATTATTAATGTACCTTAAAGGAGGGTATGGTAGGCACATATCTAGGTTGAAAGGGGGCGCATCCAAAATTAATAACAGAAATAAGACATATTCGCGCGAAACGTGAAAAAAGTTTTGCTATTTATTTTTTATTCACTTTTATAATACCATTTTGAAGATTCAAAATGGCATTAAGATTTTATTTATTTGATAGTTAAGCATTGCCATATAACATTTATAAATTTTAAAATTAGCTTATAGAATGATTTATATAACGATTGAGGTTTTTCGAACAGTATTGAATAAAAAGCTAGTCGATAGTTTACCAACATTTCCAATAGAAGTCCAGTGAAACAAATTAATACGCTGGAAACCAAATATAATAAATACAGTAACAATATTGCTTTGGGTATTAACAACAATGGGATGCCCTTCTCTGTCGTAAGCAAATAACTTTTGTTTACAGCGATAACAATAGTTATCCTTTAATATTGTTTCAAGGCCATCTAGTAACCCAGAGTGCGTAAAAATTTGTTGCCTTAAAGCAAAAAATTCAGGTAAATGGAAATTGTCATATATTAAAAAGCTAATTGATGTAAAAACATCAGAATTGATTTCATAGAGAGGTCGCTTAAGTTCACGGCTTGTGTTAAATATAAACTTCCACGACTCTTTGTTATAAAATGAATCAGTGTTTCTATCCACATAAACTGCATCCTTGCAATTGGCTACACTCATTTGAATAGTCTGGCCTTCAGGAGGAAACGTAAATTTTTTGTACAAATCCCAATGGGGATCTTTTTTCATATGATCTGGAAGTAAACTTAATTTTCTATTGGTCGTATCTTTGAAAAATGATTGAATTTCTTCTAGAGAAAAGTTGCGTAATTTAAGAGCTTCATAATCGTTAGTTGCCTCTGGTAAAATTTTAATGTCTTTCTCCAGAATTTCCTCAAAAGACGTAATCTTGGTAAACGGCTTTGGTGATATGAGGTCGGTTGTGACATTTCCTTTATATCCATTTATTAATATGATCAACCCTAGCAAATAACAGGCGAATAACAAACGGAATCTAAATTGAGATTCGATTTTTGTTGGCAGTGTCACTCCTTGCTCCAATGGAGCAATAAATACGTTGAATGTGAAATTAGCAATATTTGTCATTGTTGGTTTTCCAGAACTTAAAACTCCAGGGTCACAAAAATAAGAAAGCGCTAAAATATAAATGGGAAAGAAAATCCAAAGTCCTAACCATAAATTTAATTGAAAAGGACGGATAAAAGCATTGAAACTAAGTTCTTCTTCAGTAGTTATACAGGAAACAAATATCAACCCATCATATGCTTCAGGAGCTAGCATCAATGAATTGCTATTGTGATTAATTTCGTTGGGCTTTTGATTTCTAAAATAATTTGGCAAATTTTTAAAAATTTTAGTATTAGCATTTTTTTGAAACTCGTATATGGAGAAAAAAGTAGCATTCCCTAAATCTTCAAATGCGAAACTATTATATACCCATTGTCTTAATTGTATATCGTAATCGTAGATTTTTGATAAACAGATACTTTTAAGTTTAATCGGAGGACACAATCCTTTGCAATATTTAGCCAATGACCAATTATTTAAAGGAAAACTGCGGTAATTTAGTTTCCAAATTGATTTAAATTTCCACTGGTTCAAAACCTGTAGGTTAATTTGATTTAATTCTATCTCAACTGGTAAGAACATATGCTGCATTATGAACTCTTTGGGATTGTTGCTGTCAAATGGAAAGTAATTAAATATTCCTCCGTTCTCATCATATTCAATTGTAAATGGAGGTCCTTCTTGGCCAAAAGCATTACAATATTTACAAATCCCATAAAATTGATTTGTTTCTATAAAGTAGAAAAAACTTTTTTCAGGCAGAGCGTTTTCATCAAGTCGAGTAACAGTTCGAAATAGAAACGGGAGATCTTCAGGTGACTTTTCAGTCACGATTGTGACATACGTATTTGGTTGGTAATTATTCTGGACTATTCTACCATCATCAAAAGTGTATACATACTTGTCAAGTTCAAATATATCCCTTTGTTTCTCTTGAGTAGAATAAGTTGGAGGCAGCTGCCACTCCATAAACATTTTGTAGTAAGCATAGAAATACTGGAAATCTGTGTATTTATCTTTAATGTCGTGAGGATGAAGAAATATATGCGACATACATTTGAGATGTCTTTGACACTTTATTGCTATGAACTTTTTAACATCTGCAAACATACTCTCTCTGTACTTGTGTGTTTGCGAAATAAAAATATTTGGCGCCAACGAAAAGGAAAACGAATTTAATGAATATTCAAAATTTAAAATATCCACGCTGATGGGACTCATCATTAAATTGTACGTTTGAGAACCATTTCTTACTGTTTTTATATCACTGTTTGAAATTGTCACAGGAATCTCCATTTTATCCAGAACAATTTGCTTCGCATATGGATTGTCAAAGAGAAATAGATGCACTGCACACTCACGATAAACATTTAGGAATGTATAAATGGCTTCTTCAGACTGTTGTCCACTATCCTTTCCACACGTTATTTGCACTAACAACAGGGCAAAATTTAATTGAACGACAATTCCAAAATCACCAAAAAGTATATTAACCAAATGCATTTTTGTAAATAACTGTTAACATTGTTTTTAAATTCGCTATTTTTTATTAATTAAATAAAAGTATTTTTTAAACCAAAATTTACCAGATGGTAATGTAAAAACGTAAAGTATATGAGCAAATAGTTTTTTTTATTATTTACAAGATTTTTCAATTTGATTTCTATAGCACTTTTGTTCTTTCAGCTTTAGGCGTTTAGTTTAAAGCAAATACCAAATACTTGAGAAGTAGTAAGCCGTTAGCCTTACTAAAGGCTAACGGAAAGTATTTGATATTACCTATAGAAGTGAGGCTTACAGTGGTAATATGTTGCGTCATTGCATTTGCTATTGAGACTTTCATCGGAAACGACAAGTAATTAATTATGACCTCATTTACTTAGTGTTTGTAGCCTTCATAGTTTTTAAAGCTTCGTGTCTACTACACCATGGCAAAGTTAAATAACTATAGGTATATGCAATTACTTATCTACATTATATAAAACTAAATATTTAATTGTCATGGGATACCGGCTTGACACTAGCTTGGTTCGCAATAATGTATAGAATATCATTTGATTATTTTTGGCTCCATCCTTTCATCCATCCATACAACATTTCACAATACTATCAACTGACAATAATATATAACAAACCTGCTTTCTTAATAATAAATGACATTTTCAATTCAGTCAAATTGGTCGTTACATCAACTAATAACCATTTTGTTTTCGTCGAAAGCATCGTTTTCTTGTGCTAGGAAATATTCTAGGAAAATTTCTTCCCCAACCGAAGTTTATACACTCTTGCTCTTTCAGTTTGCAATTGCATGTCAATGTTTTAACCAATTATATGAAAATAGTAGGTAAATAAAATATTAGATTCTGAGAACCTTTTTTAATTTTCTTTCTGGTTACTGGTTACGAAGTTGGATTAAGGTAATTTAGCATCACAAAGAATGTTAAATACAATTGACACATTACGTAATCACTTCTATATTTGTTTGGATTAGGGAATTCTATAGAAGAAGAAGAATATTCGTAGTTTTAAACGTGCTACAAATCCTCACTCAATTATTAAATATATGTCTCAGGACTATAAGTACTGTAGAAAGTTGGTCCTCATTTATCTGCATATTCATCCTCATTCGTCTTCATTGGTTTTACGCACTTTTCGCTTTCCATTGAAGTAAATATTCTATAGTGAGCGAGCTCAATGTTTGGTAAACAATAGTCATTGTTCAAAAACATGGGATCACAAATTCTATATGTGATACCGTCATATGACAGGTAATAATTGTAAGGAAAGATAAATATGAAGACTAAATCTTACATAATAGGTCTTACCGTAATAATCGAATTAATTCTCCGTATTGAAATCCCCTTGGGTAACTATTTCGATTTTTATCGTAGTTAACCTTTTCGGCTCAAAATACATGAACACATGTAGTTAGGCAACGGATTTTGATGTCAAAATACAATAATGCACGTAGTTACAAAGTATACATCTGGGACAAAATACAAGAGTGGATGTAGTTATTTTCAATGCCAAATTGTCTTGACTACATCTATTCATGTAGTTGTATAAAATGGCAACTGGACAAGCTACAATACGTATTGTAGTTACGATAAAATGCTGGTGTAAGAACACAAGATACGATAAAATATTTCAAAATTACTTCCCTCAGTACACTTAGACTTGTCAGTAATTTTAAAAGCATTTTAAATCTCAGTTTGAACTTGAAATATTGAGGTCACAACGCAACGGAAGAGGATAAAACTTATTTTCAACACCTCTTGAAACCATTTATCTATACTATATATTAGTTTCCGGAAGTTTGTATATGTGTGTGTCCACCCCCATTTTCCCTTTGTTGACATTTCTAAGAGTAGTAAAACCCTATTTTGACACTTTTAGAAGTAGTAAAACCCTATATTGACACTTTTAGAAGTAGTAAAACCCTATGTTGACACTTCTAGAAACTGTAAAACCCTATGTTGACACTATTAATGTTGAGACTAAGATTGCATGAAATTTATCAAAAAAAATTTTGTGAGTGTGAGGAGATTGAGAGTAGCCAGTTGAAGACTGCATGGAGTTGAAAAAAGTTTTTACTGCTAGGTTTCATGTTAATGTGTCACCACCACAAATGGCGTCAAAAATTATTAAAGAAACAAGCAGCATTTCCTTAGATGCTACTCACGTTTCCGGAAATATATAACTATATATATTTAACACTGCTTTAAAATATATATTTTAAATTTCCGGTCTTCTGGCTACGTAAAAAATTTTCTAGCAAGGTTACCAGTCCTACAAACAGGGTGCTTAAAATTTCAAAAAAATTTATTAGAAAATTTAAAAGAAATTTTTACAATAAAGTTTAAAAATTTTCAGTTTAATGATTAACACAAAGGTTGAAGTAAGGGTAGTTTAACATCGCGCCATAAAATACACAGGGCATACCAGGACCCGCTTTCGAGGGACCTAACCAAATTGAAACAACAACATTGATAGGTATTTGTACAACCCAAGGTTGGTGGATATGGTAACACAGTCTGCCACTAGTATTAGGTTAACTTATACTTGTTTGAAATATCACACAAAACCACTTGTGGGGATCAAAAGAGAGGTGACCATCGATTTTATAGATTTTAACCCTATGGTACGGCGATACCTGTTCGTTTCCCTTATAAGTGGTTTTAGGTGATATTTCAAACAAGTAAAAGCTAACCTAGTATTAGTAACAGAGTGTGTTATACATATTCACCAAACTTGGTGCAATCAATAGCTAACTTCAACCAACACAAACCCTTAAAGCTACGATTTAAATATACACCCATCCGTGCATATTTTTCCATATTTATTGGAGAATATTTAAAAATGATCAAAGAACCCCGATAAAATTCAAAAATGATTCCGAAAATTTAAAAATTAAAACATTCAAAAAAGAAAATGATCGAGGAGTCTTGAAAAAATTCGAAAATGTTTTAAGAATTAAAGATATTCTAAAATGGGTAAGAATATGGAAAAGATTAATATATAATAATATATTAATAAAATGATTTAAGGATTGAAAATATTCGAAAAAGATCGAAGGTTCTTCAAAATATTCGAAATAGATCGAAGGATCTCAAAAATATTCAAAAAAGGTCGAAGGATATCCAAAAGACTCGAAAAAGATTGTGGAATCTCGAAAATATTTGAAAATGATCGAAGAATGTCGAAAATATTCTAAAATGATTGAAGAATTAAAAATATTTGAAAATGAGCGAAGAATGTCGAAAATATTCTAAAATGATTGAAGAATTAAAAATATTCGAAAAAGATCGAAGGTTCTTCAAAATATTCGAAAAAGATAGAAGGTTCTTCAAAATATTCGAAAAAGATAGAAGGTTCTTCAAAATATTCGAAAAAGATAGAAGGTTCTTCAAAATTATTCAAAAAAGATCGAAGGATATTGAATAGATTAAAAAGGGTAAAATAATCTCGAAAAGATTCGAAAAAAACATTTTAGTCTTGAACCCACCCTTAGCATTTTGATCAACTAAAATGCATTGACTCCTCTTCTCTCATAGTTGATCAGACGATTTGGTGTCCATTTGTGGGTGTTAATTTATTGGGTGGGGATACCCGTCCCCTCCCAAAAAGCTATGAACCCCGTTTACGCTACTGTTACCCGCGGGGGATGACGATAACTCCCTAAATTATTATTTCACTGTTCTGCCATTTCAAAAATCATCAATAGCAGAAATCGCAAGTAGGCCGTGGCAACTCTTGCGATATCGCAACTTTGCCACAAAGATGAGAATATCATCCCTGGCCATCAATAGGTAGTACAAATCAAGAGGCCTAGATTACAAGGTGAAGGATACTCCCAGATTTTGCACCCAATTCGAATTCTACCTATACTGCCAGAGAGAATAAGCATCCAATCCGAAAGTAACCATGGTTATAATGGTTTGGTGCATACTCTTCCGTGGTCATTTGTAAAATAAGATTCGGTTACAAACGACTGGGAACCCTTCCTATGTCTCCACCTTGTATTGTAATGGTATTGATATAAAATGTGTAACTACCAACTAGCGTAACCAAATCAACGCATCTTGGTACAGATACTACAAAACGTATTGTATTTTGTCTTGTTGTCATTTTGTAAGTTTTGTCACCAGTAGAAAAAAACTCGGTCTGGAGATAATTTCGATAACAAATTATCGGTCCAGAGATTTGTTTCCATAATAATATCTAAGGGAGTTTTGAAAGTTTATTCGCAAGAAATGTGGTCACTATGGGACATTTTTTGAGAAATAATATGGTGCCGAAAAGGTTAAGAGCAAAACATTAGCCTTTGAGCAATAATTCTCGCCATGTAACTAAATTCCATGCCATCTCAATCTAAGTTTCAGTAGGTCAGGTTAGTTTGTAGGTAAAGGACATGGCACAAATCTTATGGACCATGTGTTTCGAGGGAATAAATCCGTTTTAATATGATTTGTGGCCACTAATATGGAGGTAAAAAGTGAAAGAGGAAACGCTCTGAATGTTGACCGTTCACGAGATATTCCGTGTCAAAGGTCAACATGTCATTCCCTTATGACCCCCATCGAGCAATACATCAATCGAAAGGACTTACTCTCCTGAATCCAAAAATACCATACACTTGACCTCTGTGACCTACAGGTCAAATAATATATGCAAAAGTTTTGACTCATTTCAATATTTATGTATTCCTAGTAATGTTACCCGTCCTACGGACGTGGCATTATGTACGTAGGTCGGTAGGTGGATAACAATGTGGTTAGGTTAGGTTAGGTTAGGTTAGGTTAGGTTAGTACAATGTGGTTACTGTACATAAAATGCCCGCTCGGCTCAGAAGGGTAACATAGCAGTAAGTAATGCTACACAATTGCATTAAAAGTGGACGCTGGTGATTCTAAATAACAACATAACTGATATATGGTTGGAAAAAGTACTAACTTATCTTCATGTTACTCACAGTAACTACATTGTTATATACCTACCTACGTACCTAATGCCACGTCCGTAGGACGGGTAACATTACTAGTAATACATAAATATTTAAATGAGTCAACACTTTTGCATATATTATTTGACATGTAGGTCACAGAGGTCAAGTGTATGGTATTTTTGGATTCAGGAGAGTAAGTCCTTTCGATTGATGTATTGCTCGATGGGGGTCATAAGGGAATGACATGTTGACCTTTGACACGGAATATCTCGTGAACGGTCAACATTCAGAGCGTTTCCTCTTTCACTTTTTACCTCCATATTAGTGGCCACAAATCATATTAAAACGGATTTATTCCCTCGAAACACATGGTCCATAAGATTTGTGCCATGTCCTTTGAGTGTACGTGAACTTAAGTCTAGTTCCCATAATGATAAATATAATAATCGAGAAGCAATTTACTTTTCTATGCACCCGGATTTTAATAAAAAATTACTGTTTGTAAAGTAATTCTTCATATCGAAGTAATTCACCACCCTGGTTAACCATATCGATTTTCATCGTTTTCAAGAGCTAAAAAATGGCCAATGAAACAATAACAACCCGGAAAATTAATACAATACCTATGGTGGTGATAAGTCTGAAGGATTTTGACATTGGGAGTTGTGATATGGATTGAGGTTAGGAGTGAGTGGGAGATGGGAAAAGATGGGAATGAGCGATTGTAAGTGATCTCGGTCCCTTGCAAAAAGATAGTATGCCATATGCCATGACAATAGTTCATGATCATAAATTAACTATCTCATGTCACAATGGATGTAAATAATTATTTGATATCTAGATAAATATTTTTTATGTTGTCTATCATACTAAAGTAGTACCATGAAAAGGTTTTAGTTGGAAACAGGATAAATAAATTCAAAATGTACTTTGGAATTTATATAGTATATTATGTAACACCCACTTCAAACAATTTTGTCAAATTATTTCATTTAATTTCCATTTAAAATCGGGTGTTGTATAGCACAGAAAAATCAAGTAAATATTACATCACTGAATTTGAGTTGCTGGCAACAACTTAAACTACGGGAGGGCACCGTTTATCACATTCATTTTGAGACGGTAGTCCAACTCCTCCATCGATCTTCCACCCCTTCTTTAACCTATTATTGAAAATGTTAAGTTTCTCGCATTTTCCACTTGCTTTCTGAAACTGCCAGATGTACGTCGGGTCGGTTTCGGCTTCCGCGGCTCCTGACTCATCAAATTTTATGTTCAGGCGTTGTAGACACTCGTCTATACATAATGTATATAATAAATAGCAACCAACAAACAATGCAATTTAAAATTCAATTGGTTTTCACAATTATTAGTTTTAATGTTATCAATATTATTCATACCATCAGGACTATACTGTTTTAAGAGCTTTGTGCAATCCTTACACTCCTCAGTGCATTCCTTTTCGGTTTCAAAAGCATGACCGTAATTTACCAAGCAATAGGTAGGTGTACATTTTTGTGATTTTGTGTCATAATACACAGCAAAGAATTTCGGCGATTTCGAATTTTCCTTTTTATCGCAAGATGTCTTGTTATGCATAACCAACTTATTAAAGCAATCTAAAACCATTTTAGGGAAATTATATTAACATAATGATAACACTATAGAGCATTTATATGCCGACTTTATACTCTCAGGGAAACAATTGTTGCAATCTTTTTTGATGCAATATGTAATTAAAGCTGTGGTATCACACAAAGTGGCCTACACTTGTGTTTTCATATATTCGCAAACGTTGCTCCAACATTTTAAAAATTGAGAGCACTCAATGTAACTAAAATAGTATTTGAAAGCTCATAAGATTGTCTTCACTACAGAATTTAATATTTACATTAAATGGAATACGTTAGCACCTCGGTTATTATTTATTTCAAGTAATTTGCGTTATTATTGGCCGTTCAAGTGTCGCAACTTGCCATTCCATGTGCGTTGGGACGATCTATAGAAGGAATGTGCAGTAGACAGGGAATATTGTTATGGCTTAAGTACTAAAAGGGGCAAGCATCACCCAAAATCTGTGAGTAGGGAAATAAGAATCAATTTCCATTTACTTTTTCAAGAAACAGCCGTTATTTGAACTTGTTTACTGAAAAGTAAATGGTCTAACACACATAATATTTATTATTAACTTACTGCATCAAGGTCAAGGTGCTGTAAATTCCGCATGTCGTAAATTGAATTTAATGTATATGTGTGATTTGGCGGCATGCCGTAATTGCGATAAACAATCTGTCATATTATGTGGTATAATATGTCCTTTTAGTAGTTTTTATACATAAATTGAGATTTTGAGATGACAAGTTGGAGATAACACATTAAAAGTGATTTTGTATACTACATTTTGTACCGACATTTTTGTATTATTACACCAAATGGTGGTTTACCAGCCTTGAAAAATAACTAATAAGAGCTGTCATCCATTATAAATGCCAGAAATTATATTGTGTACTTCAATTCCCTTTGTACTTCCGATAAGCTGTATGTGCTTTATGTCTATTATAACTTATGGTAACTAACTTACATTTATGGCATTCGGCATCTGGATATATTTTATACGGCATGCCGTGCTTTATAATCTGCTCCAGATTTTGGATGATGTTTCCCTAGAGATGTACCAGATACATAACCATGGCAAATGTCCGCTACTTAATAGGCCAATTATTTTATACTTTGACAACTAACCTCCTGAACAACTATTATCATTAGCATCCGTTTCCTGTGGAACACAGTAAAACACGCTTATAATGAAAAGTATAAACAATAACTTCATATTTTATCAGTGAGCCCAGTGAGCCTGTTAAAAATAAAAGAAAAAGAATTAAAAACAAATTCTTGTAAGTACATAATAAAAGTTCTAGTCGATGTATTTTTAACTTATCGCTCCTGTATCAAACTCATTATTTTAAATATACATACCAAAATCAATTAAGATATAAATTAGTGAAATGTCAGACAAACTGGATTCTATTTTTAGTAATAGCTAATATAACAGTGGTTGCATTAGCACAATTTCACAATTGTCATATTTATGTTGAGTTGTTTATATTATGACCTTTTAGTTTTTAATAGTCTTTTGACGCAATGAAATTCCATTGTTAACTTCCTGTTTATACTAAAAAATAAACAATACAAACCTATGGCAATTCGTATAGGCGTATTAAAGTAATGGGAACCGTGTGACCAATTTGATAGAATAATAGTAGAATAGATAGCAATACTAAAAACAATAGTAATTCAAAGTGGATAAATATTGACCAATGTTTCAAAAAGAGAACAAAAGTTAAAATCAAATCAATATTGACTGTCTAAATCAAAATGAATTAAAACTAAGTTATATTTGACTAAGATCTGATTTTGACTAAGTCAAAATCGATAGAATCATTAAATGAATAGCATTTCATTTACATCCAAATGCTCATAGGTATAGGCAGAAACTCATATTATATTATGAGCATTTTCATAAACCTCGATTCCGTTTTATGATTTTATGAATTTTATATTTTTACATGTGGGAGTTTTAGAAATTATGTTCACTCAATTCAGTTTGTGGTGGTAAACCATAAATTAGCTGTGATTGCAATTTGTAATACAACTCTGTAAAATAAAGTAGCAACAAATGAACTGGGGTTACAAAAATGTGGAAACTACCTTAAATTTAGAAATTTGTCCCTACCAAGTCGAATACGTTCTTACTTTAAAGTCTAGATTAAATATACATAATGATAGCAAAGAGAAAACCAGAAATAAAATGGATTACATGTAGACATGTCCGACAATCCCATTAAGCAGCAGCAGTTCAGAAAAGCGGTTAAGGTTTTCCTGTATCATTAGCAGGTCTAAAATATGTATAGGATAAATTATTACTAATAATATTATTAGCAAATACCACAATTTGTGTACCCTTTACTACCCAAACTTTAAGACACAATATCTCCTAAAGTGGGTTTGTTCTTTTTCTAATTTCAATTAAAATCGATGCACATATATGCCTTTCATGGTTTAAAAATGTAAAATGTCTTATATCGATCCTATCTTGCAAGATATGTGCGGTCAAATGAGGTCACAAAATGCCGAAATTTAGGCTTAAAAATGTAATATTTCAGAAAGTATTGCGAATTTTGTATTGAAACTGAGTAGATAACCTAACCTACCTTTAAGACAGATGCTATGCTAATTTCAAGGTCTTACCTCAAAAGAGAACGGAGATAGCCCCAGATGGGGATTACGTCCCCCTGAAAAATTTTTTCCAGAAAATAGTGTCAGATACCAGTTATAAGAGTCCCTTAGGACTACAATCAGTGATATTTGTTATATGCATAATATATATCAGTTTTCTCTATACTCCTCCCAACGTGTTATCTCGTAGGAACTATATGACAGCAAAGGATTTCTCGAAAACAATACAGAAGATGCTTCTAATTGGTTTATTTCCAACAATCCGATTTTAATTTAGAACAATGACCACTGTTTGTTAAACAAAGAATTCTCTCGCATAAAGAGCAACGACTGAACGAGCGTTGTTTTTGAGAAATCCTTTGTTGCTGTACTTCCTCCGAGATAATAATAGTATATAAATTCTATATTTCACGGACAGATAGTAGTTGTGAGGATGGATATAATATTGACCCTCTATTAAATATTACGATGCGATAAATGAGTATGTAAGAAGGAAGTATTCTATAAATGTTCATAATATGGATAGCTATGGGTGTCTTTTATGTATGCTTACATACACGAGTCACGCATAAGACGGTTTATTTTTCATGCATAGTACTATTCGTAGTTCGTGGTACTATTCACTACAATTTTATGCGTAGTACTATTCACTGTTTTATGTAGTAAGCAACCGAGCCTATTTTATAAATTATATGACTTACTGGAAGACATTGACATAATATAAAAACATAATCGTCAATACTATCTTAAGTACATATTATTAGTATAATGGTATAATAAAACGTATTTAATCAATATTTTTGTACAACCTCTTAAGCCTTTTTCTGTCCCTCTTTAGCATATTAAAAAACCCTTTTGAAAAGTAGCTACCAATTGCTGTAATTATAAAAATTATAGGTATGGACACACACTGCAAAGCTTTCTTGAGAAATATGCAAGGAACATTTTAACGCTTATTGGAAAACATTACGCAGTCATTTTTTCTTAAATATTTTGCACTGCTCCAATTATAATAATAACTGCACGTTTCATACTAATAACTTAAATATAGAGGTAATCCACCAAATAGTTTCAATAATCTGCCTTCGAAAGCAGTTTTACCCTTCCTGCTCTTCCTTAAACGGTCTGAGATATGTAGTGGGATTAATTATTAGCCATATTGTATGACTATGGCGCCTGAACATAATTTTCAACATATTTGGTCTCTAATGGGGGTTGCAACATGTCCAGAAAATGTGAAAATGTATCATAGTGTGTCGGTAATAGTATTTTGTTTTGATTACAAAAAGCTGAAAAGTCCGTGAAATCCAGTGATTTTTCATTCTATCTGTAGCTGAAAACAATGTCCATATTACTTTGTATTTGTACATCGTTCAAAAATAGAATAACTAACATAAATTCAAATTTGAAAAGAAATCACTTTCATTGGCTTGGCTTTTATGTCAACATTTGCTCTTATTTTGGTTCCCTCACATTTTCATGGGACTTTAATTCGGAAAGATTTGTGATGTCAAAATCCCGATTGGGCACAAAAGTTATCATCACGACAAATGCAATATTTGCCGGTTTAACATTTGTGCAAATTGCAACAACTTCACAGAATGATCACGGAGGATACAATATCGCTGACTTGACGAAGAAAATCGTGATTTTCTTTGTACATTTCTTTTTTGAAGTGTTTTTGATCAGTGCCATTTCAAGAGGAAAACATATTCAGCAAGTTTTGAACTGTTTATACTTGGAGAACACTTTCTATCCAAAAGGTAATTCAACTCAAATCCATAAATAATTTTTAAGCAATAAACAAAACATTCAATATTTACAAAGGGTTAGGTGCCAGGAGTTAGTAATAGCTCTATCAGCCTCTGTATGTGACAGATAATCCTATTATTATTTAAAATTTTAAAAGTACAAAATCAGGCAAAAATGAAACACTGTATCAACTATCAGCCGGAATGGTATATCGTAGTAACCCAACCGTCTTTAAATATTTATTCAAAATTGTCCAATTTTAATTGGAGCATTGCTTACTTAGTCTGCTCTAATTTAAATCAGTGTTGGGAAATTGACCACTTTTTTGCATTTTGACCGGGCTGGGTGGTCAAAACGGTCAAAACGGCTAAAATGGTCAAAACGGTCAAAATATCAGTATACAGTTACTTAGGCTAGCAAAGCATATTTAAAATATTTAGAGAATGAAATAATACCTAAAACCAATGAAATAATAATCTACTAACATACAAATATTAAATGGCACACTCTAATCATTTTTAACTGCAATCTTTAGAAAGTTATATTTGTTGTTTACTGTTGCAGTAATAGCTACCTTGGGGTCTCAATGTACCCCAAACGGGTATTTTGTCCATTATGACCATTTTGACCGCTTTTTGGGTATGTTTTGACCGGGCCGTTTTGACCGTTTTGACCGAAAGTGGTCAAAACGGTTTTAACCACGACCCAACCCTGATTTAAATATATTTGACATATTTAGTTAATAATTAAATAATAATTTGGGGGGGCCACGAAACCTTTAGCAATTTTTTGGGTTTAATTTCTTTATCAATTTCGGGGAGGGGGAAGGGGAACGTGCCTCGGTGCCCCTCCCCCTCGCCCTGATTAAAATTTAAAATACTCTTACAGGTTGTGGTGCAGAAAAGGGTGTCCAAGATCCGATTCATTTCAAGTTAGAAGCGTGGGTCAACAAATTCATGATACCCGCTTTGGTACCTCCGTCTTTCTGTATGATGTCGGCTATAATTTTTTCGCCAGAGTATCACTTGTTTCCTGTCAATTACTTAACTGGCTACCAAGAATTTGCATTGGGAGTGATTCAAATTTTCATCTTGTCCATTTCTGGAATTGCAGCCAATTTTCTTGTGATATATATCTCTACCATTTTTATTCGCATGTCGTATTGGATGAAACGAATAAGGTTACACGACAAAATAACAAAATCATTTTTACAACTAACAATTATTAATTAATTATTTTTTACAATCAACAGCGTCGGGGAAGGTGATTTCGAGTTCAAATTTAATTTGTTCAACAGAATGAGGATACTAAACTTTCTTCACATCGAAAGCTTCATCGCCATATTCTGGCCGTCGGCAGTTACAGCTGAATCTCTCGTTGCCTTATTTTGCAGCTTTGCCTCAATCCGGTTCTACGGTTCCCTTGACAACATCTCCTACTCCTTTTTTCCTACTCTTACTGTTGTAAGTATCGTCTATTTATTAGTTCTGTTGCTTGGATGTGCTACCGTTTGGAAGAATTCCAGTACTTCATTAAGAATTACTTCTGGTTATATTAGAGGGAGTGGAAGAAATACACAAATTCATCTGAAAATGCTGAGATCACTTAAACCGTTTGGCTTTAAAATCGTCCCACTCAGAAATATCAAACATGAAAAGATATTTGAATTCCTTGCAGAATTGACCAGTGCACTAATGACACTTCTACTTATCGTACCCTGAAGAAAATACTGAGGATAGAATGTCAATCAAATAAGTAATATTTTGATTGGGAACAGGGCCGCCCCTAGGGTCTTTGTCACCCCGGGCAAAATAAAAAATGCCGCCTTTGGGATACGTTTTAAAGCGCATTTTATTAATGCCATTTATAATGTAGAAATGTGTCAAATAATGATTTGGTATTAATCCCTTGAATTATGAATGCAATGGCACTGACAAGTCCGTATGGAGTTATGTCATACTATACTTTTGCACCCTATGACCTTAGACTTTTGCGGATTTGAGATAAGATTTGGATTTGCGATAACTATCAAATTGTGGACAAGGAAGACAAGGATGAATGAATGAATGAATGAATGAAAAATGGTTTATTTAAGTGACTAATTTTTAACCGTTACAATTATAAATAACAGAACAAGTTATCTCCCTTACATAGTCACCCTAAGCTATGGATTAGAATAAAGATAATAAAGTTGTAATTATAACCATATAATATGTCAAATCGTATATAAGTAATTTAAGAGTAGTTAATGTTCAATTAATATAGTTAGACACTTATGAGCGTGATTTTAATAGGTGTTCTCGGATATTGTTGTCAAATGTGCAATATGAGTTGGCTTCTTTAATCTTTGCTGGTAAAGAGTTCCAAAGTTTTGCACTCCTGTATGCAAAAGGAAGACCTTGCAAAGGATGTGTATACGTTCGGTAGCATAAGGTCTCGATTTCTTCTCAGGTTTCTCTCAGCTTTGGGTTTAAAGAAGTAGTCCTTTCCAATAATGTGTTCGTGAATAAAAGTATTAGTATTAATTACATGCACATATATGTATAGGAGTGTGTATAGATCTCTTCTTTCTTTTGTTATTAACATATTAGCATTTTTCTAAGTAGTCAAATATTTTATGCTTTTTTGTGATACGCTTATTCCATAAAATTTTTTGACACATTGCTATTATTATTTTATCTAGTTTATCTATTTTAGTTTGGGAAACATTTCCCCATAAGGGTAAGCCATAGTCTAATTTTGACAGTACTAGTGAATTACAGATTACCCAAAGCTTATCTTTACTGAAGAACCGTTTGTATCTCACAATCATTTTTGTTCTTGCTCTCATTTCGCTGATCACTTTATCAGTGTGAGCACCCCAATTAAGATTTTCATCTAGTATTAAGCCCAAATAAACAAATTGTGTCACTTGCTCTAACTTTTTTTGGCTAATTAAAACTGTAACTTCAACTCTTTTCATGTTTGTAGGTCTGATGTAAGAATAGTTTTAAACGATTGTACACAAGTTTCTCTAATATTTTTGAAGTAGCGCATAGTCTACGTTCAGTTCAAGTCCGTTTCTTTTTCCCCACTCATTCAGGGCAAGTAGATCTAGTTGGATGAAGGCTTCTGCTTTTACGTCACGGGCTGAACAGATCAAAGCGTAATCATCTGCGTAAAGAACACTTCGGCAGAATATAGGTATATCCGGTGCGGAATTAATGTATATTGTAAAGAGCAGTGCACTTAGGGTACTTCCCTGTGGAGAGCCTCGAAATAAGGATTTCTGGTCTGATAGTATATCTTTAACTTTAACTCTCATGGTACGCTCGGCCATAAATGATAGTAACCATTTCTGAACATGTTCTGTGATACCTACATTATAAAGTTTTTCTTGAAATGTTTCCCATAGTATCATCTCAAATGCACGTTTATAGTCTATAAAGGCCACTACTGTATATTGCCTATTTTCACCGGCAGTATAAATGTCATTCGTTAGTCTTGAGATTGCTGTAAAGGTTGAGAAGCCAGATCGAAATCCATGTCCATGTTGCGCTGGCGTTAATTTCTTTTCTCGATGGATTGGAATATGATGTCAATCTTATTATTTAAAATTAGTAGCCCCCAGCATGAATGACTCCATTTCGATAAATAATTTTAACCCGAGGTGGGCTTATATTGTTATGCATACGCGCTTGCGCATTGCAACAAAAAGTCCAAGTGACATGGATACATGCGAAGGAATAAATATTTTTATTATATACTGATTCTTCCATCTTCAAAACAGCGTAAATGTAATGGATACTTACAGACACGTATCCAGAAATTTGGTCAAGGAGGGCGCAACCAAAACTAATGTCACAAAAAGACATATATTCGCGCGAAGCGCGAAAAAAATTTGCAATTTTTGACCTTTTTTGGAAAAAAAGCTCTCTTTTCCTCAGATTTAGGGGGGCGCTGCGCCCCCTTCTGGATACGTGCTTGGATACTTAGTATTTTGCCGCCCCCAACCATTTGCCGCCCTGGGCGGCTGCCCTGCTTGCCCATGCCTCGGGGCGGCCCTGATTGGGAAATGATAGCAGAGGGAAATTTCTCATTTCGTAGTGGGAAATGTGGTGAAAAGGCCAAGTGGGTGGGAAAATGGGAAATGATAAATAAATTCTCATTTTAAGGCCTTTTTTAAACAGTTTCTCCAAAAAATTAATAATCCATCCCATATATAATGACTTTTTCTTACTCATTTCAAGATTGAAAGTGTAAATATTGAACAATTGCTTTTGAAATAATTCATTTAGAAGAAGAATGTAAACTATGTGCTCGCTCTACGGTCAATAACTAATGTCAATTTGCTGAAACGGAAACCAGAGGAAAAAAAAGATACTAGACTTAGTACTGTTTTCCTCTTTATTAGAACATTTTGACTAATATATTATTATTATTATTAGCGTTTTACTACTTCTTTGAACCAGTGTGAGTGTCTTAGGGGGAGAGTACGGCTACTACTATTGATTAGTAGAGCCATGCTACCGCTCAAGCCGCGAGGGCTTACTTGCAGTGACTCCCGGAACAACTTTACTAAGTGTACAGACTTACACGAAGAGACTTAGCTAAGAGTACTGAACCATGAGACGGAACTACTCAACAGTTTCCCGCAACTCGATCTGGTGAGCAGGCAGAGAGGGACCGGGACATGTAAGCCGACCACCAGTGACCGCAGGCAATCACTTATGGCAGTCTACTCCAATCCACCTATCACCTCATGTGCATCCTATGTCCAGACTTGTGCTAGAGTAGAACTCGTAGCACTAGCACGTATACAGACCAACAGAACAATCCATACACTACAGACAGGGCATTGATAGATAATCATATTGTCACCAAGATAGGCAAATCAATGCTAATAACGAATATACGGCAATGACAGATTCACCCAGCTCCGACTAACTACCTCTTAGACATGAGGCGCTCCAGAGATTCGAACTCCAGACCTCAGCCTGAGAAGCGGCTGTTTAGACTACTAGACAGACCTGTACGCCCTATTGAACCAGTGTAAGCAAAAAGTAATTTTAAATAGCAACTTTGGCGCCCTAAAAGGGTTCTTTTTTAACATTTTAAACCTCTTTTCACGAAAGATAAAAGAAGACAATATGGCAAATCTGTTCTGAGCTATGGAAAACCAAAATCAATTGGGACTGACTATGTTACCTTCTCGAGGGTTAAGTCATAGTCATAATTACTGCGGCATATATACACACATTTGAGAGAGAAAACATTTTATTCAGAATGTTTGCTTTGTTTAAGTTCTTAATAGTGCAACGCTTGGCTTCCTCACTTCTAAAGTTTATGTATATGTGGTATATGTGCGTAGACTGATGATTAAAGAAGTGTAACTTCATTTAGTGGTATTTCATAAAATTATTTATTGGTATTCGTCATTTGGTCTTGCTTTGAGTTATTAGTGTGTAACTCAGTCTCTAGTCAAGACTCAATACTGTTAGAGCGATATTTTATTGCGGTTATATATACACCATGTATGTCAAAACTTAAATCAATTGTCGGTAACGTTTTCTCTAAATAATTATCGAAGATGCTTTGTAAGAATGTCCGACCTGTCTGTCCGTTCGCCTGTATGTCTCTTGGAAAGATTACTCAAGAACGGTTTTAGATAATCGGTTTTTATTTCCAATATATGGATTAAAAATTCCGATCCGGAAAATGAGAAAACCAAACGCAGATCCTGCTTTTGGGCGTGGTTTAAAAACCAATACAACTTTAGTTCTACGTATCGTAGAATGTCATGAGAGATAGTTAGTTTGTAGTAAGGTTATTTCTTATTAGGTCAGGTAGAGAAATACGCTTAAAAGTTATAGGAAAAATATGAAATAAATATGGTATATGGTATGTCTAAAATGATGACTATCTTCGATACTTATTTCCATACATTTAACATGGTTTATTATGTTATATGTTGCGTGCAAGTCCATGACACTAATCTTATATATGGTATATAGGTAGTTGCTTATGTTATACAAGAAGCTATCGAATTTGTATTTGCTTTGGCATAAGTTTCGCTTTAAACTGGTTTCTGTTTAGCTGAGACGTCGAAATGAATGAGGGAATTGGGCCACGTAATTCTATTCGTGACTGTTGTCTGTCTTACCGGGTATTGCAAAATGTCGCTGTTGTCTAGCTACAATATTTTTAAAGATATTTCATTATTGTTTTGTTGTTGAAAATATGTAATTAGCAAATAACGAATACAATTTTTTTAATTTCAAATCAACAGCCAAAAACAATTATTTTTCTCTGTAAATTTGAATTACTACTGTCACATGTTTATAATTGCATAACTTTAAAGGTTGTAATCAGTGTTGGGAAATTGACCACTTTTTTGCATTTTGACCGGGCTGGGTGGTCATAACGGTCAAAACGGCTAAAATGGTCAAAACGGTCAAAATATCAGTATACAGTTACTTAGGCTAGCAAAGCATATTTAAAATATTTAGAGAATGAAATATTACCTAAAACCAATGAAATACTAATCTACTAACATACAAATATTAAATGGCACACTCTAATCATTTTTAACTGCAATCTTTAGAAAGTTATATTTGTTGTTTACTGTTGCAGTAATAGCTACCTTGGGGTCTCAATGTACCCCAAACGGGTATTTTGTCCATTATGACCATTTTGACCGCTTTTTGGGTATGTTTTGACCGGGCCGTTTTGACCGTTTTGACCGAAAGTGGTCAAAACGGTTTTAACCACGACCCAACCCTGGTTGTAATTACTTCAACATTGTTATTTTGATATTATATTAATTTTTTTATGTTACACTTTTGTGATTATAACTATAGTAGATTAAGGTCCTGATGTCCTGAATAAGTCCTGTCTGTAAATATATATGAAACACCTAAATTTTACATGGCATCAATTTTTAAAAAATCGTCTTAAAAATGATTGCCCAATATTCTGACTTTTGTATGGTAGTCCTTTAAGGCTGGCTCTACAGATTTACACCTTTTCCTAAATACTGCCCACTCTCGCGCCGTAGAGCAACATAAAACATGAACTCCGCATAATTTCATGTTATGGACGTTATGGTAGGTATTATTCCTACTCTGTTTTGTTCCGTGTCACAAAATGAGTCAATTTTTTATACACAGAATATTGAAAATTTAAAACCACACTGTTACAAAAACATTATGACCATTATTTTATTACGTACATTACGTATACGTTATATTATTATACTAAGCATATTGTAACATTGTGGGTATTATACTGGCAAGTGCAATCACAAATCAGCCGCAAAACTTTTCATTTCAGGTTTTCCTATTTGCTGTTGGTAAGAGAGTGACATCCTACTCAATGATATCAATCCTCTCATAAAATAACTGAAAATCGTGATTTGACCTTTTGGGGTCACTTTTAGGGATTTTGTAAAGATGCCAAAAAGAAAGAGAAGAAAAATATCTAGTGAACCTAGAGCTTACTTTTCTCAATTACACCATTAGTGACGACTACCGATGTAATGTATCTGTCTCACAGGCTCTTTTGTATGTATTAACTTTTGCAGAAAATGACTCAACTTTTTATTTTCAAAAATCAAAAAATACTATTTTACTTCCGTTTAAAAAAATCTAAGGACTAGGTTCACTAGATAATAAGTCGAAGAATCGTCAATTTCAAATTTGGGTTCGTACGCCTTGTGGTAATGGAGGTAGGAGGATTTTGCGAAACGTAATGAAGATCCGTAGAACCAACCTTAAGAAAATAGTCTTAAAACGCTGTAGTGTTGGTTGGGATTTTATATACTTGAAAATGACGTCATATTAATATTATCGACTATCGATTCAGAGGAATTCCCTGTTCCTTGCCCATTTAGGTGAAAAAACACGGAAAAGGCAGAGGCAAGTGTGCATTAAAAGAAATGAAATGTTGATTTCTAATTTTTTGGGCTTGCAATGCAGTTAATAGATATTAACAGAGTATTTTAGCATAGAGCGACGTTCCGCCGAAAACGAATTTTTCATATTTAGAACATCAAAAATTGCCAATCAATCGTTTCCTTAAACGATACCTAAAAAATTTCGTTGAAATCACAAAAGTGACCTAAAATAATGAAAATAAACAAATTTTTGGGAACATCTTTTAATCCGCATTTCATTTCCACATCAGTCGAATCGCAAAATTTACGAAAATAGCCTCCTAAGAGTAATATAGAAATCCGATTGGTAATGATTGTTGCCGATCACAAGTAAACAAGACAGAGACATGTAATTATAAATATTTTGAATATGAGCGGCAAGTGTAACATGTTTGTGAGCGGCAAGTATAAACATGTATGAAGTGAGAATGTCGGTGGAGGCATTGGCAATTTTAGCCGTTTGCAACTGCTAAGCTAAAGCTAAGCTAGAGCTCGGGCTAAAATGTTTGGTGGAGCAATTGGCACATTTAGCCGTTCTCAACTGCTAAGCTAAAGCTAAGCTAGAGCTCTGGCTAAAATGTTTGGTGGAGGCATTGGCACATTTAGCCGTTCTCAATTTCTAAGCTAAAGCTAAGCCTAGAGATTGGGCTAAAAATGGTTAGGTTAGAAAGGTTAGGTTAATTTAGCCAATTTCAATAGGCTAGCTAAAAGCTAGCTAAATTTTCGGCTAAATTTTTTGGTGGAGGCTTTGGTCCGTTTAGCCATTTCGAAATGACTAACTATAAGTTAACTAAAGTTTCGGCTAAAAATATAGATTTACATAGATAGTAGAAAATAGTTTAAGAAAAATTGAATTGTTAAAAATGTCATGTGAGTGAATTGTAAATGTCATGTGATTAAGTTTAAGAAAAATTGAATTGTAAAATGTCATGTGATTAAGTTTAAGAAAAATTGAATTGTAAAATGTCATGTGATTAAGTTTAAGAAAAATTGAATTGTAAAATGTCATGTGATTAAGTTTAAGAAAAATTGAATTGTAAAATGTCATGTGATTAAGTTTAAGAAAAATTGAATTGTAAAATGTCATGTGATTAAGTTTAAGAAAAATTGAATTGTAAAATGTCATGTGATTAAGTTTAAGAAAAATTGAATTGTAAAATGTCATGTGATTGATTTGTGGATATATATTGTTATTGTTATATTGTAAAAGTGGGGTAGTTGGGCGGTTGCTAGTACGTCGGCACCGACCCCTTATGTATAATTGAATGTGTTGAGTGTGTGTAACTAGAGTAGTTGACCCCTGTGCTTGAACGTCCGCACTCGGGGTATAAGTATGAGCTCCTTGTGAAGCGGAGTCTCAGTCTCGTTTTGAAATCGCTCGCTGAAGTTCCTCTCTGAAGTCTCTCTCTCAGAAGTTCCTAGTAGAGGCTTGGGTACGTTTAGTCTTTTTGAAAAGACTAACTAATTGCTAACTAAAGTTTTGACTTAGAATTCCTAGTGGAGGAGTTGGTTCATTTAGTCATTTAAAAACGACTAACTAAAAGATAACTAAATTTTCGACTAAAAAGTTTGGTCAAAATTTCGGTGGAAGGGTTGGTACGTTTAGCCGTTTTGAAATGGCTAACTAAAAGCTAACTAAAGATTTAGCTAAAAGTGTTTTGTGAAGTTTTTCATACGTTTGAAGAAATGGCTTAGCAGAGATGACTTGCTAAGTGGGAAGTTCTACGTACGTTTTGAAGAAATGTTTTAGCAGAACGACTTGCTAATTTGTGAAAGTGTTAAGTGTGGGGAACTCAGGAGCGAAAAAGAAGAGGCTGAGATCTAGGAAAAGTGTACCTAGTTGATAAGATTTTGTGAATTGATTAATGTTGCTTTTGTGAAATAAAGTGTAACTGGTTTTGTGTTAATGAAGATCACGGAATTAGTGCATTTTTGATTATTGAGTAGAAAAGCATTGAGAACGAAAAATCCTTAGGTAGGGTCTGTATCTATTTAAGGTTGGTCCTTCGAGTATTATTGTGACGACTCTCTATCTTAGCAATACTAAGGTTGTGTTACAAGGTAGCGTGCATTTACAGGCAAGAAGTGAAATTCTCTGTAATAATGATAGTGACAATTCTGAATTTCATGGTATATGAATTGAGGTTATACTTGTTTGTCGCTAGTTGCTATTTTGCTATTAACTGCCAGTCTTGACTACCTCGTTGGTGCCACACTGGCTAGATATACCACAACATTTATCTCGACGTTATTTCAAACTATAAATTCTTTCCTTTACTTTGGATTGATAAGTGCCGAAGACCAAGCTGAGAAAATTTGTGTTAAAATGTATTCCCAATATCCAATTGTACCATTTCTAATTTCTATAATTATAAACAACATCAACTGCTTTCGAAATTTGTCGTTCTATAGTAGTTGTGATTTTAACATGATTACTATCCATCGATCCCAATGGCAGACAGATTTTATCCTGTTTAACCAAAATGGCCAACCATGGACTTTGGCAACATCCAAATATAATAAAACTCTATTCGGTCGTCATGAAGATAATCCACGGGATCTCTCTAGAAGTTTCTGCACTGTAAATATTCTGATGGAGCCAGCTTTTTTAAATCTAGTCTTTTTTTTGGAAAAGAAATAAATCGTCGCATTTCGAGATTCATAATCATCATCAAACATGAATTGAAATGGATGAATCCAAAGTGGCAATCAAACATCATTCAACATTTGGCGGTTCCTCTCTTTATATTTGGGATGAAAATTGGAAGTGAATATTCGATTTCCACAACAGTTCTCTACAATCGGAATCCGAAGGGTGAGCCTTTATCTTTTCATCCAATTAAAACAGAAGACTCCGAAGAAGAATGGGAACGAATTTGGAATACTTTAAACGGGAACCTCCATGGCATTCAAATTGGTGGATTTCACTGGTATTTAGCCTTCAAACGTCCTAGAGAACTGCCAGAGTGTAAAATGGGACCCTACTCAATAGTAAAAGATAATAGTTTAAATCGAATTTGTGAATATGAAATGAGAGCTGTGGAATTGATGGCTGAAAGATTGAACTTCACCGCCATTTATTTTAGGAAATATAAAAATCTAAAAAAGGAGAACAACGTTTTTATGGATATATTTTTATGCCAAAAATTTACTCAGAAAATTATGTTGTGAAATGGAATGCTACTCTTTTTATTGAATTATTTGTAGAGGGGATTCCATTTTACTGCGAAGCCAATCCTCGATTGGCGGACATCCCTTTGACAGTTCTGATTCAAAATACATTTGATGATTATTGCTGGTGGCTGATATTTTCGCTATTCCCGATTTCATTTTATGCTTTAGGCTTAAGAATTTCTACTTTCTACAAGAAATTGGAGTTTATTTTTGTATCCACAATAGCCGTCCTTTTAAATCAGGAAGTTTCCGATAAAAGGAGGAACATTTTGTATTTGGTAATTGTGTCCATGGGATTTGTAATTGCTACTCAATATGAAACGTGGATAACAAGCGAGATTATTGCTCCGCCAGACAGAAAGCAATTTAAAGACTTTAAAGATCTAATCGAAAATGGGTTTAAGATATTATGGCAGAATAACAGTCGAATGGTGCCCAGTTTGGTAATAAAAATGTTTGAAACGTATAAAATTGTGGACAAGATTAATTCAAGTATCTTCAGATATGATCCACAAACTATTAAATTTTGGAAAATATTTACTAACTTTTCAATTAAATTGTTCGGTATAGCTTCTACAAAAATTCACCGTGTGACCTTTTTTACCATCCAAATTAGCTTTTGACGGAATTTGCATGACTGTAAAGGAAACAAAGATTGCTGATCCTTTGGCTTATAAATTCATAGATTGTTACCGCTATAGATTCCAATCTTACTTTCAAGTCATGCAAGAGAGAGGTTTTCTAAAATATTTCAAAGAACAAAATGATTTGTTTTATGATATAGAAGATAGAATATCCTATTCTAAACTGAAGCATAAAGAATCTCAGCCACTGCCTATTAGTCTGTCAATGAAAATCCATACAATTTTCTTCGTTTGTGGATACTTTCTACTTGGATCATTCATCATTCTTCTTCTGGAATGGTTATGGCACTCTAGGTTGATGCTAAAAATGAAAGTTACAAATCTTCTAAAGAAACTAATTTCCGTATCCAAAAATGCTCGAAGAAGAAATCGTGTTTCCGGTGGATGACAAAAACATCGAATTGCGTTCATCAAGCTATCGGGTGACCCTTTATAAAATCTCTTCTCGTTAATTTTATGTACAGCACTTAATTTTAGAAGCAAAATGTTGTATTTTATTTTTTTGTAAATTTAACATTTATATTAATACGATAAGTGATAACTAAGCTAAAACTTAATGCAATCGAGAATGTTTTGTATTTGTATTCAAGTCATTATATTTTTTTGTTTTGTCTCACAAGGCATGAAAAACGTACTAATAACTGTTTTACACTTTTAAAATGATGGAAATCTTATTAAATGAATATATTATAATTCTACGACTTTCGCTATTTCTGTATGTAATTGTTTTCATGCAAACTTTAAATGTTGACTGACTGAACATTGTTTTGAAAGTCGATAAAACAAAAGTACACCCCAAAAGGCACTATTTCATTTCATTAATTTACGAAATTCTTTGCGGTTTATTTTATTTCAAAAAATCCTAGTTCGCAAATATCATCTACGATAAAATAGGTGTATAGTCATTTGATTTCATATAACTAACATTGTTTCATCATCAAAAAAATGCATACTCATAAATTAATAAAGTAATGAATCTAGTAATTTACATAGATCCTTAGTAAAAATGGTGTACTATGTTTATTGATCAAGGATAAATTTACTACTTATTGGGCTGGGATATCATGGTTAATAGCCAATAAAGTTAAGTCGCCATGCAGAGCAGTCTCCATAATTACTGAAAACAAATCTACTAAAATAATGCGTCCAGAACAGTTTTCAGATTTGTCTAGCAAAAAAGTAAATAAAATGTATAAATTGGCATTTATTACATAGGAAGGAATTTCAGAATGATTATTTCAACCCAAATTGTGGTTAATTACATTAAAAACTTTTAATAGAATGTTCCAGTGTCTTATAATTCCCCTGGAATTACCAAACTAGTCAGAGAATGAATGCCTTACTTCTATTCCTGCATAATATTTAAAATTCAAAATGCACTACTACAGAATATATTATACTTGTGCATTTTACATGTGTCATTATATCTACCTACCTACTACACCTTTTTGTCCCTAACAGAAATAATATTTTTGTTGAAATGTAGAGTTTACCCCGACGATATTTAATTTACTTTCTGTTTCCCTTGGGTTAATAATAATATTGTTTTACTACGTGTATAATGTGTACAATCAATACATCAGATCGATATCAGTAGGTACAGTCGGGAACAGGGCATTGCTTTCCAAAACATGACGTTCTAAATACTACGTGGTGTTAATAAACTTTCCCGAACATATTAATTATTTATTAACAAATAGCCGATCACAGGACCAAGGTCTTGTTATAAATAAAGCTAGTGAGAATATATGGAGCAATATTATTAGATGACCTTAAGGAAAACGCATTAGATATATTTTATAAACAGAATTTGTGAAATAATTCAAATTTTATAGTCTTGATTGTATTTAAAAGTAATTAGTTAGTAATCTTATAGTAATGAAAAGGAAATGAGTGAAACAGGATGGTTATCTCCATTCTATTTAAGTCAAGGCAAATAGAGTAAAATTGTAATGCATCAGTCATCACCTCATTTCTGCCAATGTGCCAATAAGGTTTATTATCTCCTGACCTGAGGAATTGACATTATTAATAAATCTTCTGCTAGTTAGTAGTATGTTAGATGAAGTGACTTTTACAGATATTTCAATATTCATAACATTAAATAATTTATTTCAAATACAAATGTTTTATAAGGCAGGAAGCTCCCCGCTAGGTCCCTCCAAAGGAGTTCCATATCCCATCGGTGTAGGAAAATTTGGAGTGCCGTCTGCATTCCAACTAAACTTTTGCACTCGTGCTGTTCTTCCATCCCAGCCAGCATCAGGGGCTGCCATAGCGTGATATACAATCCAAGGTTCTCTTCCATCTGTCACAAATTGAAAACTTTCAATAAATTTAAGCAAAACAACTAAGTAGAGTATGACAACGATATTTCGTATCGTAATGCTCTACTTTAACATATGGGTAATGTTATATAGATTTCCTCATGCTTAACTGTTAGTATTTCTATAATAATAGGAATGATTGAATTTTACCTATTGAAGTTGTGAACGAAGCATGTCCAGTTCCATAAACATTTTCTTGATCATTCCGGTGAAATACGGAAGTGTTTTGTCGCCACCAATTATCGTAAACCATAGGATCCTTAAGGTCATCGATGCCCATAATTCCCAATTGGTAATCTGGAGTCCAACTTCCAGAAGCAGAGTATACTAGGAATGTCCTTCCAGCATTTTGCAGTATCTGGGGACCTTCAATGACACGATCTCCATGTGACTCCCAACCCCAATCAACATTTTTAATTAATACTCGTTCAGAGCATATTCGCATTGGCTCTCCTGGACACAGAGCTGCGATATAGAGATTTTGGGGGAAACCGGAATCAATCTTTGGCCAACCTGACCATATAAAATAATTTCGACCGTTGCCATACTTAAGGACTGTGCCGTCTATTGCCCAATAATCTTCTCCTGGTGGGACCATTCTGTCAACAATTATCAAAAATGGAATAATTTAAAACTTTATTAAGATTAATTGCTGAAAACTGCTAACTTAAATTTATTGGAGACTTTGAAAATAATTGATATGCACCAAAATTTAATACAAAAAATTGAATTACACAATTACACGTAATGCACAAAATTTACGTAAGTAATAAATACGTTCAAAAATTAAATTAAAATTGCTAATCTTCATATTCAGTTCCAATTTCATGAAAGATGTGTACCTACCTGTAAGCAGTTGACCATCCACCCATGGGATTGTTCGGGTTATTGCACTTGAGGACGTACATTCGGTGATTGATATTAGCTCCTCCGGTTTCGATGGCGACATAGATGTAAAACTGCCCGTCGATGAAATGTATTTCGGGAGCCCATATAGCCCCTAAACCAGGTCCGGCTGTGTATACTAAAGTTCTTTCGGCATTCCTCCAATCTGTTAATTTCCGAGATCTATAGAGAGCAAGTCCATCAAACCTAGGAATGGGGTCTTCTACTCTGGCCATGTAATAATAGCCATCGGTGTGCAAATATGCGTAAGGATCTGGCCATCTTGTGTCAAAAATCGGGTTGTAAAAACTTGCTCGGCTAGAATTTCTTAAAATAGTCCCTGTGGTACTGTCAAGAAAATTCAGCACAATTATCAAAGACACCAATTTTAGTAAAATCATGGTGTACCAATATAATTTTGGAGTAATTTAATTATTCTTCAATTCTTCATACAGTAAACCACATAACGATTAAATATTGCATGACCAAGTTTCACAGTCTGATAATAACTACTTTGTCATTGATAATTGTTTGTTAATTAAAGATTGATAACACTATCTAAACATTCACATTTTAAAGTGGAGATAAATGTTGAACTAATTAATATTGCATAATGTCGTACAAATAAAACTCGGTCGTAAATATTCACAGTGTAACCAAAGATAGGTCCACTGATGGATTTAAACGTAGATAGTAGTAAATAAATGATGCACTTCTACATATTTTGTCGTTTATATACACAAGGCGTATTTGCCCGCCCTATACATCTGGCAAAGTTATAATAAATGTAATCAAAGAGAGAAGTAACAAACATCAGCTCTCTTGTAAAATGATAAACCAACTTTGTATCGAGTCAGTAGAATTACTAATGCATTAGGTTATGTATTCTCCTTAATTGAATTTATAATTGCGATTTAAAATTGAAGAACAATATAACAAGCAGGGAACAAAATGGACCTTTTTTATAAAAAAGTAGGAGCAGTAATATCTTTTACAGTGCTTTTTTGCCTTTTTACCTTTTTTGATGTCCATTTACTTCCACTTTACCTGTAAATAAGGTAAAAAATGTAAAAAGCTAAAAGGGCTACTTTTGTTAGAAAATGTAGTACTTTTACCTCTTTTGTAAAAAAAGGAGTACCTTTTTTGTTCCCAGATAATAATAAACCATTCATATTGCATTATTATTGTTTTATTTTGGCCACATTTATAATTCGAAATTCAATTCATAGGGGTAAAGAGTAAAATCTTCTAGCAGCCAATTATTTCTTATTGCTATGTTTACATTTATTCAATCTTTATACTATTACTATAATACTTGACCGTTGGCAATTGCAGATCCGAACCGTCCTTCAGGTGCAATCAATGCCCATGCCCAGACAAATGCTCTAATGAGACAAACTATTGTTTAACTCTGATGAATTAACAAAAGTACTTGACTACAGATATTTAGATGCCTATACATGCAGCTAGTACTACACAAATTACTACAACAGCATACCCAGTCGTATTAATTTCGGTTAACTTAAATTTTGTTGCGCCGACATTGGAAAAATTATGAATTAAGATGTGGTTAGGGGACGGGAAACATAAAAATAATAGAAATAGTATGAACAATACAAAACTGTAGCAAAGTAATCATCGTGGATTCGTCGACAAAACAAACAGTCCCCATTCGGATTTTGACAGTTGGAAGGGAAGAGATGGTTTTGTACAGGTAATGACTTTTTGGAATTGAGTCACTCTGCTTCCAAGCTTTAACTAGTTTTCCAGATGTTTCGTACACTTTTCCTGCCGATCCAAAAATGAAATAAATGACAGTGAGAGAATTGATTCCTAGCAGAGGGAAGTAAGCAAATCCAGGCATTGGAACAACAGCATGGAGTCTAAGCACAGCATACAGTCCTGTAATAGCACAGGTAATTGCTGCAACTTGAATTGCAGGAATACACATCTTCTGAAAGCATTCATTGAATTGGAGAGCAAGGAGTTGAATATGACGGTAGATTTTTACTTTTTTGCCAACCGGCTGGAATTTTTTGTCTCTAATACACAAAACAGCAATTTTAGTACCTAAATTGAATAAAAAATACTTTTAAATTTTAAATTACCGTAAATTCTTGATGTATGTATTTGAAGAGATGAGTAGAATTAAAGGCTGACTGCAAATCATGAAATATCCAGTTGTGCATAGATGTTGATTGACGAGTAACTCAATTAAGATGAAAGGTAATTTTTCAAAAAATGATGGTTCGGTTGAACAATCGAGGAAAATGGAGCCAAGGAATTGAGGTACACAAGGTTGGTGCACAAATACCATTGTCATGATATAAGGCTGTGCAATTGTAAAGATGCATGTTGAGAAAAGAAAGAATTTGGCAAGTGCGAATTTTCTTTGCTTTTTCTTCGATCTCCTGTCTGCAAACCATTTGAAAGCAGGTTTTTATTTTAAATTAGTAGAAATAATTATTTCCTAGAATATTTGAAATATTACCATTTTTCTGTTGGAAAAATTTCATTTCGAAATCAATCATGTTATTATTAAGTGCCATTAAACTCTTGCGTTTGAAAACGAGAGTTGTGTTGAAAACTGCCACTGCAAAATACAGAGACATCCAATTTATATGTAGGAATCTAGAGGCCATTTCAATTTCTGGGTTTTGACAAGCCTGAATAAACCTTACTAGTAGAAGTACTGTGTACATCCACTGAATAATGTGAAGACAGATCCAAATATTTAACCTCACTCTTGAATCTATTATACACAACCTACTAGTTGACTTTTCTGCTGAGTATGGAACTCCGCAGAAAAATTTGGAGATGTTAATTTGTGACATAAACAGCCAATTATATTCCCCTAGTATCATGATTTGCACTTTTACTATGAATA
The DNA here is from genome assembly GCA_020055645.1 of Tomocerus qinae. Taxonomy (NCBI): domain Eukaryota; kingdom Metazoa; phylum Arthropoda; class Collembola; order Entomobryomorpha; family Tomoceridae; genus Tomocerus; species Tomocerus qinae. The sequence goes on along the minus strand of CM034546.1, from coordinate 36,142,885 downwards.
GTCGGTTATAAATCACAATTATAACTTACGATACTATTTTTAACAGTTTTGGATACTTTTTTAATTTCTAATTTTTAAAGTGTTATCAACGAGAGTCCACCAAATGGTATAAATATTGGCTGCAGTGGAGATATATTGATAGTGACAAGTGTTATTCAGGTTAAAGAATGTTAGCGTTAGTGTTAAATAATCGTTAACCTAAACATTTGTTTGTTTTACGTTGCTTTTTGGATTTGCATTCATTACACTTAGTTTAAGCTATTCTTAGAAGCATATTTGGGATAATTATTGACTACATTCATATTTAAATGGTAAAATAACATATTTGCTCATCGGATGTTTACAAATATTTCAGAATAATAAAATATTTGAATGGCAACTTAATTGTTTAGGTATAAGCTTAGAACTATTCAATTAAATCACATAAATGTAATCATCTATTGTTGTTTGTCCGTAGTTATGAATAGGATAGCATAATTCAAAACTTGACAAATATTCTCAAAATGAAGATATAACGGAAATAAATGGTTTAATTGATATTTGCATTTCTTTATATTTAATTGTATACCTCAATAAATTCACCAGCATAAAGTATACACAGTGAGCTATGAAGCATAACTGTTTGCATATACCATTACAAATGAAAACATAAATACTATTTATTATTTGCAATGGAAACCGCGAATGTTGTTCAAATTACTGCGTATTTATTTTTGTTGACTGATTTCGTCAGAATTTATACTAAACTTTAGTGTAGTTATCAATATTATATTGCTATCAATATTACACCTCTGTGTAATATTGATAGCATAAATATTGTACTTGTACAGGTATAATAGAATAGACAGGCACACTGCAGTTATACATTTTCCATTTAGCATGACTCTATATGAGTGAATAGGAGTTTGCTAGAAATTTGTAAATAGTGTAATTTGAGTGTTTATATAGCAATTAGAACTAATTGTCTCCATGGAAGTACCTACTTACTAAAATAGTGGTTTGTTTAGATTATCCAAATATCTGTAACGCAAAATTAGGAATACCGAATCATTCGATACAAGAATACAAGTCAGGGACTAAATGGTTTGTTTTCTTTTTAATGGCTGAAAGTATGTAATTTATAAACCTGGATTAAATCAGCTATAAGTGCTATGTAAAATTGATTGATGTACTTTAGTACAATGTACAGTCGTTGTTATATCATCTAAGAATTCTATATAGATAGCGATGCTATCACAATACTATAAATTATTAAATTTATCAGGAAATTCCATGAGCGTTTCATACTGTCCTGAAACGTTGGCAGTCGACGTTTAAGGATTACCAAATACAACGCTTTAATTACAATAGTTTTAATTACTCCCGTTATCTTTTACTAATCTACGAGGAATTGGAATGATTATTTTTCATGCACAATATACAACAAGTATTAATAAAGAATAAAGTGTTTCTGTATTTACAACATATGCATTTTATTTCGCATATATTAGAATTAAAACTGTTTGCAGTTTAATGAGGGCGAATGGGTCTTCTGGTTCGCTTTTGAGCTCTTGGTTTCTGCGCGGAATCCACATTGAGGTTTGCGTTTGGTTGTTTCGGCTTCCCCTTAGTCTCGGATCCTGTAAATATAATATAAACTGCATTTTGAAAATCAGTGAATAGAAAGTGGTGCACTTATTTTAAAAATACGTTCGAATTTTACCAGAAATGAAAAGTGGCCTTCCGCCCCTTCCCTGCTTCTTGTGCTTAGGGTAAGGCAGCTGGTGACCTATATTCAAATTGAAAAAAATAAAATTAAAAATTGAACTTTTGCAAACACGAAATTTAATGAATTCATAGTTTCATATTCCAAAGGTGAAAAATTTGGATCTTTACTTTTGCTTACGGCCAATCGATGACTATCTTTCGGTCCCGGGTAATAGTCTGCTATAGCATACTCTGAAATAATATAATCATAAAGCTATACTTATATTAGTAGGTACATAGATACTACCCATCATAAGTATCTCTATATAATAAACACAGAAGGAAAAAAACTTAACAATCTATCTATCTATGTAACTATGTCTGGTAGGACAGCCTAGGGAACCTGCATATATTGCGTAGCGCAAAACCCACTCCCCATGTGCAACGCAAATGCTGACTCCAACACTTTTGAGTACCTCCTCCTCCCATCAACTGCACACGTAATATATTATGCATGTACCTTAGAAGCAAAAAAGCAAAATGCGCAAGACAAATTACTCTAAACAACCGAAATGAGTCGTTTCATATTATTATGAAATCAAAACAATAATTGAAATTAACATAAGAAGGTTAAATGGTGGTGAGTCGTGATTGGATGGAAATGATTAGCGAAAGGGGACATTTCGTAATGATCGTAATGTGGCTTATTAAATAGCATTTGAAAACGTCTAATACAAATTGGTTATGCTATATCAACAAATCTAATACATATTCACGTTTCATTTCATTTTTTTAAAATAAATTAATACACTAAATAACATCCATTTCTAAAGAAAATAACAAATTAAAAAATTAAAAACTCATAGGGAGACGCTAGGAAAACTAGAAAACAAGGAAAATTAAAGTTTCTGGATAATTAAAATATGGCGTAATTAAATAAATATTTATGCCCTAGTATATTATAACCACAGACTGAGATAAACCAATAAATTTACCAACCTAACTATATATCTATGAATCTATATATGTCTGGTAGGAGATTGAATGAAATGAATGAATGATTAGCAGGGGACATTTCGTAATCGTAATGATCGTAATGTACGTATTAATTGTCATTTGAAAACTTCTAATACAAATTGATGCTGCTATATCGGCAAACTTATTTAGCATTTTTTAGTAGAGCTGGTTTTACTTTTTACTGCCCGATGCCCCCTTTGATTTTTTTGCGCCAGTTTGCACTCACCTTTTATGTAGAATTAAATAACAGAAGCACTGGTTAACATAATAACCTTAATGAAGTATACCGATGATTTTTTTGGAATTATTTTTGTTACTATAATGTGACCTGCTGAAATTCATCCGAATTCATTAAAGTATAAAAGCTATAATATATTGTTTCCACCTGATTGTATATTTGTTTACATTTTTGAATGGAAATGTGAAAAAATTAATATGTTTTGTTTATAATATATAGTTTAAGTTTAAAGGCTGATTGCTGGAATAGCTTCACAACTAGCTTATAATTTTATAACTAGCTTATAAATCTATAGTATAAAATAATCCCTAATCATCCATAAGTGGGAAAATAATTATTAGATAATCCAAGTACTTGAGTGGCTTTTGTTAAAATCGTTTTCAAATGATAATCAAACATTAAAAGTATTCTCGTTGTTTTAGTGCTAAAAGAGAAGGCCATAGATCGTTCATGTAAACTTTATGTTAACCTTTAAACATGTTGTAATTCAGTAACTCATCATATAACTGACAAATTAAATTATTTCGAATTCAAAGCTTTTGAGTTACTCGTATTTTTGGGCAACACTACAGATAGACACTCAGCATCCAAAAAACTGTTTTACAACCACACGACATTTACACGTGAACACCTATATGTAATATGCTAAGGGAAATCTAGATGCTTCTCTCCCCATAAAAATGAAACTATGGTACCAAGAGTTAAAATCTAAAATTGTCAGGTTTTATGCAATTTTTCGATAAATTTGTGAATCAACATAAAAAAGTTAGAAAATTCAGAAGGCCACAACAATACTGAATGGAAACTTATTCAAACTTACCCTTGCTACTTACAACGGAGCAGTAATATATCAATTGAATGATACAAAAGAAAATTGCAATTTTTAAATCCATATTTACAGATAGAATTCAAAATTATGTTTCAAAAAAGTACTTTTCACTTAGTGCACACAATTTTGAAATAGGTTGAACTACGTATAGCTATAAGGAAATGTAAAGTAATTAAAGTAGTTATGAAAAACGATGTCGATAGCCTTTAATATAAACACATTAAACATTAAAACGCATTAAAGCAGTTTTATTGCTAATAATAAATCTACAGGAGACATAATTGTAAGCATTTGTCATAGTCTCATGAAAAATAACTACATTTTACTTCCCCCATAATATTTTATAAAATAGCAGTTGTACGCAATATTTTTGTCATCTTTACAGTAATTATGTATGGTTAGGTGAAATATTCGTTCCTGTCGTTACCAGAATAAAAGTTTGTCTCAATCCACGCCCACGGCCCACGACATTTCAATTGGATAGTATTTAAGTAGAATTTCCTCGCCCTTGTTTATCTTAACCTGAATTACATTTTTACAAATGTATTTTGTATTATATAAATGAAATGCTGATTATACATGTGGTATATGTTCTTAGAGGGTGCCATAATACATGCCTAGATATGGCACATATGCTTGTAATTATATTGGATGGATATTGACATATATAGCATATATATGCTTACCTATGTATAAAGCATAATATACTGCTTACAATGAATTTAAGGTACCAATACCAATAATAAATAATATGTAGTCCAATTTCCAAATTCAAACAATTATTGTCTAATCCAAACTCATCTCTAAGTGTTGTCAGTACTATTATGCAATGAAAACTTTTGTTCAGGTTTTTCTGTTTCTATTCAACTTTCCAGTTTCCACATTGACTGTTCTACTCTTACTTTACCCCACTTTTAGTATGAATTCTATGTGCTAATTAGTTTCTTAAATTAAACTATTTACACAGTTGGGTAGTCCATTACATATAGCATTAACTTTGAGTGTAATATTATGGAAAATGAACTGCTATAATTATAATGGAGTGGTACCTTTATCAATTAAACTAATAGATGTATTGTTTGATCAAGTAATGCAGTCGGAAAATAATTATAAGTGTTTTATGGGACCATATTATATTACAGTATCATAGCTTTAATGAATGCTTTGTATAGTAACATTTTATTTATTTCCATGAAAGCAAAAATTAGTAAATTAGCAATTTTTATTTTTTCAATAAAATAAAGCATGTATCCTGGTACTGAAAATTCGCATTTTGAAGATCATCTCATAAGTATTGGTACATTTGCCATTAACTTTGGACGATTGAGTGGATATTATCCTTTGTGCATTACTAAAAGAAATAATTTCAGAGTTTTATGTGTAAAGTTATTTTCTTTGCCAGTTTTGTGGAACATTTTAATTCAAGGAGTTTGTATCGCTTCTGTCCTAGATTCAGTACTAGATTTAAAACAATATGTAACGTTGTCTGATAGCAGAACGCAATATTTAATTATTTACGCAGCTAACTTTCTGTTAATGTTTTTCACAGCATCTTTAAGAGTGCTTGGAATTATAAATTCCAGAAAGGTAATTGTATTTTGGAAAACTCTTGTCGATTTTCATGGTGAACTGAAATCAGCTGTTAGGGAAAATTTTGATAGTAAATATAGCCATTTATTGACAAATGTCAAGAAATCTCTTATCATTTACGTAATTTCTTACAGCACTGTAGGAGCTTTTGTTATTATGATGCAAATTCATGCGAGCACCAATGACATTTATGTCGCAGGGACAATTTTTATGAAACTGAAAGAAAATATCGAGCCTGTAGTAAAAACACTTCACATTTCAAATGTAATCATGTTAATATTTTTTGTAAAAGTTATTAATTTTCAACTTCAAGTTATTCTGAATGAAACTGATGAACTCTCTACTGCTTCAAGAAATATTTCCAATCCATTTCAAACTCCAAGTGCTAACAAAATTGTAACTATTGACACAGAAAATGATAATATTGGATACTTACTTCAGCTTCTTATTAAATTAGAACAAATCATCGAGGAATTTTGCAAATTATTTTTTAAATCTTTAGTAATAGAGATTCTGTTATTACTTCTTTACATATTAGGTACTCTTTTTCTCCTGCTTACGATTGATATAATTGAGGTTATGATTCTTTTAGCTGTAGTTATTTTAATGTTTTTATCTACGTTATATCTATTGTGCACTGAATGTGGATTAATCAGTCATAAGTATATATCAATGCTGTACAAGCTACAAAATCTGCCCTTTAAAATTTTGTGTGGTGACATTCAAAATCAGGTACAATATTAATACATCATTTTTATACCCATGCCTAAGTACATAGTGTAAGAGTAAATCATGTCTTTAAAATTTCTAGATTCAGCTTCTTGTGTCAAGAATTTCTAATCATCCACCTTGCATCAACGTTGGAGGATTTTTTACTGTCAATAGATCTCTTATGGCTTCGGTATTGCATACAATTTTTTGAGCGATCTAAAAATTCGAAAATCTAAACTAGTTTTTAATTTTATAGGGTCAAATCGGCCGGTTTAAAATAGTGTAAAAATTACAATCTACAGATTACAGATATAAATTATTCTTGAATTGACCTTTAGATCTCGAAAATTGGAACAAAATATTTTTTTGCCTTACTGGTGATAAATTAGCAAATTGTTACAAAGTTTGATCTTAATCTGACCGATTTTGCCACTTTTCCACATCAAATTAATTATCTAATCAATATTAATTAACTATTTTTCTTACTTTTAGGCACTTAGCGTTATGATGACATACGTCGTTGTTTTAGTACAATTTCGAGGTTCTGACTTCGATGCTAAAAGTAACTGCAGTTCTAACAACATTGAAAATTGACTTTAACAGAGGAAACAAACTATCATTATCTATTAGTGTACCAATAACTTCACCTATTCACCATTTTAGAAAAACATATTTCACAAGTTTTCACTTTTCACAACCACAAGTGATTAATTTTAATGCTTAATAAATACTAAATAATATTTATATTAAAAACAATAATTTTAAGGGGTTTGCTTATGAAAAGTCTTTTTCTCATTACTATATGAAAGAAATCAATATAAATACAATCATGATGTGTTACGTTATAGTACAAGGTTAATATTTATTTTCTTTACCTATAAATTCTCTGAAAAGTACCTACTTATATTAGTAGGTATATTAAAACTCGAATTATTTGATAACATTATGAATTTTAAAGAGAAATGCAGTCAGCTAAAGCTATAATCAGTACTTGGTTAATATTCGTAGTATGAAGCAAATTGGAAGATTACTACAAATTATGTACACATGTTCAGCATTTTGACACATTAATTAGCTATTTACCATTTTTATAATGCAAAAGAATTATATAAATAAAGAAATAAACTTTAAGAAACAAAATTGGATAAGTTACATTATCACATTTTACATAAATTATTTCTGTTACAACATTTCAACATGCATGTTACTCTTTTCACAATATTATTTGGAGGGTAACACGGTCGGTAAAATACGCAAGTTTTTTAAGTCTCAGAAAAGTAGTTAGCGGACGAGATGAGCAGGTTAGTTTGATTTGAATTTGCATTGTTGGCCGCTTCTTGAGTGACGAACGGATTATGTCTTCCATTGTAGTATGGTACTGTTGGATTGTTATAGGGCACTGTAAATCTTGCTGGAACAGCTGTGACATTTAAATGATTGTGGACATTCGCATGAGGAGTCGCTTCCATGTAGAACATGGATGATGTTGATGAGGCGACACTTCTGCGGCTGTTGTTCAAAGTGTCATCTCGAGGGCTATTCATGTTCATGGAGATAGCACTGCTTTGGCTATAAGGACCCCGACCTACACTATTATGTGAACTTCCAGATGTAGAATATAAAACGTGATTGGTGTCTCCAGCATTGGGTATGGGAGATATATCGTTGTTGTGGACAGTCACTTTATTCAAAGGTGTGCCAGCATCACGGAGAATTTGTAAGGATCCGAATGAACGACCAAAATCATCTTTTGTAATCTGAAAATAATTAAAAATCAATTAAAAGTTTCAAATATGGAAAATAAAGGAAAACTGACTTAAGAAATTCATTTACTAGCCTCCGTTTGCATTTGACCCCAAAAAATGTCAGTTACTTTGCAAAAGCAATTCTAAAATTATTCTACCAAAAATACTTATTTTGGGAAAAATGACTATTGTGAACTTTACTGGTTACAGGACCTAATTTTAAAAAGTCTGAGCCTTAATTGTAACTTTCCAGGATATTTTATATAAATTTTAAGAATAATCAAACGAAATTCACATGTATTGCCTTCCAACTTCATCCAATACAGCCTTAACTGATTTAAACTAAGACTATAAAACATAAATGTTATTTTATGTTATCTACTTACCTGAACAGTTAAATGAGGAGCCAAGGGGTGTAGTTTCTCATAAACTTTTGACAGAACTAATTGCTCGTCGGCATCCCTTCTAACTCGGACGTGAAGGGTCCCAGCCTAGAACCACATAAATACCAGATTGTTCATTTATAATTTTTTAAATGTTTATAAAGAAGCTATTTATGATGAATTCATGAGCAGACAAATCATTACTATGTAATCTAGCCTAGTATTACTATGATGTCATAGAAATAGCTCTTTTGAAACGCCTATATTATACATAGAATCTACTGTCATATTTATTATCTATGGATTTTTGGGTAAAAACCAGAACTTGTATCTTGCTAAACAAAGTATGACAATAAAAAAGGGGATTGATTGATATTGCTTGTCTTTGTTGCTTAAAAAGTAAAAAAATATAGCATAATATATTCTGAAGAAGAGTAAATACATAAGAGACCATGCAGGCTCGGAACAAAATGTCACAGCCAAAGTTGTTACTTTCAGATTTTAATCTACTTAGTGATATGAAAAAAACAATTTCAGGATTTTTTTTGAAAACCCGCCGTTTTTAAGTTATGGCGGTTTTCCGCCTTATGTCGTTCATCTATGATTCATTTCTAAACTACTTGACCGATTTTCATGAAACCGGCGCCATTCTGCCCGCAAACGCGTTCCTCACATGGCCCCTTTTTTAGTTTTTCAAATTTGTTTCAAAATTTTGAAAAACATTTCGAAAAATTTCGAAAAAAAACTTTTTGAACGTTTTTATTAGAACTATTATTAAATGCGATAAAAACGCTAGTTCTGACCAAAAACTCTATAGTGATTTTCATTCGTTCATTTTAATGGCTTTCTTTTTGATATATACACCCTAATTATTGAATTTTTGGTCAGAATTAGCGTTTTTATCGCATTTAATAATAATTCTAATAAAAACGTTCAAAAAAAATTTTTTTCGAAATTTTTCGAAAGATTTTTCAAAATTTTGAAAAAAAATTAAAAAACTAAAAAAGGGGCCATGTGAGGAACGCGTTTGCGGGCAGAATGGCGCCGGTTTCATGAAAATCGGTCAAGTAGTTTAGAAATGAATCATAGATGAACGACATAAGGCGGAAAACCGCCATAACTTAAAAACGGCGGGTTTTCAAAAAAAATCCTGAAATTGTTTTTTTCATATCACTAAGTAGATTAAAATCTGAAAGTAACAACTTTGGCTGTGACATTTTGTTCCGAGCCTGCATGGTCTCTTATGTATTTACTCAGAAGTGAAAAAAGAGTTTAAGAAAAAAATCTTATATTAAATAATTAAATTGGTAATCAATTTTAGCCAAATTGTATGTTAAACTGGAGTGTGTTATTGATAAACCTATTTATAAGTTCATTAGTTCCTGGACAGTCATTATTATGTAGTAACGCAATAATCTTGACTCACAATATCTTGACAATAATATCTTAGTATATTTTGACATCAAGTTAATACTAGTACTAGGAATGTAATAGGTATATGAAAAACAAAATTATACAATTTGTCCATATGTCAGAGTCCAAAATAGTTCATTTCGAAATTCTAGAACTCTGTCGATTGTTAACGCTTCTCTTAGCGCTTTTTCAAGCTGAGTGACGATATGTGAAGGTACAGTCTGAAAGAATTAAAAAAATTAAACAAATTACTGTTTACACTTCTCCGATTTTACATGACAAAGAATCCCAGGATTTAGGGTATTACAATAATGAATACCATTTCTAATCATTTTTAATTACCTGAAGTAGAACCTGACCCGTGTAAATACACAACGGCCAGAGAGCATCAAATATCGCAAAAATAATTAATACTCCACCAACTAAATCGAACCAACGAGGCCTACAACAGACAAAAAAAAGATAATAAATTAAAGATTGCTCAAATATTCCCGCTCTCGGGGACATATATAGAAAATAATATCCAAAACGTTAAAATTAGGACACAGAAAAACTCAAAAAAAAAAATTGTTTTGACAAGCAATGCATTTTAAATTTTTATACCCGGATTGAAGAGCAAATGCTAAGACGGTAATCGTGGATACAGTGAATGTACCCAAAATTGCAAATGGACTGAGTGAAAATGTACTGGATGAAGATAGAGATAGCCCAAAGCTTGCACAGATTCCTTGAAAATATTTCTGCAATGTTGTATACGTTGCTGCGACTTTTGCAACTTTCATGAATGGATTGTTGTGAAATGACAAGAAGAAGTGGACCAGTCCGCCTATTACTACAGATGGCAAAAATCTTCCTCTGAAATATCATAAAGTACATTGTATTACATCTTTTCTGCTTTTGTTGATTGACTAAATAGAATTTTATGTCTTACACTTAAATTAGAAACATTAAAAGTTAAACCAAAAATTTTGGACTCCTACATCTTAAATTGGTTGAATATTTAAAATAATAAAAATATAATAATGAGCATCATACGTATGGATTTCTTGATTAGCTCCTCCGAGGACAAGTTCCAATGCTATTTTTAAGGCCCACGAATTGAGCAACAACCCAAGACATAAAACTGAGAAATGGGCAAGTACTTCGACCCGAACATATCCAAAACTAAAAGCAGTTGAAGGTTTTCCACCGTGAGTGTAACATTGACTGACCAAATCTCCTAACAATCTACAGGAGGAGATTATAATTTTAAGATTCAATACAGAATTATCAATATCATTAATATATTATTTTATAGTATGATAGAATAATTTGAATCTGTTGAATACAAGCCACTTACGTTACTACATCAAAAAGAATCAGAGCGAGAAACGAGTGTAAGGCTACAAAAAGAGGATAAAGTAAAATAATTAAATATTATGTATTATTATATTAGGGAATGAGTAAAACTTTCCCAGACACCGGACACAAACCGATATCATACATCATATTATAATAAATGTTTTAAAAGATTGAATATTATAGAATTTATTTATATCTTTTAAAATAAGTAAACTTACCACAACTGTTTGACTGTTTAGTCCAGGAAAATAAAATAAACGTGGCCAATACACAAAATGGGACAGCTATTAATTTTCTTTTTGCATTCTTTACACTCCACAGCTGACTGATTGATCTCCAGGTTCTGAGTCTAAGTCTGCAAACCGCTTCCCACAACTCCCCTGTAAATTAAATAGTTACATTAATCTGCGAATAAATTAGAAACCAACATCTGTTTTAAGTGTTACTTAAAAGTGTACTTAAACAAGGAAAGATTTTGACAAATCCCGTACTGCGTAGAAGCAATGATTGTCAAGAAATTTAGTCTGTCATTGTCAAATCAAAAATTTGTATGTCAAAAAGTCAAGCCACAAGTATAATTTTGACTGTATTTTATTGAAACTGAAAGTAATGACATATGACATATGATCAGCAACTGGCGAATGATCCAGCTGGTAATAAATAATATATAACAATTTTAAACCTTACCCTCCTCATTTCAAAGTCTTATTCTTGCTCGAAATTACTCACTGATTGTCTTGAATATTAGCATCGCAAAAATATCAATCACTTTAATAAAACTTTGACAAATAATTTGCGTATGATTACCACCCATCCATAAAATAATGAATAATACCGTTATGCGTTACAGTTCCCTGCCTGCTGGATGTGGTTACAGAATATTAATACTTCTCCGAATCCGAACACAATGGACGGGACGGATATTACTTTTTTACAAACGAACAACAATTTCACGAGCCTTCAATTAGCAAGTAATTTCCACTTGACAATTGTTTGAAAATATATAAAATCAGAATATAATGTACTTTTATTTCGTTGCAACGCGGAAATAAAAAATTACAATTTTGACTTGATTTTCTGCCAGTGCCAAGTGTTAAAATCACTAACATAAATTCCACTTAAATTGTTACATTATATCCCGCTCTAGTTGAAGCTCTCTCATTATTTAGTGTATCTTAAGCCCATTGATGTGCGTGTGGAGTTCTTCACTTCCGAATTCGGAGAACATGAGACGAGCAGATGAGACAATGCAATTGATGAATGAGGATCGGATGGAAAGATGAGTCAGTGAGATCTGATCACTATTTCTTCGTTATTTATTGTGCTAATCTTAATGTCCTTAAGCGTAGCTGTAATAAAATTTAGTAAAAAAATTGCTATTTTTATTGGTGCAGATGGCTCGCTTTCAATTATCACTTATCACAAGTTTGTCTCTTCGGGTGAAATACTCAGACGGATACATTTAGTTTGCTGCACCACAAATGAATTTATAGTTCGAATTACAACCTGGTTACTGTTCGGTATCTCAAAAAACTGAAATTGCCAAGTATTGTTAAATAGGAGATGGAATAATATGAGGTGGAAAATCCTCCATAATGAGAAAAATTTGCACAGATAAAAAAGCATTCACATTTATTGTGGAGTACCGGACATGTTATTTCACTTCGTTCTTTTAGTGTAGTATTTTTTTCATATAACTCGCAAAGTATGCACCTATATAGTATCTTCAATACCTTCTTATAAAATATTAAGGGTAATTTTTTAAATCTAATTTAATTTTTATGCCAATATTTTCTGTGTTTTATAAAACATTAAGCTACGGATAATGCTATATATAATATGAATATTTAGTTGACAGGTTTGTATTAATTTTATTTTAAAGTTGCATTTTTGTTGACGTCTACTTTGCAAAAAGATTTGCACCGACTTGATACAGATGGCATATTTTTATACCAAAACCAAATAGTTTAATTCTTATTTTCCTTAAATATACTATTTACTTTCATAGAAACGCAAAATAATTTAAGCAAAGTAAAATTTAAGACTTAAAGGACGAAATACATTTTAGAACAAAATGGCCAATACACGCCGAAAGTCCGAAAGTCAACATAGACATAGACACATTATTACCTTTACAAATACATTTTCCAGATGCCTATTTGATTCTGCAATTTTTAGAATGTAAACTAAAAATATAAGTAAATGTGTATTTTTACTTTTAATTTTTCTGAAAACAATGAATTTATTCAGCACAGTAAATTATTTATTTTATTCGAGATAACAATTTTAAACTTAATATGAGCCGTCAGTCAAGCTCAGACTATAATTGTATAATGCATTAGATTCGCTTACATAGCAAAAGAACAAAAGAGTACAAAAACATTGGTAAATCATAATTGTTTGTTTGTTTAAAACTATATCCCCTCCCATTTGAATCACAACATACATTGTACACAGTACAACTGGGTCTTCCACCAACGACCTTGGGTTTTAAGACCATTCCGTAATTTTTTGAAACTCTTCCTCTGTCATGCCCTTCCCCACATTATTTTCAAAAACATAATATTTGTAACCGTCGTACTCATCAACGGGACCTTCAACTTTGGGCAAAACTTCATTGTAATGGGTACTTACGTAAATACGATGTTCCAAACACTGAAATTGTTTTTGATTTTCTAGAAATTTGGAAAATTCTTCATTAAAGTTTCCCGTGTCAGTCCAAGGGTTACAAAGAATAAGGTCTTTTGCTTGAATTTGGGCACTGCATATTCCTATAATTTTAGAAAGTGGATATGTCTTCAGGACAAGTTTATCAACATTTAAATTCCTATTTTCTACATTTTTTATGGTAATTCCTTCCAGGTGAAGTATTTTTACACTTGTTGTCGTAAGCCACATCAGATTCATTTGAGTATTAGTCCCTTTACTTTTTAACTGAATTTTAATCAAATTTGGACATCTGACATTTTGAAAAAATGTTGAAAAATTATCGTCTGATGAATCATACAAACTCAAACTCAAACATTTTAAATTATGTAGAACTATCGGCTCGGTAGAAACAATCACATGTTCTATGAAATATCCAGTAATGTCGAGCTCTTCCAGTGATTGTGGAAGGATAGAAACATCAATTTGAAATTCGCTTAGATGGAGTGTTTTGATTTTCATCCTTGCCAATTGTGTCTTATCTGGTAATTGCATTCCAAAAAGAGTGAGTTCATTTACGGTCCAATTTGACGTTTTCCAGTTTATGGGTGTAATATTTAATAAATGGAGGCATTCCAGTTGATGACATCCGCTCAAGTCCAAAGAAAGTTTCGTTTTAATTTTTGAATTGTCGAAATTCCCGTACAGTCGAATTTCTTTTGCTCTACGCAAATCAACAATATTGTTAACGCATAGCTGGTCCAACTCATTTCCGCCTCTACTAAATCTCACGTAATATATTTTTAAACTGATTGGACTGATTTTAATTCCACCTTGGAGATTTACTGTGCATCCTTGTAATTCCAAATATTTAACATTGGATAAAGCTTTTGAATCAATTGAGAATTGTACCGTTTCTCCAGACCAACTACCTCTAATGAACAGTTTTGTGTTTGTTTCTGAATTTTTCATACCAATTGGTGAATAAGTTATCCATGGAGTAATGTCAAAACTGTCAATCTTTTTCCTATTATCATCAACTAAATATAACTCGTACAACTCAAGGTGGGTGATGTGTTGTTGTTGATTCCGAAAGAAATAATTCAATTCATCTACAGTCCAAGGATCATCTTGGGCAGACTGTTTACAAAACGTAAATTGGCTGAAGGAAAAATTTTGACTTTCATCCCGTCTAGAAAAGAGTTGGAAAAAGTTTATAGGACTGCGTCTTGAGGAAATGTCTTGTAAACTGGAATCGAAAGTAATTTTTGATCGAGGTATCAAAACATTAAGTCCAACTGATGCCCATTCTTTAGATATCAAACGAGATTCTTTGATTTCTTCGAAAGTCAAATACTGAAGTACACATTTGATTACCTAAATATGAATAAACATCAAAAATTTAAATTGAGATATTGAAAAGCATTATTGATAAACAATATTAAAAACGAATATTTACAAGACGTACCACACTAATTTGCAAAGGATTTTTAGTTATTAAATTGTTGCATCCCAGAGTGCCAACATTATCATTTTTGATATCGGTACCATTTTCGTGTATGTTGGTTTTCTTTTCCATTTGAAGCTTTCCTTCCTGAAAATACAAATTATTTTTATTTTTCAAAACATTATCTGCCAGCCAATAACGCTACATTTAATAATTCTGTAATTAAAGCTTTTTAAAAATAATAATTATATTTTAACTTCTAATAAAGCCTACTACCTATATATAATCATTATAAAAATTGAAAGCAATACAGAGATGGTTCTATACGTCCATAGTTAATTATTGTTAACTTACAAACTCTGACATCTCTTCTTCGGTGACGAGATGCTTTTCAAATAACCTGGACATAATTTTCGGTAAAAAACGATTCTCGTCTTTGTCCGGAAGTTCTGGAGTATTCATTTCTTCTAAGCATCGCATAGACAGTAATAATCTTGCAGCGTTGTCATCACAATCCATTGTCTTCATCAAATGAAGCAAGGCCATCTTTTTATCGTTGAGTGTCCTCGTGGTTTTCTAGAACAGAAAGATAAATACACACGCCATGTCATTAGTCAAAACTTCAATCATTGATGGTTGATGGTATATACTTTTTAATTTGGGATTAAAGCAATAAATACTATGCAGGAATTATTCTATAATGTTCAGCAAATATGGCAAAAGCTGGAAACTTTTATTTTTTAACGTACAATTCGAAGCTTTTCCATTTCAGTAATCCACCCTTTTTGACAGCTGAGATTCAAAACCACAAAGAGCAACTCCTCTTCTGTACATGCCATGTTAAATTTTTAAATTAGACTTGTCTGAGTCCAAAATTTTGACACCACCTTAGCAACTAATAATATTATTAACTGTTTACGGTTAAACAGATGTTGACTGCCTGTTCGGTAATTTGCAATGAATCGAAATCGAATGTAAGTATACTATTCTAGAACAGAAGAAGCATAACCCCACTAACAATATTTTAATGTTCGCGCGTTGTGTGCTATATAGTGACTACCACAAGGACATCTGAATCCTCCCAACTACAACTAGCAACTTCCTTCAGTGCAGTGTATACATACATTAGACACACACGTGTCGCTATATTGCTATCGTAATATAATTAAATTTCGTTAAATATAGTTTTATTTTATTAAAACCAATCTTTTTAACCTTATAGTTGTATGAACTTGAGTTTTTATTAAAACAAAGGTTTAAAACTTTTCAAAAACTTTGCCCACTGCCCGTTGTGGTAATAGGGGGACAAGTACGTATCCAGGAATTTGACCTAGGGAGGGCGCATCAAATATATTATTTAAATTATTGCATATTCGCGCGAATATTTTTTGGATTTTTAACCTTTTTTGACAAAAATAGTCATTTTCTGGAAGTTTAGGGGGGCCCGCCCCCCCCCCTCTGGATACGTGCTTGTAGGGGGAAGCTGACACAATTTGGCAGCCAAACAACTGATTTGACCCTAATTTAATTAAGTTGATCACCAATGCAGAGCGTTTGTCCTTCCTAAGTTTTGCCTAAATCAGTCTATGTGTTTGTTAGAGAGTTAGCCATTTTTGAGAAAAAAATTCTCTTTTTCTCAGATTTAGGGGGGGGGAAATACGTGCTTGATGTCCCGGTTAGAATGATGGTAAGTATGCTGGATTGTAGGAGAATGATAAATTGGAGGGAGTGGTGTAGATGGGGAGATGAAAATGGAAATAGATATTAAATTGGGATGGTTAATGGTAATATATGTCACTCATGACTCGGACAGCCAGTCACTCATCTCAATTCCTCCTGACTGAATAAGCCAAAGAAACATTGAGTAGGTAAATGCATATATATAAGGGAATTGATTAGAGTAATAAATTAGGAAACATTGGGTAGGTAAATATAATGGAATAAATAATTAAGTTAATGGACATTAGGTTGATTTGGTAATAAGTCATCGGAGAAGACAACGAATGTCAAAGGGACAAAATCATTATAATGGAATCGCTGCAAGTAAAACTTTATCTCTTGCTTTTCGCTAAGGTTAAGTCGGAATTTATTTTTCGTTAGGTACCTACAATAAAATAAATCATGTATCCAAGTATTAAAAAATCGAATTTTGAAGATCATCTCATTGGAGTCGGGACATTTGCCATCAATTTTGGCAGATGGAGTGGATATTATCCCTTGTGCATTACTAAAATAAATAATTCCAGAATTTTATCTGTAAAAATACTTTCGTTGCCAATTTTGTGGAATATTTTACTTCAAGGTGTTTGCATCGGTTCATTCCTAGATTCAGTACTAGATTTAACACAATATGTAAACTTGTCAGACAGCAGAACAGAATACTTAAGTATATTCATACAATACTTTTGCCTATTGATTTTTACAATTTCTTTGAGAGTAGTGGGAATATTAAATTGTAAAAAAGTAATTGTTTTTTGGAAAAGTTTAGTTGATTTTCATAGCGAATTAAAATTAATTGCTTCGAAAAATTTTGATACTAAATATGGACATTTATTGATTAATATTAAGAAATGTCTGATGAGGTACACAATTTTGTATAGCATTTTGGGGGCTTTTTTGGCAATAATGCAAGTTTGTGCCAGTTTCAAAAAAATCTTCTCGTCAGGTACAATTTTTAGGAAATTGAAAGAATATGCTGAGCCAGTTGTCAAAACTCTTCATATTTCAAATACCGTCATGTTGGTATTTTTAATTAAACTTATTAATTTTCAACTTGAAGTCATACATAATGAAATTGAGGAACTCTCTACAATGACAAGAAATATTGACAAACCGATAAAAAATTTCAATACTAACCAAATGGTAATTATAGAAATAGAAAAGAATTACGACGAGAAAAATATTGAATACTTGCTACAGCTTCTTATGAAATTTGAAAAAATCGTCGCAGACTTTTGTAAAATATTTCATGCCTCATTAGTTATAGAATCCTCGTTATTGATGCTGTATATACTTGTAACTCTATTTGTCTTAGTTACCACCAAAATGTATGGAATTATTATTCTCATAGTATCGATTCTTATAATGTTTTCATCTGCATTATATTTATTGTGCACCGAGTGCGGACTATTAACGGACAAATATTTGTCAGTGTTATACAGCCTACAAAATCTACCTCCTAAAATATTGAGGGGTGATAACCAAATTCAGGTGTAACATTTAATGTAACATTTTTAATTGCTTGATATACAATATACATTATTACATCTTTAATCTATGTCTTTTTACAATTATTAGATTCAGCTTCTTGTGTCAAGAATTTCCAACCATCCACCTTGTATTAACGTCGGAGGATTTTTTACAATCAATAGATCACTGATGACATCGGTACTGCCAGCAAAAACTATATTAAATTTTACAATTATGCCCTAATGAATCTAATGAGCTATAGTTTAAACCCCATAGAATAAAAACGGCCAGGAAACAATATTTTTTCTATTTTTGACTAATGTGATGAATTTAAAACACAAAGCTGACCAAAATCTCAAGAAACGGTCAAAATGTCAAAATATTTTGTGTAGGAAAACCATATATTGTTCACGCGAATATGATTTAGACAGACTCAGTTGTTATAGTTTCTATATTTATACGGGAATCTAACGTGGATTTTGGTTACACATTTTTAAAAATAAACAAACATGGAGTCTAAAACATTTTTCTTATGTGTAGGCTCTTGGCGTAATGATGACATACGTCGTTGTTTTGATACAATTTCGAAGTTCTGATACGACACCATAATTGGCTGCAGTTTCAACGGTAGTGGAAAAACTCCTGTTGGAAATGAATGACATAATATGCTTGATGGAATTCATAATTTGCAAATAATTTTGAAATTATTTAGATTGCCCAAACTACTACTCATAGCTGGTTTGAACAACACAAAACAAATTCTTGTATTCAAAATTAAAATGAAGTTACTTACCTAAGTCAATAATATGTATTTTAGTTGTCATCAATGACTAATTAATACATTATACTAATACACTCTCTTCATTTAATTAATTCATGACCTAAACCATCTAAAACAGACCTTATAAGGTCTGAACGATCCGCTACGTACGGCACAAAACGTAGGGTATAGAAAATTGCCATTATGAAAGAAGGATATTCTTGCCTCCTCTAAAATTGACTTACTAGATGATGCCGGTGGCCATATTATTTGAATATAACTAATACTGTAGCTGACTACGGTAGAAAAAATCCAAGTTAAAATTTTATAAACTTGGGAAAGACCTCATGGGCAAACGATGCACAAAATCGCTGGAACTTATCGACGTCTGGTTTTGATTTTACGAAACTCTTCCGATGCCTAAAACCCAGTAAAGTGTAAAGTATCATAAATTTGATATGATTTTAAACCCTCAAAAAATACCAATACAAATTTTACAATTTGAAAAATTAGTACCATCTCTACAGCAGTTTTTTTGAATTGTACCATTTCCCCAACTCATAAATATCATATCAATTAGATTGCTATGCTCTCCAATTTAGTAATCAATGTATTTTCGCTTAATCTGTTCAAATCAGCCACTTCCAACTTGTGTGACAATTGAAATATTTTGGTTGCATAGTCATCCACGTTGGCGCTTTCACGGCTTTTGTTGTAAATATAACGAAGGAATGCTTCGACTGCTTCCGGTTCAAAATCATCTATTGCAAATCTTCTTTCTTTCGCCTCCTACATCCCCTGTACCAGCATTGCAGCAAATAAAAAAATATACTAAAATATTTTTAAAAAATAGGATGTCGATTCATTCAACTCAGTAGTGGTTAGTCGTTAGTCCCTTTTATATTGTAACAATAGCATCCAAATAAAAAATGTAATCAAAAATATATATGTTTCAGGAAATATGTACAGACCGGATATATGCATTTGTCTCAGGATGTTCGAAAATAAGGATCTTTAGCGAAATTAACGAAATTTAAAACCGCTTGTTAGATGTCAAATATAGTTACATTTGAGTTTCATTGTTTTTAAGGTTCATTTAAAATTTTGGTTTTTGAAAATACGAATATCCTACCAAATTTCCAGTCTGTACAAATTTTCTGCAACATCTACGCAACTACATGCAGTAAATTGCAGTATTTATCTCATGTATTGTTTGAAAAATATTAGTGTAGTAATGTTGCTGTATTTAAAAAAATAAGGCTTACCTTATTTAGTACTGCATTACATGACGATATTAATATGGTTAACGTTTTACTGAAAGTTTCGTGCTTCTTGGACAACTGTTTATGTCTTTCAGCGACATTAGAGTAGATTGCAGTCCATCGATTGCTGCTATAATAATAATTGTCTCGTGGTCGAAATGGGAAGATGCGGTTGCTATATAAAAATGGAATTAGTTAAACTGCATTGCAATCGGCTTCCACTTTCCACTCTGAACAATTTCTAAGATATTTTTGCCACTAATCATGAAAAGCTGAACCATCATTAACTAGAAATCTTCAAGGTTTAGTCAATAATTTACAAATAATTTCTTTATTGCGGGAAAAGGGGATTTAAGAGACCAAATAGATACTTTTTATTGCTTTTGTCTTTTTTATGTCAACAGAATGTATGACAATCTCCGATTGCTGCCATTCTTTTGTCCTTTGGTGGTCGAAATGGGAAAATGTTGGTAATGTGGTATAGGAAATGATATTTCGTCGCCATTTTTGGGCATATTTTATGCCTTCGGCGGGTGTTGACAATAGAATAAGTTAGTTTTTCAAATGTGTTGGAAATGAGAAAGTTTTGTGTAAGTCACAGAATTTGTTGGCATTCGCCTCCTCCACTTCCAGTCCATTTCTATTGAATGAGAGATTCAATAACTTCAATTCCTCTGGAGTCAGTCGATCAAAAGATGAAAGATCCAATGAACATCTATCCAACTAAATTTTTGTTGATTCTTCTCCCTATTCCAATTTAACTGTAGCTGGCTTATAAGGATACTCCACTAGGGAATAATTGGACTTTATCAAATCAGAATGAACTAATCTGACCAAAGGAAGAAGACGGAAGCAGAGATTTCACCGAGTTTTATATCAACTTGGACTGGACTCTGGATGACAGGCACGTATCAGGAATTAACTAAGGGTGGGGGGTTTACCACACTCTAAGAAATTTTCAGTCAAATTTGAGTAAACTGAACTCAACAACCGAGTTAAAAATGCGCCGACTGACATATTGAGTTCAGTTTACTCAAAATGGTGTATAAACCATAGATATAATAAAGAGAGATAGGCAATTCAAATTTCATTTCTGTCTCGATCCTTGATTTATCCTAACAAGCAGTTTTTCGTCTATTGGTTAAGAGCTGCCTTTGGAAGTCGCGGAGAGGGAAGGATGAACAATGCATTGGTTGGTATATACGGAGTGCAATTCACCCCCAGCAGGTTTGTTGTCATTGCGGCAGGCTTCTGCAATGCATTATTCATTCGTTCCCTCCACTCTTTCTTACAACCAATAAGTGAAAAGTATTGGTAAGGATATGTCAGCGAGAAATGAGACAACTGCATGAAAATTGGAATAACACAGGCAGATACAGCATTGCCATTCTATGTTTTTTGTATTTCTATTGTATAAACGTATTCCTCAACTCTTGATCTAAGTTTTTACTCAATGCCAGAGTAAAGATGTGCAAAAAGTATAACCCGCGATGCGAGAACCGAAGCCTTGCTCCTGCACTATTCTATTGAGTCACATTACCACATACCTACATTTGTTTTTTAGAACAAAATATTAGCAAAAACAACATTTTCGACAATATTTTACCTTTTTAACCTTTATTGACAAAAAAATCCTCTTTTTCTAGGGATTTAGAGACCCCTACTTGTAGATACGTTCCTGCTGGATGAAGATGTTAGTCTAACGCGACATTTGCCCAGCAAATCAAGTAAGAGCTAAGATGACAATGTGTTAACTAACAGATTTTAGTTATTTTATTTTATTAGAATAGATTTAGAAATATCTGAAAATTTAGACTGCTGGCACTTGGATAAAAATTGTCTTAGGAGGAATTAAAATTTCATCAACTTGTCGGAAACTTTTTATGTCTTTGGCGGGTAATGACAATAGAGCACGTTGCAGTCTATCGTTATTGACCAATAATTGTTGGCTGGTGCTTGAAATAAAAAAATGCGGTTGCGACGCCAGTGGGAATGTAGAATGTAGGTCAATTTGGCAAAAGTCATTTTGGCAAAACCAAAAAACCTTAAAAATTAACCCCTGTGGATAAATTGGCTAATGACGTTTTTGATCGTTCGGAGAATTTGGCAAAAAGTATGTACGTATAATTTGGCAAAAGCATTTAGAACCACAATCTTAGTTTTACTGTGTTATGTATCAAGTGTAGTGGTGTATCGAAGCATTCTATTTGGTAAACTATGGAAATCGAAAATAGTCAAAATTCAGAAATGTCTTAGTTGGCTTCACTCAATAAACTTGAGTTTAGCTGTCAGGTACCTTCAGACAATGGCCGAGTCTTCACATACTAATGAAGACTTAAAGCCTTGCCTTACTAAAGTGGCCGAGTATTTTGAAGATATTTATATAGGAGACTGGGCACCAGAACAATATTCACCCAAATTCTAGAATGCAAGAGATTGCCTTCGCAATGATGCTCCAAGGACCACAAGGGTGGCATAATCGCTTTCATATTAAAATGGGCTGTAAAAAACCTCCTTTGTGGACATTTATTTTAATTATGTTTAAAGATGAACAACGAACAAAAAACGGTCTTCTTCGTACTCTAAATGGTACCTTCCCAGCGCGAAAGAAGGCTTTGTACGCCAAAATTAACAACAGACTTTGAAAAACTAGCAGAAAGTACGGAAAGAAACGATTGCCATTTTCTAAATTCATCAAAATTAATACCATGAATTTGAAATTATTTGAATTACCTATTATATTCATTACTTGCTGTGCTTTATTGGTTTTACATGGCATGCAATTGTATTGCTGACCTAATAAATGTTACTTTTGCCAATTTATCCACAGCGTTTTGCCATTTTATCCACAGGCCTTTTGCCAATTTGATCATAGGTCATTTGCCAATTTGACTTTTGCCAAATTGACGGGCATCCGGAATGTAGTTAGTTTTTAGGCTGAAAATAAAATACCTAAAATACGAATTACGGCATAAAATGACGTATGAAGGAATAATTTGAGAAGACAGGGACGGATATATAGAGATAAGCATATAAATAAGGATTTGAGACTGTTTAACATCAACGTAGACCAGTATGTGAATGAAGATGTTTGTCCAATTTGTCCAAGTTGTTAAGGCTATTGACTCTGTAAGTAAAGGATCAAATGTCCAATTTCATATCCCAAAAAGAGTATTTAAACAAATCCCAGATTCAATTTCACGACCTTTAGCCTTAATGTTTACATTTATATTGGAGACTTGTATAATTCCGGTACAATTCAAAACAGCTAGTGTAACCCCGCTGTACAAAGGGAATGGGTCTCATTTTGGAGCCCGTAGCTACAGATCCATTGCTGGATTAACTTTTCTATGTAAAATTTTCGAAAATGTTATTTTTAAAAGACTATATAATATGGTTGAATGTGACCTTGATGAAAACCAATTTGGATTCAGAGCAGGACGGGGTTGTGAGAATGCTATTCTCAAACTTACACAAAGTGTATATGATAGTTTAGATAAAGTTAATGGTAGAGTGGTAGCCGTTTTTATTGACTTCAAAACTGCTTTCAATGTGGTCCAAAAAGACTTACTGTTAATTAAGTTATTAGATCAATTTACCTTGAAATGCTGTATGCTAAAATTACTTAACAATTATCTGAACAACAGAATTGTACGGCTTAAAAATGGAAATTACAAGTCTAACTATAAGCCTATAGATACGGGCACAGGAGCTGGATCTGCACTTGGTCCTCTTCTTTTTAGTTGTTTCATTAATGATATTGGCGGATGTTTTGATTGTGATTATGCACTTTATGCAGATGACATAGTATTCTGGGTGGCAGACAGTGTGGTAAATGACGCAATTAGTATTGTCAACCACAAGCTCAAAAAGCTAGAGCAATGGTGTAAAACTAACAAAATTGAGGTAAATATTGATAAAACGAAATATGTAATATTCCACAAAGGTGGTGACAGTGTGATAGGCAAAACCAACTACAATAATGTAATATTCAATAACCATGTAATTGAAAGAGTATTTGAGTTCCGCTATCTGGGTGTTATTATTGACTCCACGTTATCATTCAAAAGTCATTTTAATTACGTTGATGTAAGAACAAAATCTGCATTAGCGAGATTGTATTCAATCAAAAGACTTGTTACAGAGAAAGTTATGAGTATGTTACTTCATTGCTATATTATATCTATATCTGATAGCTCTATAAGTATATTCATATAAGTATCAAGTAGGCGATTCAAACTAAGTTACAATTGACGAAAATTCAAGATAGGATAAATAGATTTATCTGTAATTTTTAATCTCCAAAACTATATAAGTTCAAGGGTTTTACCAAATGTTCTAAAAAAGCAAAATATTCAAGGTTAAAAAAGGAAGAAATTAACTCGTTATTGTGTAAATTAAAAATATTTACGGTATGGGAGAGACGGGAAATTAGTTTGATAAAAATTGTATGGAAAAATATTAACAATAAATTGGTTGGTACAGAAGGGTGGTATAATGTTAAAAATAATTATAGTTCTTCTTTCCCCAAAGTTAGTCATACTGTAACGAGACTAACATCTGTGAAACATGCCGCAGCTATTGCTTGGAATACCCTCCCAAGAAAATGGGTTTATAAAGATTTATCTTTAAAGATGCTGATTGATCATGTGAAACAGATGTTGGTAACGAAAAGAAGCGATTTAAATGTAAGGTACTAAGAAACGTTAATAGTCATTACTATATTACTTAGCTAGTAAAGAAAATTTTTAACTATATGTGACTTTGGGGGAAGAGCAGTCGTAGTCCGAAGGCTATCAACTGAATTCAATTCGTGTAATTGGAAGGCCTATTTTGTCACTTGAATAAAACCAAACTTGAACTTGAATGCGGCATTTGCATGAAATACGCCTTTGGCACGAAAATTGATATTTCATGGACATGTAGGTAACTTTTTGTCTTAGGCGGGTGTTGACAATAGAATAGATTACCGGCCTTCGATTGTGATCAATAAATGCCTGCTAGCGATCGAAATGAGAAAATGCGGTTGCGACACCAGTTGAAGAAATATAGTGTTGCATATTTTTGTTTTCACAATGACATAAAGTTCATTAAAATGAAAATTTTATTTACGAAAGGTCATAAATGATTTTATATAACTTTATCTCACAGACTTTTAAAATTTCTGTGGATAAAATTTGGGAGGATCGAAATGTAAACATGAATAAAGACAAAATAAACAGACCATTAAAGTAACTACGAGAGGAATTGCTGCACCAACAAAAGGAAAGAAATCTCAACCGGTGTCCGGACACATGTGCCAAAAATAAAAGTGCCAATTGGCACTTTTATCCTACCTCAAAAAACGTATGTGCCATTTCCATAAGTGCCAAAAACCATAAGTTATACTAAATGAACACAAATAGCGAACAAAAATGCTTAAAATCGGCAAAATTAATAAAAGATCACCAAAATAAATAAGTAAAATTCAAAATTACGAAAATAAATAATAATTTTCCAAAGTGATTTATTTTAGTAGATCTTAATTTATTTTGATAAATTTTTATTTATTTTAGTACATCTTAATTTATTTTTGTAAATTTTATTTATTTTGGCAAAAATCCTTTACTTCAATAGTTCAATGGTATCACATCAGAAGAAAGAATATCGGGAACTCGATTCGAAAATTACTTTCCAAGTTGCACAATACTTTACAAAACCAAACATTGATTATTTCAAAGATTGTACATATTTTGTAGGCAGGCACAACCAAAAAATCAAAGCCTAAAATGACAACTCTTCATATTCATAAGGCAAACTGATGTATGTAACTAAACGTGACTAATTAAAATATTATTGGCATTATTCGTTTTGGCACTTATGTTTTTGGCACTTATGAAAACCCCTTGGCACAAAGGGTCATAAAACACTTGGCATTATTGACCGTTGGCACGTATGTCCGGGAACCATCTCAACCATCCAATCATCATCATTAATTTCAATCTAAATTATGTGTATGCAATCAAGCCAGTTTAATACAATTCCATTAACTCCTCAAACTCTTTCCTCTCCATTCCCCTCCCCCTTCCTCCCTCCCACAAATAATAATCTGCTTTTCTGTCGACGATGCTGGAGCGAACCGACAAATCTCCCCGCCAATCTATTCTTCCGACTGCAATTCTCTTTATTTCTTTCTTCGTCAACTCAATCAACACTTTTGGTGTAAATGAATAAAAGCCAGAGCCAGACCAAACAACGAGTTCGTCTGTCTGAAAGTGACCCAACAATTCCTTCACTTCTTTAAAAGAAAAGTCGAATAGAATGAGTTTTTCCACTCTCCTCACTCCACCAACAACTATTGTCTTAGTTAATTTGATGTGGGTGACGCTTTTGGGTAGTTGATCTACATTCATTTCTTTCATCCTATTGAAGTGTATGTGTGTGAGGTTGGCAGATCGGAAAGAAGACAAGAAGAAAGAATCGGACATCTCAAAAAGTCTCAAATATTTCAGATTTGGAAGGTCAATTGGTTCATTACAAACAACTTCTGCTCTAAATAAATACAATTTTTCAATTGTTGGAGGAAGACTAGAAATGTCCAAAGAAGAATAATTAAAGTCCATCTCTTTGACTTTCAGTTTCATCTTTTCCACAAATGGAATATACCACAATCTTAATCTTTGAATATTCCATCTGGCCTCTTTCCAGTTCAACACTTTCACTCCATTTAAGTGAAGATATTCCATGGAGATTTCGTCAATCAACTCGATAGACATTTTATCACCCCAGAGTGTCAATTTATTGATTTTGTGGAAGTCACAGAATTCGTTGAGATTCGCCTCCTCCACTTCCCGTCCATTTCTATTGAATGAGACATTCCGTAACTGCAATTCCTGTGGAGACAGTCGATCGAAAGATGAAAGATCCAATGAACATCTCTTCAATTCTATTTTAGTTGATTCTCCTCCCAATTCCAATTTGATTGTAGATCTTTCATATTCCTTTACGAGAGAATAATTGGACTTTATGAGATCTGAATGGACTAATCTAATCAAAGTGCCAAGTGAATCTTCAGAATAAACGACCTCGAAACTTCTTTTAGCGTCTTTTCCTCTTTTCGATTTCTTTCGCAGTTCTATTCTGCATTGAATAGCCCTTAAATGGATATGAACCAAGTCTCTGGACAATTCTTCTTCCAATCCCAACATTCCCATTTTTATAAAATCGACTGAATATTTTCTGGTTTCTTTCATTTCTTCCTTCTTCAATTCTTTCAGAATATCCAAACTTTCTTCCAATTGCTCATTTTTGACAAGACAAACTGCAAGATTAAATTTTGTTGTTTTGGTTTTTAATTTTTCCACTATTATCTTTGCTAATTGGATCGACTCCTCAAAACTTTTTTCTCTTAGCATTTCAGGTAAAAGTTTCATAATGTGGTCTTCATTTGCGTCCTGTAGTCCAATTTTCAGAGCTTCTTCAACTGTTTCCAACATCAAATTGTAATAGAATAAAGTATATCCGATTTCTTTTTTTGTAGGCTCTTTTTGCAAGTCTATCAACTTCAAATACTTCTCCACGTCGATTTCAGTTTTCATTTCGTAAAAGGTTTTCATTAATTCCGGAATGATTTCAGCATCTGTTGTTATCACTTTCTCATTTGCTTCCCCTTTTTTATCAAGATAGAGTTCCTTCAGGATGTCAATGCATTCCTCCTTCTCTCCATTCGTATACAGACAAACGGAATAATTAAATTTTGTTGATCTTGTCTTCAATTCTGCGTGAATAAATTTAGCTAGTTGAACCGAATCCTCAAATCTTTCTTCTGAAATCAATTTCTTCAGTTGTCGCTGATCGAGTAACTCTGCTCTGACTTTTGGAAATGCCTTCTGTAGTTCTTTACTGGCATATTTGGTAAAAGGAATTAATTTGTAGTCGATAAACCCCACGCAGCCGAGAATCTTCCTCAACGTCTCCTTCTCTGTCTCTCGTCCATTGTAACGAATCACTTGCTGCAGAAGGCGATGGATGCTCAATAGATCCATTTCAATCTTCATTTCATTCTTACGGAATAATTTATTCATCATTCCCTTTTTATGGGGAAATTCCAACACCTTTCCGGTTTTTGTGATCAAGGCGTACTTTTCCAACAAATTTATCGCTTCTTCTGCTGCACTTGGATCGATGTTTAAAAGTTTGGATAGAAAAAGCGATCGAATGTCATCTGGTCGAATATATCCAAAGATCATTAACATTTCGTACGCCAATTTACCCTTTTCTTGTTCCAAAATTAAATCTAAAGTAATTCTGATGTTTTTATTGATCGTCTTTTCATAATCATCGAATCTCTCATCAAGAAATCTCAAGTCCTTCGAAGATGTTTTCTCAATGTAGCTTTGGAGTTCAATTTTTCTATTGTTTAACGCAGCAACAGTCAATTGCAGAGCTAAAGGCAGATATCCTAACAATAGACCCAATTCCATGAGTTGTGATTCCGTCCGAATCACTGAATCCAGTAAAGTGGCCTTTAAGAATTCCAGACTTTCTTCTTCGCTGAAAATGTCCAGTTCCAGGTCGGATATTTTCCCGAATCCAACCTTCTCTGTTCCCCATTCACGACTTCGGGACGTGATGATACAATAAAAGTTTTTTTTGCCGTTTGTGAGGACATCTATAATTCCGTCTTTACCTCTGTAATTTTCTGTATTGTCGTAGATCCAAAGACATTTAAATGCAGTCAGTGCATCGAAACATTTTCTCGAATAATCTTGAACTTTGACCAATTCATTTCTGTTTGGTATTTCCAAATCTCTAGCCAAGCTTTCAAAAGAGGTGAGTAGACTGCCTTCCCCACAGTCGATCCAGATGACGTGTTCGTATTCTTGTTCGTAAGTGTGTGCATACCATTTGGCGGTTAGAGTTTTGCCGACTCCGCCCATCCCCGAATATTTGGATGCAGCTTGGGACTCGCAGATGACGAGCATTTGGTTCTTGTCCTTTGAAATTCGATCTTTTAACTCTTCAATTAGGAGTTTTTCTCGGTATTTTCTTTTGAGAAGTGATACTGTTAGCTGCTTCATATCTGGCCACCACTTTTTATTTAGTTTCAAATGAAAAAGAGGATTCTGGATTAGAATTGGAGAGACCTCGTGGGAATAGGAATGTCTGTCATTCGTTTCTTGAATTACTCGTGCACAACGATCATTTCCTGTCTTTCGTAGTATTTCTAGAAATATATCTCTGATTCCTTGCCAGTCTTTCCTTCCCAGTGTAGACAACAATTTAGTATTCTTTTTGGTAAGAGTGCTTTCAGCGTCCTGTGAATAAAGTAAAACGTTCATATGACTAATTTTATAGCCGAGTGTAGACAACTTGTGCAAAACTTTACTAAATTAGATTCGAGAATTTTCTTCTGTGCTAAGCATCGTAGCCAGACTTGATGCTATTAAACCTTAGGTGACAAAATTTACCCTGATTTGTCCAAAATTAAGCCGGAATAAACTAAATTAGCAAATGATTACTCCAAACACTAAAAGACCCTTACTAACTCCATTTTCTGTTGTTTCCGACTTTCGACAGTTTGCAGATTTACCAGTTTAATTAAATTGTCCTGTTTGGCTTTCAAAATTACTATTATATTCATATATTGCATATCTTCGGGAAAATTAATTGAGTGATTAACCAGTTTTAATAGTTTTAAGAAACAGTATCATAAAATCAATGAATCATACAATGCATCATTGGCATGTAAATAATATATACCCGGCTTTAGGTGTACACATTACACTTGGATGTAGTCAGAAACCACATATAAGAATTCAAACTCTCTTCCGTTTAAACTCTACCCTAGGAATATGAAATTTTCTTCATTTTGAGGAACATTTAAGCGTGTTCTTTGGGAGAGTATACTATTCTCCACAAACAGGAAGAAATTGTGTACAGGGAGGCCTACAAGAGTATACTTTTCCTTTACCACGCGAGAATAGGACTTTTTGAAAACCAAGAAAAGGTCACCATATATGCTAAATATTTCTATTTTAGAAAATACACACAGTATTCCCGGTAAAATCTTCGCCCCCCCCAAGCTTCCAGAAAAAGACGTTTTTTTGTCAAGGAATGTTAAAAATCCAAAAAATTTTGCGCTTTGAGCGAATATGCTATAATTTTACTAATATCTTTTGGTGTGCACCTACTAGGTCAACTTCCTGGATACGTGCTTGATAATGTAGTCGTAAGTCGTAGTATCTCATAAATCTATACATATACGATGATTAAATTAGATTGTGCTTAGTTGATCAGAATGCGGCTAACTAACAGACGTAACTACAAACAACCGACACAGACGCAATTAGCCCCAGCACTTGTCAACTTTCGCGGTTATCTAATACTATAGACATAATATAATATCTACCTAAGTACCTTTATTCTTATGCTTTGCGTCGAAATCATTTAAATTTTACAGTTTGAGTCACCTTTACCATTTAAGTTCTAAATCGCAATGAGAATTTTTACCTATTGTGCATTTTCATTGTAAAAGTAAAATTTTTCACTAAGCTAAACAATAGCGATACTGTAATTTATGGGAAATCTAAATTTCCGGGTTTGAAGCTCCGTATCTAATTTTTTATTATTATTAAATTTTACAGCATAAATCACTACCAATTGTTGTTATAAATACTAGCCAAATTGACTAGTAAACTAAATGTTTTTAAGTTTCAGCTAAGTTTATAAAGTGTCGAATAAAATACTTTTAATCTGTGCTGCTAGCCTATTATGCTGTATTAGTAGACTACCTTTGAGTTAGAAAATTTGCTAATTTTAAAATACTTTCTTTATTTAACATATTAATTATAGGCCAGAATTAAATACTACCCATACATAGCTTCCTAATGCATAACGAGTTAAAAGGAAGTAAATCTACGTGCAATAGTTGTTTTTAACTTTTACGGCCAGCAATTTGTTTACGCACTCCTTTTTTTCGAGTCCAAGTCTAAAATGCCAATAAACCCTTCCATTGATTGGGATTACATCATGTTTCAACTGTATTTACGTCTTAAATTATATATTCATAATATATTCATATAGCAGAGTAAACTCTAAACATAATTTATACCAAATGATGACACGATCTATCTAAGTATATGCGAAAAACTATCAGCGTTTTTAATTCGTTGTTTATGGTACTCATGCATAAATCAGATCTACGCTTACGCCCTATTGACCAAACATTTCATTATAAGTTAAGCGGAAATACAAAAATTAAATGGTCACTTTACCACAGTTTCTTACGATTTCCATTACTTTTATATCGTCAGGAGTAAAGCCACAGACAGCATATGTCAAACAATACTCCAGCAAAACTTTCTGGCAGTAAACGTCGTTTAACTTATTCGCATATGACATTGTCAACATTAGTCTTATTGAAAACTATGTAAATGTATCTATATAAATTGCGTCACTTTTCTCAGAGAAGTCACTGAAAATCTAATGCCTATACTAATAGCATTGTATTTTCCGTTTGTACTTATTATCATCAGTGAAGACTGTAGAGTATAACTCCTTGAAAATCGTTTTATTATGTGTAAATGTAACCAACGCACTAACACAATTCTGTGCATATTTCCTACTCTCATATTAATGTAATTCAACAAGAAACATTATGACTTGTATCAAATACAATTCACATTCAAATGAATATAATGATTCCTTTTTCCTACTATAATAGTTTTCATCGTTCGATTTTGTTTGGTAATGATTTGTTTGGCAATTCGAAATCATTTATGTCAAATCAGGTCAATTCTTTTATAAATATACTGGGTCGATCTAATTCCAAACATTTTTGAAACAAAATTCCGTATAAAGATCGAAATAGGTTTTCCTATGGGACTTGGAGCACAGCCTGGCTTTCATACTATTTATCGAATTTCAACTTTCACTCATATAATAACAATGTTAATTTTAATAGTCAGCGGATTCTGATTCTTCGTACTCTCTAGCTGTCTATCCTACGTTTATAAGCAAAAACATTATGCAGGTAGGATGTCCTATATACTTTGTTTTGGCCAGCAGTTATGCAAAAAAGCTGATAATAAATTTAAAAAATTGGTAAACTTACAATGTCCTCCCTTTCAGCGTTAGAGATGATGTCCAATTGAATCAAATACGTCAGCACCATTGTTAAATTTGTAAGATTTTCAGTCAAGAAAACAAGATTTCGTTTAATTTCGTCTTCCATTGTAATGAGGATAAAATTATTTTAACAAAAGCACAGAAAATTACAATGTGGCCATACGTAAAGAAGTTAACCACTCTAATGGCAGAATTGTAAAATGGCTCTGAAGGACAATGTCTGATATTTGATGAGTTGGCTTGGGTTTAAATGTGGTAAGTTTTGTGGAGCTAAACACACAAGCACTTTGCCTATGTTAATACTGTTATGAATATAGATAAAATGAAATTTTGTGTGCGGCATAGATATGTACCTTCTTACTGGTTATGATAGAAAATGTAATACCATCATGACTAAAGTATAAAGATAAACTGGCGCACGCGTATTGAATAATTAATGTTTTTAATAATGTACCCCAAAGCAGTTTACCCGATGTCCACCACACGCAACGTACATTTGTCTGATGCCTTCCGAAGTTACCTGACAAAGGCACTTTGATTACAGTGGACTTCGGGTCAACTGCTTTGGGGTACATTATTAAAAACATTTGTATGTAGGTACGTATGTTTGTATGTGTCTATATGTATTTATGAGAATAGGGCAAGCCATAACGTTTCAAAACAGAATGGTTTCTTGCTAAATTTATGCATACACGCTTGCGTGTTTTAAATGCAAAGTATGATAAAATTATTAAATGTAAATACAACCGTTGTGTGACGTGGTAGTAGAAACTTCTTCCTTCAATTAAGTATTATACCGTTTGTTGTAGTTATTCATTTTCACTCGCATCTTGAAGTTTTGTTGTGCTATTGTGTCAAGAAAGTTTAATGGACTCATCGACTTTTGGGATTCTGTATAATATGATAGAGTTGACTAAAAATTCTTCATATTATTACTATCATAAAACATTTATTTGACCGTTTAAACGGCTCTTGGCCAAATAAGGCAGACTTGACCATTTGTTGGTCCATTGCCAATAAGGCAGACTTGACCATTTATTGGTCCATCTCTTCTTATAAGAGTAAAGTGGGACATGCGAGTAGATAATTCCGTATGTGTGCCCGTGTAGGTTTATGTTTGTGTCAAGAGATTTTCGTGCCACTGCATTACTATAATTTCGAAACGTTTAGGTATCAAAATTTGATTTGGTTTTCGAAAGATACAAAATTTTGCGCACGTTAGAGTCAATTGTTTTGTCCACCAGAATTGACTGACACATTACACAATACACAACTATCATCACTCTATATGATAAACGTAGACTTGTTCATGCGCGTTGAATGTAACAATGTTGATATATTACATTATTTCTAATATTCAAATATTTCATTACAGAAGTAGTGCATGCATTCTGTATACAAATTTTTCCAACTTTCTAAGGCTGAGTGCTCTCAAGGATCTCATTACTTCATGTGCGGGGAAATTTATAATTGATCCATTTACATTGAATTATGATATTTCTCAATTTCACAACCAATCGTTTAATTGAAAAAAAAGAAACAAACCATGTCCTAGATATTTGTTGTAAACTGTAAAATTAGAACTGTGTAATATTGTCTGAAAATACTTCACTTTTTACGATATGTACAACATTTTTGTCTCATTTTTTCAATTGAGGACGCTCATCACAGTTAATTACTAACAAAATAAACATAATTTCCTAAATTTATTGCCGAAATATGACTCAACGAGCCCGTCAATATAACCAGGCCGTCACTATACTCAGGCCTTAATGAAAATGCGAATAAATTCGCACGACAGGATTCTAGAGGAATTTGGCTGGAAATAAATGTGAGTAGAGCCAACACACCAACCTTGTTTTACACTACTTTCTCACACCCAAATCCAGGGAACAGTCCGTGTCCGGTTTATAATTTTTAGAGGATTTATAACACTTTTGTCCCCCAATAAATCAGCAATTTTTATAAAAATTAAATGGCAATTGCTATCTTAGATTTTTTTAATTTCTCGCTTCTTCCACGGGCAGATATTTCATTACCGTATTTAGGTTTATTATAAGATTCTACTACACGATAGACAATCTGTTCTTTAAAAGTAATTTCATTCGAATATGCTAAAGTAATCTCTGAGTTATTAAAATTTTTGTAAAATTTTTGGCACTCGAATTTATTCGAAGGCAGTCGAACTTATTCGAAGGCAGTCGAACTTATTCCAAAGCAGTCGAACTTATTCGAAGGCAGTCGAACTTATTCGAAGGCAGTCGAATTTATTCGAAGGCAGTCGAATTTGTTCGAAGGCAGTCGAATTTATTCGAAGGCAGTCGAACTTATTCGAAGGCAGTCGAACTTATTCGAAGGCAGTCGAACTTATTCGAAGGCAGTCGAACTTATTCGAAGGCAGTCGAACTTATTCGAAGGCAGTCGAACTTATTCGAAGGCAGTCGAACTTATTCGAAGGCAGTCGAACTTATTCGAAGGCAGTCGAACTTATTCGAAGGCAGTCGAACTTATTCGAAGGCAGTCGAACTTATTCGAAGGCAGTCGAACTTATTCGAAGGCAGTCGAACTTATTCGAAGGCAGTCGAACTTATTCGAAGGCAGTCGAACTTATTCGAAGGCAGTCGAACTTATTCGAAGGCAGTCGAACTTATTCGAAGGCAGTCGAACTTATTCGAAGGCAGTCGAACTTATTCGAAGGCAGTCGAACTTATTCGAAGGCAGTCGAACTTATTCGAAAGCAGTCGAATTTATTCGAAGGCAGTCGAACTTATTCGAAGGCAGTCGAACTTATTCGAAGGCAGTCGAACTTATTCGAAGGCAGTCGAATTTATTCGAAGGCAGTCGAACTTATTCGAAGGCAGTCGAACTTATTCGAAGGCAGTCGAACTTATTCGAAGGCAGTCGAACTTATTCGAAGGCAGTCGAACTTATTCGAAGGCAGTCGAACTTATTCGAAAGCAGTCGAACTTATTCGAAGGCAGTCGAACTTATTCGAAAGCAGTCGAACTTATTCGAAAGCAGTCGAACTTATTCGAAAGCAGTCGAACTTATTCGAAAGCAGTCGAACTTATTCGAAAGCAGTCGAACTTATTCGAAAGCAGTCGAATTTATTCGAAGGCAGTCGAACTTATTCGAAAGCAGTCGAATTTATTCGAAGGCAGTCGAACTTATTCGAAGGCAGTCGAACTTATTCGAAGGCAGTCGAATTTATTCGAAGGCAGTCGAACTTATTCGAAGGCAGTCGAACTTATTCGAAGGCAGTCGAATTTATTCGAAGGCAGTCGAATTTATTCGAAGGCAGTCGAATTTATTCGAAGGCAGTCAAACTTATTCGAAGGCAGTCGAATTTATTCGAAGGCAGTCAAACTTATTCGAAAGCAGTCGAACTTATTCGAAGGCAGTCGAACTTATTCGAAAGCAGTCGAACTTATTCGAAAGCAGTCGAATTTATTCGAAGGCAGTCGAACTTATTCGAAGGCAGTCGAACTTATTCGAAGGCAGTCAAACTTATTCGAAAGCAGTCGAACTTATTCGAAGGCAGTCGAACTTATTCGAAAGCAGTCGAACTTATTCGAAGGCAGTCGAACTTATTCGAAAGCAGTCGAACTTATTCGAAGGCAGTCGAACTTATTCGAAGGCAGTCGAACTTATTCGAAGGCAGTCGAATTTTTCGAAGGCAGTCGAATTTTTCGAAGGCAGTCGAATTTTTCGAAGGCAGTCGAATTTTTCGAAGGCAGTCGAATTTTTCGAAGGCACTCGAAATTGTTTTACAGCCCCCACCTCCAACAGACAGCTTATAGCTTCAGCTTATTCGTACCCGAGTCTTTTGCTTTGGCTCAGCAAAGTCATCGAAAGCCAATAATTTACACAACACACCAAATGTATTTCTTAGGCGGCGACACACGGCACACGACAAACTTTCTTGTCGTAATAGAGATAGTTAATTGTTGTTCAAGCCCAAACCCCAAGTTAACCGGCCCGGCTATTTCACTACCTCAGGGGAAGAAATTTGGCAGCGTAACGAATAAAATATAGTTTAATTTACGTTGTGTTCACTTTATGCGCTCGAATATTCCATGATTAACGTTTAGTGTCAACCTACATTGAACTACATTGAATTTAAAATTTGTCTTAACATACGGTTTAGCTGTTCCCAAAATAGGTATTCGATTTTTATGGGTCTTGCAATTATGGAATCGTGGAATATCCACGAACAAAATGTAGTGGTTGGGTTTTTGATATCTCTAGTGTTATTATATAGAGATAGAGTTCAATTTCATTATGAATATAGTAATATAATGTTTATTTTCCTTCTATTACATCAAAACTATTATAACTTACTGCATAACTGATTTGATACAAACAAAAAGCAAAAGCTGGATAACTTTAAACAAAAAAGTAGTGAATTGAGGGTCAAAAGGCAATTCAACTTTTTGTGTTTGGTGTGCCTAAACTTAACCCTTAACCCGAAAATTGGATTTACTACAATAATCAAGTATGTATATGGATTCCAATACTTTGAATTCATATTTATAAGGGACTTCCTTTTGCATATACAAGTAGCCACTAACGAAATAATTTATACCAGTTATCAGGATATCATCGGTTTTAACGATTACGCAGTCTTAAGTACTAATACTGTATGGCCGCTACTTTTTCCATGCATTTGAAGTGGTTTATTGTCCATGCAAACTTTAATGCTAAAACGAAACGATACTAGACTTGTTTGAATACAATTACGATTTTGTGATATGAAATGGTAATAAAAAAAATGTTGTGGTCCAATATAGCTCAAGAAAAGCGATGATATTTGGTTATGGTTAAGTTATACTTAGCTCCAACTTATGATTTAATTATTGTGTGTACATTTTTGAGATGACTATATAATCGATGATAGAGAGATTAGCTGACTTGATAATATAACATTAAGGTTGAATTATGGAGATGTGAGGAGCAAAAATGTGACTGCGTTTGTCATGCCTTCTTAACAATCAGCAATTAAGATGTTTCTGCTTTACATACTTGAGTGGCCCATAGCGAATCCCGTAATAAAGCAATGCAACAACCACTTTTTGTGTTATCTTCTGATTTAGTCTGGATCTTCTTACTTGTAGAGGATCAGGTTTGATTTGAGCTGTCATCGAACAATTTTCCAGCCGCCAACATTATGACTGTGTAAGTGCAATATGTAGTTATGTAGAACTACAAACATGAAGAAGCCGACGCGACTTGCATATTTGGCAGGATTCTGTGGAACCGAAATACAAGAAGATTAAGTACTGTGGCTACAGAAGTCATGACAAATACGGATGTTGGTAGGTAGATTCTTTCACAACTGCAATTGTAGGCACTGTTAAGAACTTTCAGCGTTCTGTATTCCTTAATTCTTTGTTCCAGAGGCATTTCTCTGATAAAAATTTAATAAATTGTAATATTTATTTCAAGATAATAGATGTAATGCAACAGATTAATTTTTGCTTACCTTAACAGTTTTTGCCAGCGTACACTATACAGAAGGTGGATGACATTATAGAATGCCGCAAAAACTAAAAACAAACTATACTTTTATGATGATATCCAGAATAAATGATATAATGTAAGCTAGGAAGTGCACTGGGAAATTTTTCTCCAGTATCTCCAGGTAATTTTGTGGCATTATTTGATTTTGACCAATTGACACCAGCAGTAACATCAGGCAGAGCATGTACGGAATTGGTGTAAGGAATCCGTAGGATATTATTTTTTCCAATTTAAAGTTTTCATTTTCTTTATTTTCCTGAGCGATCTACGAAATTGATTTGAACACAATGTTTACAGTTTTTAGTTGATTATGATTTATAAATGGAAAAAAAATATTTTCTTACTTCTGGTACGTTGACTTATATTTGCTATCTGGTTGATGACATACGCCATTTCGTGCTTCCTATTAAGAACAGACTGCGGCTTGTTACACGAGTGTCCAAATAAAACATAATATTACCATATTTTATGAGGATAAATATCTGTAATAGGAAGTTACTTGAGTTGTAGTAATGCATTGCTAATAATATAAGTATGTAAATGTTTTTCCGTGTGTGTAATTGTATTGCAGAGTGTTGGAATGCAATGACAAGATGCAAGAGTGGAGTATGCGGATATGAATGGAATCTAAGTTTAACTTTGTGTATGAGAGATGAGTTAAGATTTGGTAGCATTGTAAAATGTACCTATTACACAAGTTTTTTATTAGATGCTATTTCTTACCGATACGGAAAGGAATCTTTTGTATGTGACAAAACATTCTAGTTGTAGGTCAAGTCTTTGTTATTCTTTGGTATAAAAATGCTGACACAAACGTTAATAAAGTAGTGTAAGCTAGTGTGATCTAGAAGAGGTAATTGAGCGTTCAATTCATTTCTTGCACTCATCAGCACCCTGAGCTAATGGGATATGAAATACAGGGGATTTCATGTGACATATAACCCACATGAAAGGCACATTTTCGTACACCTTTGTTTGACCATTTTGGATATCTTGAACCAAATATGCAACTTGGTATGAAGCCAATTAAGGTATATACAATAAATGTCTTAAGAACGTCTTTTCTTTTTAACGACTTGCAAACAGATTTAAGACCTGGTTAATTATTTTCGCCAATGTAATAAACTTTGGAAATTTAAATAGCAACAATTTGAATGAGAATGTCTTTATGAATTTATTACACTGGAACTTATTAAAAATAATAATTGTATACATTTTTCAATATTAAATGAGTGAGTGAGCTGAGAAGCCAAAATATGAAATGCGGTTTTGAAACCTAACACTGACAATGTTATGTATGCCTGTCTTATCTCCTACTATGCCATTTTTATTCTCCAAATAATTGTCTACTTCCCCTGCCGTCAGTAAAGAATTTTGCAATCATTGTGCATACACTTAATACTTTGCGACATTAAAGTACCGATTTAAAATGATTGCCCTGGTACATTTACACCTTAATCGTCGATTGATCAAATAAATATGAAAAAGCGTTACATATACTTACACTTACATATCTACTTATTACTTACACACCAAAAACTAAAGTTATGATATAACTAGACGATAATGATATACCCGAGATTTAATAGCAAGTTTTTTGCAGCGAATGTGATATGTAGGCATACGGAGTAAAATTCATATAATTCGACATCAATAGTGCAATCTATCTACCTATTCCTATTACCGTAAATTATGTGGAAGAAGACAATAAATAAAAAAGAAGCCTTAGACTCGACTTATCAAAAGCGATTATTATTTAAACTCCTAATTAAGAAAATTGAGTTATAAGTTTGATGTAGACCAAAAAAGGCAGACATTTACGTAAAAATAAATCTTCGTAAGCTTGGAATTTCATTTATGTTAAGGCGTATTGCAATTCGAAATTATGCATTTCAATTGCCATGTAGAATTCTCAATTCAGTTGTACCTATAGTATAGACAACTAGGTTTCTATATAATATTATTATTATGTTATAAGGGAAGAGGAAGAACCCCTAATTGTCAACACCTTTTTGTCAACCCTTTTTTGTCAACAACATTTTTACG
Organism: Tomocerus qinae; assembly: GCA_020055645.1. Taxonomy (NCBI): domain Eukaryota; kingdom Metazoa; phylum Arthropoda; class Collembola; order Entomobryomorpha; family Tomoceridae; genus Tomocerus; species Tomocerus qinae. The sequence continues at coordinate 36,102,954 of CM034546.1, read as the reverse complement.
GTTTTTTTGTCAACACCTTTCTGTCAACACCAAGACTCTTTTTGTCAACACGTTATAAGAAAATGTACTCCTTATAAATGTGGGCAGTTTACGTTATACAGTTCATGTAAGATATTGTGTTTTGTTGTTACATTCCTCTCCTAATCTAAGTTACTGCCTGGGTTGATTACCATTTTATGCATTATCAGATATTTAATTTGCTGATAATGAATGCAAGGGGGAATAGAAGGTAAGTCTTTGACTCTGAAATTTATTTGTTCTTGTCTCTTCAAGCTGTGCACTACACAATAATACATAAGGAAAAATGGCATCGTATTGTACTTTATTTACTTCCAAAACAAAGAATAAAGTGACCCAACAACTAGCCAGAAACGGTAATATTTATAGTCTAAGAACTCAAAGACTGGAAAAAAGTACTGGTCATGTACAGAAAGGGATATATGTGGTGTGGTGCAGTAGTGGTAGAAGAAAACGGAGAGTTTGCTGAAGGAGTAAGAGGTTGGGTAGATGGAAGGTATTCTTAGGCAATACAATTAGTGCAGTGAATAAAAATTTCTGTTGGCAATAAAGGAAAAGTGGTGTTGACAAAAAGGAAAAGCGTGTTGGCAAAAAGTACTTTTGATGTGTTGGAATGTTAGTGTTGACAATTAGGTGAATCGTTATGAGCATGCTCGTATCCAGAAATTTTATCAAGGGGGGCGCAACCAAAAATCATGTCAAAAATGGGACATATTCGCGAAAAAACTTTAAAACTTAAAGTTGAAATTTTTGGCTTATTTAGGAGAACATCTTCTCTTTTTCTCAGATTTAGGGAGTAAAACGCTGTGCTTCGCCCCCTTCTGGATACGTGCTTGGTGATAAGCATTATACTGGATATTGTCGTACGCTTTTCTTACACAAGTTTAAAATGGAAATTAGTTAATAAATAATGTACAAAGAATGTCAGTTAGTCAATTTCGCCATTTTTATTACAAACATTAAATGTGAAAATTAAATTCTACAAAATGTATATTTTACAAAATTTTGTTGTTTTTACTTTTTTCGCGCGCGTCTTTATTCTGTTTTTGTGTTACAATTGTGTTCATAAATTTTATTCTGACTAAGAAACGTGTGCTCATTCAGATAAGCCGCGTAAATTTAACCTCAATACAATAATTACTAAAGAGTTATTAAAATTCCGGTTCATTCTGAAGTACCCTGTTTAATGCATTTGAATTGAAATGTTTATTTATATATAGGATGGAGTAACCAACAATTTAAAAAATTGATTCGATATTATAATTCACCAGGCGCATCTAGAAATTTGTTCAAAGGGGGGGGGGCGGAAACACAAATTATAGCAAAAAATTATACATATTCGCGCGAAGCGCGAAAAAAATTTGCAATTTAAGGCCATTTTTGAGAAAAAAATCCTCTTTTTCTCAGATTTAGGGGGCGCTGCGCCCCCGCCCCCTTCTAAATACGTGCTTGTAATTCACGATGAAACGTTCTAAATCTTTCCATTTCATCCCGATATAAATTGCAGTATAAAATCGCTGGAATTTATCGACATCTGATTTGTTTTTACTAAACTCTTCCGATGCCTAAAATCCAGTTAAGTGAAATTAAGTATCATTTTAATATGATTTTAAAACCTCAAAAAATACTAAAACTAATTTTACACCTAGAAAAATGAGTACCATCTCTACAGAAGTCATTTTGAATTGTACCATTTCCCCAACTCACAGATATCAATTAGATTGCTGCTCTCCAATTTAGCAATCAATGTATTTTCTCTTAATCTGTTCAAAACAGCCACTCCAAATGAAATATTTTGGTTGCATAGTCATCCACGTTGGCGCTTTCGGTATAAATATAACAATGTAATTCTTCGACTGCTTCCGGTATCCCCTGTTCCAGCATTGCAACAACTAAAAAAATATACTAAAACATTTAAAAAAAATAGGATGTTGATTCATTCATTTTGTAACAATAGTACTACTATTGTTACAATATGAAAGGGACTAACGACTAACCACTTACCCAAATAAAAAATGTATATGCTTCAGGAAATAAGTACCGACCGGATATATGCATTTGTCTTAGGATGTTCGAAAATTGAGGATCTTTAGCGAAATTAACGAAATTTAAAACCGCTTGTTAGATGTCAAATATTATAGTTACATTTGAGTTTCATTGTTTTTAAGGTTCATTTAAAATTTTGGTTTTTGAAAATACGAATATCCTACCAAATTTCCAGTCTGTACAAATTTCCTGCAACATCTACGGAACTACAGTATTTATCTCATGTATTGTTTGAAAAATATTACTGTAGTAATATTGCTGTATTTTTTAAAAATAAGGCTTACCTTATTTAGTACTGCATTACATGACGATATTAAACTGGTTAACGTTTTACTGAAAGTTTCGTGCTTCTTGGACAGCTGTTTATGTCTTTCAGCGACAATAGAGTAGATTGCAGTCCATGGAGTGCTGCTAATAATAATTGTCTCGTGGTCGAAATGGGAAGATGCGGTTGCTATATAAAAATGGAATTAGTTAAACTGCATTGCAATTAGCTTCTACTTTCCACTCTGAACAATTTCTAAGATATTTTTGCCACTAATCATGAAAAGCTGAATCATCATTAACTAGAAATCTTCAAGGTTTAGTCAATAATTTACAAATAATTTCTTTATTGCGGGAAAAGTGGATTTAAGAGACCAAATAGATACTTTTTATTGCTTTTGTCTTTTTAATGTCAACAGAATGTATGACAATCTCCGATTTCTGCCATTCTTTTGTCCTTTGGTGGTCGAAACGGGAAAATGTTAGTAATGTTGTATAGGAAATGATATTTCGTCACCGCCTTCGGCGAGTGTTGACAATAGAATAAGTTACAGTCTTTCAAATGTGTTGGAAATGAGAAAGTTTTGTGTAAGTCACAGAATTTGTTGGCATTCGCCTCCTCCACTTCCAGTCCATTTCTATTGAATGAGAGGTTCAATACTTCAATTCCTCTGGAGTCAGTCGATCAAAAGATGAAAGATCCAATGAACATCTATCCAACTAAATTTTGTTGATTCTTCTCCCTATTCCAATTTAATTATAAGGATCCTCCACTAGGGAATAATTGGACTTTATCAAATCAGAATGAACTAATCTGACCAAAGGAAGAAGACGGAAGCAGACAATTGGGTAATTCCTGGGTTGGGTAAGTGGGGAGGCTTACCACAAAATATTAGCAAAAACAACATTTTTCGACAAAATTTTACCTTTTTAACCTTTATTGACAAAAAATCCTCTTTTTCTAGGGATTTAGATGCCCCGTCTTGTAGATACGTTCCTGCTGGATGAAGATGTTAGTCTAACGCGACATTTACCCAGCAAATCAAGTAAGAGCTAAGGTGACCATGGGTTAACTAATTTCGCAGATTTTAGTTATTTTATTATATTAGAATAGATTAAGAAATATCTGAAAATTTAGACTGTTGGCACTTGGATGAAAATTGTCTTAGGAGGAATTCAAATTTCATCAACTTGTCGGAAACTTTTTATGTCTTTGGCGGGTAATGACAATAGAGTACGTTGCAGTCTATCGTTATTAACCAATAATTGTTGGCTGGTGCTTGAAATAAAAAAATGCGGTTGCGACGCCAGTGGGAATGTAGTTAGTTTTTAGGCTGAAAATAAAATAATACCTAAAATACGAATTACGGCATAAAATGACGTATGAAGGAATAATTTGAGAAGACAGGGACGGATATATAGAGATAAGCATACAAATAAGGATTTGAGACTGTTTAACATCAACATAGACCAGTATGTAAATGAAGATGTTTGTCCAACGCTGCATTTGCATGAAATACGCCTTTTTGGCACGAAAATTGATATTTCATGGCCATGTAGGGAACTTTTTATGTCTTCGGCGGGTGTTGACAATAGAATTGATTACCGGCCTTCGATTGTGATCAATAAATGTCTGCTAGCGATCGAAATAAGAAAATGCGGTAGCGACGCCAGTTGGAGGGAACTGGATTTTTTAGTTTATTTAGTTTTCGCAATGATATATAAAGTTCATTATAATAAATATTTTATTTGCAAAAGGTCATAAATCATTTTATATACTGTTACCCGCTTTGAAGTTTAGCCTTCCTATCCCCAAGTTGCATAGCGATACGCATTCTGATTGGTTGATAATTTTTGAAATCCTGCAATCTGATTGGTTATTTCTATGACAAAAATTCTATAGGTTACCTAAATGGGGACACATTTTCAAAAATTATGAAATTGTTGCAAAACTCAACCAAGTCATATTATGAATCATCTGAATGATCTATTTACCTACTAGTTTCCCTTTCAATGTACACATTTATGAGAATGGTGAATCGAGCTATTTATATACACAATATTATGCAATTATTTAACTATGACTCTGGTACAAGTGAACAATCGGTACTACTTTATTCCAATTTATTACCACATGAAGGTAAATGCATTTAGAATTAACTATGTAACTAACTAGTTAATTGCACTGTATTCTAGAAAATATGTTTACACAACATTAATTAACTATTCGATCTCTATAAATATGTAGAAGCAATCAGATTACACTGTCTCAGAAGCTGATGCTTCATCAGTATTTGCGAGCTGACTGTAACCTTTCTTGGACAACTCCTCAATGACACTCAGGCGACTAACTTTTAATTTTCGTCGAATCCAGGTCAAAAGGACTCCTAGGCTAAATAATACAGCTGAAATGAAAAAAGATGGATCTTAATGATTTATTGATATTTTGTTCTACGCTACTATAACAGTACTGAATGATATTAATCTTCAAACCGACCTATATTATATATAACCTTTATTTGGTAATAAATTGGAATAAAGTAGTACCGATTGTTCACTTGTACCAGAGTCATAGTTAAATAATTGCATAATATTGTGTATATAAATAGCTCGATTCACCATTCTCATAAATGTGTACATTGAAAGGGAAACTAGTAGGTAAATAGATCATTCAGATGATTCATAATATGACTTGGTTGAGTTTTGCAACAATTTCATAATTTTTGAAAATGTGTCCCCATTTAGGTAACCTATAGAATTTTTGTCATAGAAATAACCAATCAGATTGCAGGATTTCAAAAATTATCAACCAATTGTAAAGGGTTTGGCTCCCTATGTTGGAACAAAGGAAGAGCAAACCTGCCCGGGTGCTATAGAATCGTGAGTTTTGATGAGATGAGGTGAGAGATGGACATGCCGAATAGTAAATAAATGTGAATGCGTACAAGTTGGATTAGGTTTAGTTGGCTGTACGACTATATTTGGTATTAGACTGAATATTACTTGGGTTGGAGATAATTTAGGAAGGAGAAGTGAATCGTGTCGCGAGTCTGAGGGAACTGTCGAGATGTTCAACTGTCTGAACGTATGAAGGTTCGGTTCATTTGGATAGGAAGGAATGAGATTGGTTAGGCAAATGTGGTGTGATTCGGGTGCGGAATGGCTGGTAAGGGGTGGACGAAACGTGGGTGGAGGACATCCCTTACAACCTCCCGTCGCAATCTTTTTGGCAAGAATTAAAATATTTGCACATCATTACATAATCATTATACATGCCTTCATATCAAATGTTTTCATTCATGACAAAAATAAAAGGATTATTTTAAGTTATTTTAACGTACATCATCCTTTCACTTCTCAGCTTCTTAATAAATAATTAAAATAATATCGAAAACTGAATCTGTTAATTTCATACATATATTGATATTATACAACATTTCAAGTCATTTCATCATCATACTTATACGGTTATAGTCTTTTCATATACTTATATTCAACTTATAATTATAGATCCAATTGAATTATTATATAAGCATTAAATGAATACTATTACTATATCTAACATCAATTAATTATATCTTAACTATAGAACTGAACTTACATGCTGAATAAACGAGATAAAGTCACCTTTAGGTATTGTCATTATTGGTGTTTAATGTCTCATCACTTCACTTACACTATTTAAAATTCAGATGTTGCGAATTGCACTCCAATTGTAGTAATAAACTATGCTGAAGGTTGAAGTAAGCGCTGATTTGTCGCAATGAGTAGCAGTCTGATGTAGAAAGAGTAGGGCTGCATCCTTCGTTGATCTCTCTGCTAAGGTAGTCTCGAACTCGGTGATAGGATCACGTGTAGTAAAAGATTATTGTCACCTCTCAGGCATCAGAAGGTGTTTTCGTCGTCCCAGAATGATCGTGATCGAAGAATATTGTACCATCATTGGTAGGGTTGGAGTTTGCTGCAGTCACTCCTTAGGTCATCGATAGCAAAAAGAATAGAACCGAAATATCTCTGTCTGTATCATACTCTTATGCTCTAAGTAGAATAGTCTAATAGTATCTGTTGGCATGATCGGGTTGTCTTTCATCGACGTCTCGACGAATTTCTTCATGGATTGGTGGTGATACTTTGTGTGGTGTAGTCGTTATATCTGTGTTGTTGTCATTAAGGCGTCCTTCATTGCACTTGGAAACTGATTTTGGTGATTCCGAGGCAGGTATGGATATTGGTATTGTCAATCCTATACGGCCATAAGGTGACATTATTCCATCGTGACCACCTCGTCATGCCGCCTTTTGGTAAGTATTGCTGTACTTAGCTATCTCACTACGGTAGCATGCTTTACGTCTCTGCTGGTCCACTGTCTGGTTGGTGCTGGCTTGACTAAACATCATGAAAAGAATGAAGTGTCCCATTTATAAGATGGTCTCCACATTTATATGATGGTCTCCACATTTATATGATGGTCTCCACATTTATATGATGGTCTCCGCATTTATATGATGGTCTCCACATTTATAAGATGATTCATTGAAAAGGTGGCTTCTTACAGTAAGATGTGTCCGAGTATTACATAGTGAAATACAAGACTTTATGTAGTAGATTTCACAGGTGGCCTCTTATAGAAAAGTATTGCAAGGTGGCCTCTTATAGAAAAGTATTGTAATCAGTCATCTATATCTTCATGTGCACAGTCAGATATTGACGTCATCGTCCTTATGTGTCGTGCCCTACCATGACCTTCCCATCACGGTAAAATTTGAGGTTTACTATTAAAGGTGAGACAATGCACATTCATTTTAGTTAAACTTATAGGATATACGCTTATTTGTCTTATTTTTGACAAAAGTTTATCTACTGTATTATTAATATTCTAACAAAGGATTTTCTTTCCATATTTATAATTTTTATCCAATTTCACAATAGTTATTAATACAACTGTTTCCAATATTAAGCTCTATTTGTTACTGTATAGGTAATATTCAGCTTTGTATTCTTAATAATACTGCTTATTTGACCTCCTACATGAGCTATAGTTATTTCAGTCTACTATTCAAAAATGAAGAGAATAGATTTCCAATACAAAGAACATTAACAGCGAACCATGCTTATAATACCTTTTGTGCTGATACAAAAAAAGTTTACATTAGGAATAGAATATAACATTGATAGTAGTTCTACTAATCAAAGAGTGGTCATCCCAAAGAAAATTAAAACTGTGGTTATCTATGCTGTTTCGTAATTCAACCTCTAAATGCATTTACAAACATTTTCCTCTTATGGTAACCTTTTCTATTAGTTATAGCTATAATAACCATCTATATTCTGCATCGCTGATTATGCTTGCTCTGCCATCACATAAAGCAAAATTTCCATTGTCTGGTCTCCTTTTCCTCTATCTTCCCGGACATCTCAAAATCTTCATGTACGGAATATTGCTAGCTTTACCTTCACATAAAGCAGCTTATAACCTTTCCTAGTCATCCTTTGTATAACGAACTGCTTCAGCTTCCCACATAGATCTCGCTATCAACTGCCGGCTGCTGTAAACATCGTCATCTATTCCCTTGCTTGTCCTTGACGACATTCATTTACATCTTATGGGCCGTATTAAGTAGTCAACTCACATTCAATTAACATTATTTCATTTTTAAAGTGAACCATACCTTTCACGATAGGTTTCAACTTGCTACTATAATACCCCCTCTACCTGAGCTAATTTGCGTACCATTGTACACTTCTAAGAAACTCTATATGCGCACCTATAGATTCCTTTGTCTAGCTCTCTATTTTCCTCTATAGTCAATTACTTAATTTATATGTCTGCTTGACCATCACATCCGCAGACTTCAATTTTCCAATTATGTATCTAAATTCTTTAGCATACTATAACCAGTAACCAATTCTAAATGTCTGCCGGGCTTTCTCACCCACAGACTTTTCTACAAACCAAACTCTATAGAATATTCCCTCTAGTTATTCTATTTATGTGTACTCTCTATTATTTGCAATTTCTATCAGTACACCTACTACGATCTTAATTTTGAAGAAAAACCAATTGAAAGAAATGTAGAAGAGATTATTGGACGTTTCATCAAACAAATTAAACTTTAAAAAGCATTTTAAAACAAGTTAATCATTAACTATGAAACAGGGCATAGAAATGTTCCGTTGACTATATTATCTGTATACATTTAGAAAAATTATACCAGTATAATATTGTGGATTTGCAACGTTCTAAAGTATACGTAGACAAATATAAAACGCAATTTGAACTGTCAAAATGAGTCATAATGCTAAAGCTCGCTAGTTTAAATAATGTGAATTACTGTCCTTTTGACTTTTATTTAGATTAAATATTTTTGTATATCTCTCTACTTTTCCTGAGTCCCTCAACTCCACGCATTCAAATCTCTTCCAAATTCGAATTATCTCTCCCGTCGCTTCGAATTTTACTTTACTTCCAATTATTTCTAGACAGTGATTTCGCTTACTGTTTTCTCAGAAATTCGCAAATTTCTATTGAAAGATTAAACTTAAATCAATATTAATACTTCATATTCTATTGATAATTGATTACCTTTACTGCCAGTCTATCATCAACTGCAATTTAAATTTTGCTCAGTACTCTTTCCATTATTATACTAAATACTACTTAAATTTTAATCATTTAATTTATTACCTCGAACACTCAGAAATGTTATTTCAGAAGCATGGGGTTGCTTAACTCAAATTAATCTCTGAGATCTACGTTTACTACTATCGCATAGCAAAACTGTAGATATTTCAACGTTCGTTACTCTGTTTCTTATTTACTTAAAATATTTAATACTTCGAAATATTAATAGAGATTACCAATTAATTATAACAATATCAAGACCTTACGCTAGTTATCAGACCAATTGAAATCCTTTCCCCCAACGTAATTCTGACTCGTGCTCACTCGATGGTCTTGGTAACTCATAACTCAGGAATCCGCTTTGCTAGTCCATTTCTCGGTTGCTACTTTTTCTTAAAATCATCCCGTCAAAAAGTCCATGGTTCTGCACTCCTGTTCTTTTCTCAGAACGGAAAAACAGAAATCTTCCATCCAGGTTTGGTGTTCATCACAGAGTTTTGTCAGCACCGTAAAGGGTTTTCAGTGGTGAGAAATCTTCTTCTCAGATGTGGTCAATCCTGGTGTTTCGACATCATTTGAAAAATTTTGTACTCGTTCGAAACTATTTTTCCTTCAAGGTTTGATTCAATCCTGGGTTTCGGCAGCATTTTTAAAGGGTTTGGCTCCCTATGTTGGAACAAAGGAAGAGCAAACCTGCCCGGGTGCTATAGAATCGTGAGTTTTGATGAGATGAGGTGAGAGATGGACATGCCGAATAGTAAATAAATGTGAATGCGTACAAGTTGGATTAGGTTTAGTTGGCTGTACGACTATATTTGGTATTAGACTGAATATTACTTGGGTTGGAGATAATTTAGGAAGGAGAAGTGAATCGTGTCGCGAGTCTGAGGGAACTGTCGAGATGTTCAACTGTCTGAACGTATGAAGGTTCGGTTCATTTCGATAGGAAGGAATGAGATTGGTTAGGCAAATGTGGTGTGATTCGGGTGCGGAATGGCTGGTAAGGGGTGGACGAAACGTGGGTGGAGGACATCCCTTACACAATCAGAATGCGTATCGCTATGCAACTTGGGGATAGGAAGGCTAAACTTCAAAGCGGGTAACAGTAACTTTATTTCATAACCATTTAAGACTTTTGTGGATCACATTTAAGAGGATCGAAATGTAAACATGAATAAAGACAAAATAAAGAGACCATTAAAGTAGCAACAAGAGGAATTGCACCAACAAAAGAAATCTCCACCATCCTATTCTCGACATCAACTGGAATCACAATTAATGGAATTCACTCGAATTAGTTTAATACAATTCCGTCAACTCCTCAAACTCTTCCTTCTCCATTCCCCTCCCCCTTCCTCCCTCCCACAAATAATAATCTGCTTTTCTGTCGACGTGGCTGGAGAGAACCGACAAATCTTCTTCCTCCCAATCTATTTCTCCGACTGCAATTCTCTTTATTTCTTTCTTCGTCAACTCAATCAACTCTTTTGGTCTAAATAAAGAGTTCCATTTAGATTGAACAACGAGTTCGTCTGTCTGAAAGTGACCCAACAATCCCTCCACTTCTTTAAAAGAAAAGAAGTCTAGAATGAGTTTTTCCACTCTCCTCACTCCACCAACAACTGTCGTGTATCTATTACTAATCTTGATGTGGGTGAGGCTTTTGGGTATTTGATCTACATTCACTTGTTTCATCCTATCGAAGTGTATGTGTGTGAGGTTGGGAGATCGGAAAGAAGACAAGAAGGAAAAATCGGACATCCAGCAAAGTGTCAAATATTTCAGATTTGGAAGGTCAATTGGTTCATTACAAACAACTTCTGCTGGACCTAAATGCAGTTTTTCAATTGCTGGAGAAAGACTAGAAATGTCCAAAGAAGAAAAACGAAAGTCCATCTCTTTGACTTTCATTTTCGTCTTTTCCACAAATGGAATACTCCTCAATTCTAATCTTTGAATATTCCATCTGGTCTCTTTCCAGTTCAACACTTTCACTCCATATAAGTGAAGATATTCCATGGAGATTTCGTCACTCAACTCGATAGACATTTTATCACCAAAGAGTGCCAATTTATTGATTTTGTGTAAGTCACAGAATTCGTTGAAATTCGCCTCCTTCACTTCCCGTCCATTTCTATTGAATGAGACATAATATAACTTTAATTCCGCTGGAGACAGTCGATCGAAAGATGAAAGATCCAATGAACATACCTTCAATTCTATTTTATTTGATTCTCCTCCCAATTCCAAATAGATTGTAGATTTTAAAGAATCCTTTACCATAGAATAATTGGACTTTATGAGATCAGAATGGACTAATCTAATCAAAGTGCCAAGTGAATCTTCTGAATATTTGACATCGAAACTTCGTTTAGCGTCTTTTCCTCCTTTCGACTCATTTTTTAGTTCTATTCTGCATTGAATGATCTTTAAATGGATATGAACGAGATCTCTGGATAATTCTTCTTTCAGCCCCAACATTCCCATTTCTATAGAATCGACAGAATATTTTTTCGTTTCTTTCATTTTTTCCTTCTCCAATTCCTTCAGAATATTCAAACTTTCTTCCAACTGCTCGTTGTTGGCCAGACAAACTGCGAGATTAAATTTCGTTGTTTTGGTTTGTAATTTTTCTGCAACTATCTTAGCTAATTGGACCGAATCCTCAAAACTTGTCTGTTTAAGCATTTCGTGTAGAATTTTCATTATGTGAGTTTCATTTGCTATTTGTAGTCCAATTGTCAAAGCTTCATTAACCTTCCCCAACATCAAATTGCAGTAGAATAAAATGTAGCCGATTTCTGTTTTTGTTGGTTCTTCTTGCAAATCTATCAACTTCAAAAACTTCTCGACGTTGATTTCAGTTTTCATTTCGTTAAACGTTTTCATTAGCGCCAGAATCATTTTAGAAGTATTTATTACTATTTTCTCCTTTGCTCCTTCCTTTTTATCAACATAGAGTTCCTTCACGATATCAACGCATTCCTCCTTCTGTCCATTCATATACAGACAAACGGAATAATTAAATTTTGTTGATCTTGTCTTTAATTCTGTGTGAATAAATTTAGCTAGTTGAACCGAATCCTCAAATCTTTCTTCTGAAATCAATTTCTTCAATTGTCTTTGGTCGAGTAACTCAGCTTTGACTCCTGGAAATGCGTTTTGGAGTTTTTCATCAGCGTATTTGGTAAAAGGAATTAATTTGTAGTCGATAAATCCCACGCAGCCGAGAATCTTCCTCAACATCTCCTTCTCACTTTCTCGTCCATTGTAACGAATTACTTGCTGCAAAAGGCGATGGATGCTTAATACATCCATTTCAATCATTATTAAGTCCCAAACGAATAATTTATTTATTATTCCGTTTCTATAAGGAAATTCTGTAATTTCGCCTGTCTTGGTAAGTAAGGCATAATTTTCCAACAATTTGATGCCTTCTTTTGCTCCACTTGGGTTGATTTTTAACACTTCGCATAGAAATAGCGATCTAATGTCGTCTGGTCGAAGATATCCAAAGATCATTAACATTTTATATGCCACCTTCCCATTTTTATGTTTCAAAATCAAATCTAACGAAATTTTGATATTTTTATTGATCGTCTTTTCGTAGTCATCGAAATTCTCATCTACAAATCCCAAGTCCTTCGAAGCCGTTTTTTCAATGTAGTTTTCTAGTTCAATTTTTCTATTGTTTAACGCAGCAACAGTCAATTGCAGAGCCAAAGGCAGATATCCTAACAATCGACACAATTCTTTGAGTTGTGATTCCGTCCGAATCACTGAATCAATTAAAGTGGCCTTTAAGAATTCCAGACTTTCTTCTTCACTGAAAATGTCTAGTTCTAGATCGGATATTTTCCCGAATCCAACCTTCTCAGTTCCCCATTCACGACTTCGGGATGTGATGATACAATAAAAGTTTTTTTCGTCATTTGGGAGGACATTTATGATTCCTTCTTCGCCTTTGTAGTTTTCTGCATTGTCATAAACCCAGAGACATTTAAATCCAGTCAGTGCGTCAAAACATTTTCTTGAAAAATCTTGAACTTGGAACAACTCAGTTCTGTTTGGTATGTCTAAATCTCTGGCCAGACTTTCAAAGGAGGTGAGCAGACTGCCTTCGCCGCAGTCGATCCAGATTATGTGATCATATTCTTTTTCGTAAGTGTTTGCATACCATTTGGCGGTGAGGGTTTTGCCTACTCCGCCCATCCCCGAGTATTTGGATGCAGCTGACGACTCGCAGATTACAAGCATTCGATTCTCGTCTATCAAAATTCGGTCATGTAACTCGTCAATTAAAAATTTCTCTCCGATTTTTCTTCTGAGTAAAGATGTAATCAGCCGCTTCTTCACTGGCCACCACTTTCGATTAATTTTTGGGTGAAAACGAGGACTCCGGCTTAGAATTGAAGAGACCTCGTTCGTTTTTTGAATAGCTTGTGCACAATGTTCATTGCCTGTCTTTCGTAGTATTTCTAGAAATGTATTTCTGATTCCTTGCCAGTCTTTCTTTGACATTGTAGACAACAGTTTAGAATTCTTTTCGGTTGGAGTACGTTCAGCGCCCTGTGAATAAAGTTTAACATGCATATGACTAATATACCTATTTATAACAGAGAGTAGACTAAGTGGCAGAATTTTGGCAAACCAGCCTCGAGTCATTTCTTGCGTACCGATAGTTGGTCATAACCAGATTTGATTCTATTAGTCCTTAGGTGCCAAAATTTACGATGATTTTTTCAAAATTAAGCCAAAATAAACTAAAATTAGCACATTTGTATTCCAAGCCCTACAAGACATATAATCCTCACTAAATCTAATTTTTATTGTGTCTGACATTTTTCATATGGCGTAGTAATTTGATTAAATTGCCCAGTTTGGCTTTCAAAATTTTTAAAATATTCATGTTACATATTGCCGGGAAATAAAATAGAGTCATACATAAACTAATTTTAGTATTTTTAAGAAACAATTAACGCATCATAAAAAGCAATACATCATACCGTCCTTTAAGGAACCAAATAGCCTATCTCCACTTTTCGTTTTGTGTACGAAATAGCCTAAATCCATTTTTCGTTTTGTGGACGAAATAGCCTATCTCCATTTTTCGTTTTGTGGACGAAATAGCCTATCTCCATAGCCTAGACACTCTCAACATAGCACCTATACATGGCGCAGCATTTAGGCTCCATGGCGTTTAGGCTATTTCGTCCACAAAACGAAAAATGGAGATAGGCTATTTCGTCCACAAAACGAAAAATGGAGATAGGCTATTTCGTCCACAAAACGAAAAGTGGAGATAGGCTATTTGGTTCCTTAAGGGACGATACAATGCATCGTTAGCATGTAAAAAATTACATTTTTAGGCTGGGCTGGGTGTATATATCATATAATTTGTGGTCTAGAAACATAGAACTGAAAAGAGCTCTTCTTTAGATCAATAGGTACCGTATGGAATGGAGCATTTGAGAACACTCATACGGGCTCCGTTGCCTGTATATTTCCCTATCCTCGGTTTCTATTGAAAAATCGACCACCTCCAATTTTAAAAATGAAAATTGGTGGAAAAATCACAAATACGATTCTTATAATAATTCTGGAATCAATATTCCAAAATAAAATTCTGGGAGACCTGGGGAAATTTTGAAAGTTGGAAAGCGGGAAACATTTCTGAAAATTTTCAACTTTTTATTTTCAACAAATTTTTTACCTACCTATTTCTAACCAATTTACATGCTGTTGTAGTTGGTTAGATTTGCAAAAAGATTCTCTACAAGATGGTATATAGACCATTTTGATAACTAGTCTGTGTTGGGCTGTGGCGGGGGGAATTATATAAGTGATGACCCTGTACAGGATGGGCAAGAATGAACCGGAATTTTAACTTTCACTCTTAATAATTGTGGAAAAGGTAACTTTATTGAGACTAAAATAGATAATTATAAAGACTCTTTCAACCTCTGAAATTGGTATTTAAATCAGCGTTCATGGCTCTCGAGGTTTAATAAAGCTTTATTCGAACAGAATAAACGTGCCAAGCTTTCGACAACGATAGGTTGTCGAAAGCTTGTTGGGGTACGTTTAGGTACGCTTGAAATTCGTCTAAGTCATTGGGTACGTTTTGGGTACGTTTGGGGTACGCTTGAAATTCGTCTCAGTCATTGGTGTACGTTTGGGGTACGTTTGGGGTACGCTTGAAATTCGTCTAAAAGTCATTGGTGTACGTTTGGGGTACGCTTGAGTCATTGGGGCACGTTTGGGGTACGCTTGAAATTCGTCTCAGTCTTTGTGGTACGTTTGGGGTCCGATCATTTTTTTTGCAAAATCTTAATAATTTGTTTATAATTTGGATATTATGGGGACCAATAGTGTTTTTAGTGCTGTCTTAGAAAGGGTTAGTGTTTGCTGAGGACTGAAGCATTTGTCGGATGTCTTTACATAGGATGTTTGAAGCATACCCCAAAGTAAGTGCTTTAGAGTAAATAATTAGAAACCTTAATTGAGTTTCAGCAGAAGTTTAACTTTGTTCCCAGGTTTGACACGTTGTCAAGTCGTTTCTTTTGTGGGTGGGCATCTTAGGCCGTTTTTCTTTATAGCAACATGTATAACGGCAATCAATAAAACATGTTAAACAACGAAATTTGGCCAGCAATTCACGTTGCCAAACTTTATGCTAATGCAAGACACCTTCATACTTCAGAATGGATGTCCGGATGGATAAACATTTCACATTTCCCAGATAAATGGATAGGGAGAGACCGGTTTCATAGCACCCTCGTTCCCCTGATTTGAGCCCTAAGGATTTTTTGGTATGGGGTTTGATGAAGGATAGAAAACGTATATGCTAGAAAGCCGAAGACTGTGGCTCAACTTGAAGATGGACCTAAGATGTTTTTCAAATGAATTACTGTTGCTAACTCTAGAAAAATAGATTGAAAACGTGAAACTAAATTGCAATTTTGCTTCAGAAAATTTAAACATATCAGATTTTTTGTTAAATTATTACATCCGATTTCTTGGGAAGACATGTGATTGCCATTTTGAGGTTGGAATTAGATTTGAAAAAGTGTAAGCGGCGTAGTCAGAGCAGGCAGGGCATGAAAAAGGCAAAAAGTTTTTGCCTAGCAAAATTAGCAAAAGGGTACTTTTCGATTATTTTAAATTCAATTCAATTAATTACAATTTGTATGTTATATGTTATAAAATATATAGTAGATGGCAATACTACCGTGTTATTTAAATGGGAACACGTCACTCTTCCCATAGTTACTACATAGTAACGAATTTCTCAAATAAACACACGTTTACAGGGAAGATGATCCAACCATCTGACTAAATTTCATGCCGATTATGACACTTCAATTTGGTGTCAGAATTCGTATCCTGTACATTGTACGCTTCCAGTGCAGTGTGGTGTACCTCAATTTTGGTTTCAAAGTTATCAAGTTCAGTTGCCACTAACTCAGAAACTAATAAGCGTAGAGAAGTGAAATCACCACTACCAAAAAGCTTAAAATGTCAGCTTTTTGGTGATGTTGGGCAGTTTCATTGGACAGTTAGTTAAAAACTTCTTTTTATGGGTGAGAGAAATGCCTCCACATATATATATTTTAGCCATTGAAGCACAACTATAGATAAATAAGTACATGATTTTAATCCAAAGGAGTGGATTCATATCCGTTGTTCACGTCACGTCATATTGTCATAGTGTATGAATTTAAGAGATGTGTATGAAAAAAAATTTGAAATTCGATATTGAATCTCAACTAATGATAACCTATGCAAAAAGGGGAATGTGAAAAACAATTTCTTTCCGATTTTTGATGCACCGCCCCCTTCCCGCAGGACACACCCCCCGAAGGTCGAAAAGCATATACAAAAAATCTCCGCAACTACTGGACCGATTTGGATTAAATTTTTTTTTAATTGAATGAGATAATATTTGCCCCAGGGGTTCTGCGATTCATTTCAAAATTCGAACTCCATCATTCAAAATAAATTTCAAAATTTTGAAAAAAGTCGTTTTTTTGAAATTTATCGCTTATAGAGCAAATCTTACTGTAATAGCTAAAGAAACAGCTAGTTATCATATTGCATCAATTTGACCTCTGAAAATGTCAAAGGTCAACTTTTTGAAACGCTCCAATATATCTTGTGTGACCTATCAGTCAGCATCTAAATAACTCGAGCAGAACGATTATGATGCAAAATGACACAAATTTTTTACTAGTAAAAGGTCAAAGATCAATTTGTGACAATGTTATTTTTGTTATTTTATAGAAATTGTCCTTTGACCTATTACTGGTACAAAATTTGTGTCATTTTGCATCATAATCGTTCTGCTCGAGTTATTTAGATGCTGATTGATAGGTCACACAAGATATATTGGAGCGTTTCAAAAAGTTGACCTTTGACATTTTCAGAGGTCAAATTGATGCAATATGATAACTAGCTGTTTCTATAGCTATTACAGTAAGATTTGCTCTATAAGCGATAAATTTCAAAAAAACGACTTTTTTCAAAATTTTGAAATTTATTTTGAATGATGGAGTTCGAATTTTGAAATGAATCGCAGAACCCCTGGGGCAAATATTATCTCATTCAATTAAAAAAAATTTAATCCAAATCGGTCCAGTAGTTGCGGAGATTTTTTGTATATGCTTTTCGACCTTCGGGGGGTGTGTCCTGCGGGAAGGGGGCGGTGCATCAAAAATCGGAAAGAAACTGTTTTTCACATTCCCCTTTTTGCATAGGTTATCATTAGTTGAGAATCAATATCGAATTTCAAATTTTTTTTCATACACATCTCTTAAATTCATACACCATACCTAAATAGTGCATAATATATCCCTCGTTAAACTAAAAAGGCAGTCAGGTACTCATATCGTTGGTGCAATTTGTCCGAATAATCGTCGTCAATAATCGTTCTCATTTATTTCCCAATTTTTAGTTTTACTGCTATTTCTATTGAGCTTCATGTTTCAAAATGCCGAAGCAAAAACGAAGCCGCCCAGCATTTATTAAAATCATGGTTGGATAAATTCGAATAGAAAGCATATTCTGAACAAAACTAAAGGGTTAAAAGAACTTAAAGAGGGTTAAAAAAGAAAATTTTACTTTTGAAACGACTCATTTCAGTGGTTAAGAGGAAGTAGGCATGCATGCGCATGCGTATTTTGCTTTTAAAGAACGTGCATATGTTACGTGTGAAGTCAGCGTTGCGTTATGCATGGGGGAGGGAATTTTGCGTTACGTAATATGTGCACGTTCCCTAGATTCTCCCTGCCATACATACATACATAGATGGTTGATTTTTTGAACTCTGCGATTATATATTTGATTGTAAGAGTGAGGAGTCATGCACGAACTTTAGTGCTCCTACAATTTTTTGATTAATATCTAGGCCCACATTTAATATTCAGTTTTTGTTGAATTAAATATAATTTTAAAGCTAATAACTAATTAGCCCTTGGGTGTGATACATTTATTCACTCGCCATTTTAGCTATAATAGATTAGTTTAGCCTATTTTTTGACAGTTTAAATTCTAACTAAAAAACGCAGACCTTGTTGATATTTTATCGATTAGTAGACTACTTTGAGTTAGAAAATTTGTTAATTTAAATGTTAAATGCTACTTCCAATAATAATTTCCATCGTTTGATGTTCTTTGGTAATAATGCATTTATTTGAAAGAAGGCCTGTCAGGTCAATTCTTTTTATAAATATACTAGTTCGATCTTAATCTGAATATTTTTAGAAGCCAATCTGTAAAATTGGAAATTAATGGTTTCCCTATGGGACTTTCACGACATCCTGCATGAATTTCACTCTATTTATTAAACTCCACCTTTTATTCATATATTACCAGATTCTGATTCCAGATTCTAATTCTAAATCTTCATACTCTTTAGCTGTCTATCCTACTTTCTGTTAGCAATAAATGACACTTTATATCCATATAGGTGGGATTTCCGCTATTCCTATACTGTTAACTGTGATGCCTGGCAGTTTTGCAGGAAAGCTTACTAGTAAATTTTAAAAAAATAGTTAAACTTACAATTTCCTCGCTTTCAGTTTTTGTGATGATTTTGCTCTGCTCCAAATGCGCCAACACTATAGTTAAATTTGTCAAGTGGTTTATTAAGAAAACAAGATTTTGTGTAATTTCGTCTTCCATTGTATTGATTGGGAATAAAATGATTAGTTTAAGCACAGAAAATTGCAATGTAACCACACGTAAGGAAGTTAACCACGCTAATTGCAGAATCGTAATATGGCTGAAGAGCGCGCGGTGTGCGAGGTCGGTGATCTGTTGGCAGTTGGCTTTGGACTTTGAATGGGTGAGGTTGGAGGATGGTGATAAGCGGGAGAAGGAATATTTTGTTTTGTTACTATATCGTTATGGAATTAGGCCTAATGTAGGTAATAACCATACGTCGGAATTTTATTTATTTAAAATCGCAAAAAATTTACACGAAAATTTACCAAAAAATGGTAAAAATTTTTCATAAAATTTTACCAAAAAATGGCAAAAAATTTTTTATAAAAATTTACCATGGCAAGAATTTTTTTCTAAACAGTTTTTTTATTTCGGCAAAAATATTATCTATATATATACACTTTTTACTGTCTCAAATTGAGATTGTCAAAAGACAGCAAAATAATTCAATACTATAATAAAATTGAAAAATAAAAATAACGAAATATGAAAGGAGTATTATATCGTAAAATTATGTATGAAATTTATAAAGATGGTTTTGAAGAATAGATGTAGATCCTTTGACAGCAGCAAGTGCAACTTGCTCCAATAAATCAGATGGCAAGTTAAACCTTTTGCAAAATGCTTCAAGAAAAGTAGTAATTGTTCCACGGGCACCAACAAATAATCCTATTACTTCAAAAGGATAATTTATAGAATAAATTCTTTGGAGGTCCGGGATACAGGCTTGATAAATATTTTTCTTCTCTAAGTCAACTGTTATAGCTTGATCATTGGTAGTTTCAAATCTTACAGTAGGATCCAAAATCAGAGCCGAATGTTCTAAATGGTTTATGACAATAATATCGACACGTCTGTTCGAATCATTATTAGCAATTGTTTGAATTTCTTCATATACATCCAATCCTTTGTCCCTAAATGCATTTGCAATAATTGTCCTGATCTGATGATGTCTGGAATTGCGATGTTGTAGTCCAAAAGGACAAAAACCAAGAATATGGGGTAAAGTTTCGTTAGTCTCACTGCATCTTCTACAGTGGGCCCCATCCTGGGATCGTCCGGGAATAGATCTACTTGCTGTGACATTCGGAATCATTTTTAGATAATGATTCCATTCAGTGCTAGTTAAGCCTGTCTTGAAGAAAAGGGATTTATTAATTTTTTCACATTGTTTGAACTGATTAACTCCTTTTCCATGAAAATTAAGGGAACATCATGAAGTATATTCTTTATTTCTTAATATTTCTCGAAGTTTTTGAGAAACTTGTCTCACTGATAGTGATGGTATGTCTATACATTGTACTTCTTCCTCAATGCCCATCCTTTGTAAACATTTTTCCTGGTGGTTTTGTAAATCACGTAATTCTAATACATATTTATTGTTGAATCTTGATAATGTCAGGCTGATTTTAAAATTTTGTAACGGAGCTTCCCATAAAGAGTGTATGACACCTAATCCTTTATGCTTGGTGCTTGAATACATGCAATTGTTTGGAAAATCAAAAGCCAGAAACTCTACCTAAATAATCAGGTGATAAATATAGAACTGCATGTATTATACCAATTCATTATTGCACATTTAATCTTCAATTTTAAAATCCAAACTTACCATCTTAAAATCATACACATTTCAATAATATAAAAACTTAATCCAAACTTAACATCTTAAAACATATATATTGCAATATTAGAATGTAGTCCAAACTTGCCATCTTAAAATCATATAAATTTTAATATTAAAATTTAATCTAAACCTAATATCTAACTTCTAAAATTCCAGACCAATTTAAAATCGGATACATATAATACGTTAAAATTCAATCCAAACGTTATATCGTCCTTATTATCTTAAATTAAATTTTTAAAGTTGAAATTAAATAAAGTCAACAAAACGGGCGAAATTGCCCCAATTGAAAAATCATATGGTTAAATAATAAGGTGAAACCATTGAGATTTCAACATTTTCCATACTCATGTTTTGTCGCCGTGGGTGGACTCAAAAATGCCTTGTGCATACTAAAACATTATAACAACAACAATTCAATCGACAAGAAATAAAGACGGAAATTCTCAGTTTTACTTTCTGCATATTGCAATTTTTCTTGTAATTTAACTCTAACTACAACGACACTAAAATGTAATTTATGAAAGCCCCTCTTAACCTTGGATAATCTTGTCACTGTAGGCTTATTGAATAGATAATTTATGCAAATGCATTTATTTTATTGTAAGTTTCATTTTGAAAATTTTGAAAAAAAATTTGAACATACAATATTCTGGAAATTGCCAAAATATTTTCTTAAGATTTTTTTATGTCGAAAATTTTATGTAAACTTTTTTTATATAAAAAAATTTTACTAAAACTTTAAATTTTTTATAACTCAAAAGTGTAAAAAAGTTTACTAACACTTTTATATTTTTGAAATCCTCAGTGCATGATTCGTGTAGATACGAAGTCTCAGAACTCTAAGAGAAGGCTGTAAAAATTTTACTTAAATAAAATTCCGACGTCTGGTAATATAACTATTTATGTAATTTTGTAAATCCACAGTAAACCTGACTGAGCAGTGAGCACCTGGTTCAAAGCGTTATCAATCTTATCAATAGATAAAATGACTTTGCATGTGCGGCATAGGTGTGTACAGACTACAGACCTATACTTTTTATACAAATTGATAGAGACAGTAATATTATGTTCGGTATTTATAGACATTATACATTTGCATATAGAGATGGAGTTCAATTGCATTCTGAATGCTGGAATTATTGTCTTCCCATTATCATATTTACCATAATTACAACTTACTGCATAAATAATTGATACACGCAAAATCTGGTTAACTTTTCACACAAATGGCAATTGCAGTTGGGATTTGAGGGTCAAAAAGGCAAATAATCGTTTTCGTTTGGTGTGCCGAAATGACTAATGTCATTCCTTCGAAGCATAAGCCTATTAACTTAAGCATTAAGCCTTATGACATCATGATTGGGAACCGAAAATTAGGAATACAATTCTAACTATAGATCAAATGCTCTGGATTATGCCAATCCGTTTTTAAATAACATTAAATGTCAGGGTACCCACTTTTGCTCAAAATTGCTATTATATTAGTAATTGGCAGTTTGCATGTATTAAGTTTTAGTTATGACTTAGCTAGGCTACGCTTATTATTTATTAGTAGCATTGCATCTTACTATAGTTGTATATGAAAAAAAATAATAACAGTTAATTATGATATTATGATGTTATATGAGTTAAAGCTTATATGAATTTAATGCTACTACTTAAGCAAAGTTTATGTATACTGTTTCGTCTGTGGTAAAGAAAATAAAATAATTTTGTGACATTTCAATGAATTCATATTATTAGTACAAACTACATACCAATATGTTGCTTTTATAATATCACTTTTAAAGTACTACTTTCAATTCAGAATTTATAATTGTAAACACTGAAGGGGTTCTTTCTGATCTTCATTCCAACAGATAAAGCTCCTCAATTAACTAACGATTGTAGGTCAAAATTTTTTGCAATTCTCCAAACATCTTTAACTCAGTTTTATTCCCAAAATATATTAAACACTCACGGTTTCATTTTTAAAATGGTTTCGTTTCATAAACACTTACTGATTGATAAAGTTCATGGCCTTTGATTTCAACTCCATGGCTGTATTTATATCAGCTTGGATAAGCAATGGATCTAATAACCAAAAAGTGCATCAAAGATGTTTCCACCCTGATGGGACGGTATTACAAAATGTAGTATAATGTATCCGTTGTAAAATATCATACAATAAAAGGCAGTCTGAAAACAAGTAAGTATTTGAAAATAAAGTTTGCTTTCCCAAGGAATTTATAATACTATAATACATTGAATTTCAGTTGACATTTTTATTTACAAATAGGGTATAGTAACCAAAAATTTTCATTTCATTTTCAAAACTGTTCATTTGTGGATGAAAGATATGGAACATAGTCACACAGATGACATTCTTGGTTTAGATCTCCAAACAAAAAAAGTTGTAATGGAACTACTGAGTATAGGAGTGAACAACCCAAATCAAATAATTGCTGATTGTGCCCAAAAGGAACCTTACTTCCGAAAAACAATAATATTACCTACCAATACATTTAAATATTCTAATTTTGACATGGGTTTTGTACAACTACAATATATTGCCTATACCAATACATTGTGAGGAGACTCCTCACCACCCACTACCACCCTCATTAACA
Source organism: Tomocerus qinae (assembly GCA_020055645.1). Classification (NCBI taxonomy): domain Eukaryota; kingdom Metazoa; phylum Arthropoda; class Collembola; order Entomobryomorpha; family Tomoceridae; genus Tomocerus; species Tomocerus qinae. The sequence continues at coordinate 36,079,544 of CM034546.1, read as the reverse complement.
TCACGTCTCTAATATTCTAATTGAACTCCTACCTCCCACTTTGAGACTCCATATACTCGGAGAGACGGAGACTCTCTCGCCAGTTGGTCGGGAACCCTCGTCGTCGTCAGTCAGTCAGTGTCGGGTTTTGGGGAACTTAGAGTAAATACGATCGTGTCATAATTTCGAGAGTAATAAACCACTACTTTGTCTGTGTCCAAATCTCGTCGTTCTCTCTTTTGTGCAGTCATTTCACTCATCCCGATCATAAAGTCTAGCAGTTTTAGGTGCATTGAGCCGAACCAGAGTCAGGAATACAGGGAAACGGGCATCTTTCAGTCTAACCCGGATTTCCTCCTGATAACATTTCAAATTGACTAATGGCTAATTGTTTTATGCGTAAAGGCTGATATCTTTTGTAACGTAAAGACGATTCATTTGTTTAAAGAAATGTGTTGCGGAAAATATCATTAAATTTAAAGTATCATATTTCTGCAGGTATATTATTTAGATCATATTTGACTTATTTTAGTCAAGAATTGATGTAATAAAAATCCTTACATAAAATGTTATCCCTGATCGAAATTCTATTCTGTTTCCACAAAGGGGGGATGGGTGGACTCGGGGCCCTTAAATTTGAAAAATGGCAAATCATTTTCTAAAAATAGGCCGAGAATTGCAAAAATTTTACACGAATACGACTTTATTTGGTAACTATGATTGGTTCCAATACGTAATACGTTACGTTTGGGAAGAAATTGCTCAAAATGGGGAATGATTTTGGTAAAATTTTGGATAAGGGGAAAAACATTGTTTTATTTATCTATATTAGAAGATATGAAACGTGTTATGTTCCACATTTTGAATGTTTTAGTTCAAGAACGTATTTTACTAATTTCGACGATTTTGGTTATTATATAAGATCTTGTGGCGTAGTTTTGTCTTGGCGTTTTAATTGTTTTGACCACTGCTGTCTAACCATACGGTAAGTCGACACTGACACCAATTTTCAAACTTCCTTTTTGGATCTGGTTTTTAACTACAGCCATACAAAAGATGACTAACGATATTTTTCAGTTTGCCTGTGACCAAGAATAAGCTTGCAAATCGTCGAAAACACATTTCTAACAGAAAAATAAACGATGAGCTAGCGAGCAGAAATAAATTCCAAAATGAATACCACATGAATTTTCATGGCAAGGCTGATTGGGACAACTTGGTTGCTATCATGAATTGATCTCTCCTTCTTCTGCAAATATCTCCGCAGACAATCAAATTTTTCAAATTTCATTATTTCAAATTTTTCAAATACAAATGAAACTCCCTCAAGTCATTGAGATTTTCCCACAGTTCCATAAGCCCTGACTCGAAGAGTGTACGAAAAGTGTTTAAATTGGTAACGAAGGGCGAACGTAAACATGTAAGATAGCAACCTTTCGGTAACCTTTTTATCTGCAACGAAGTTCGCAAAAAAGTATGTATCTCTAGAATAAGTGTATATACTATAAGCTAGTATTTTAATATCGAGTATTGTATTCTCAAAGTGAGGTAGTTTTATTAACTACTGATTGTAATATAAGTGAGACTCAAATGACGAATAACATTAATCCAAAGATACTAATACATAAATGTACAAATAAGATGGCGATTGTTGATCGCTTAAGTAATAATTTACATGTTGAATAAAATAAAATCTGAATTGTCGTTTATAAGCGTTATATAATGTGTCAATCCTATCGTGTGTATTCGAAATTACATATTACAACAGGTCTTATGCAGAGTTGCGAATATTCCCATTTCCCACCTCTGTTTGCTAGACGTCCGGGAAATGCGGGAAATTGTGATTAATGGGAAATATGGGAAATCAAGCCTAAAAATTTGAATTTTGGCGCAATTTGGGCTCTATTTCCCACTATTTCCCACACTACCCATTTCCCATCCCATTTTGATACCCACATTTCCCAGTGGGAAATGGAAAACTTCCCGTTAGTGGTATTTCCCAGTCGAAACCTTGGTCTTATGTGGTAATAGTATTATGTGAACTACAAATATAACTTGAGTATTTCCAGGTCTTTTAAATGATGATGATATTGCTTTGAACCATAGAAATATGTAATTGACAAAAAATAAATAATAGAATTAAAGTGGTAATTTTTTTTATTACTAACGGTAATATTAATTAAAATTTCAAAATAATATTTGAGAATTATAATTGCAATAAATCTGAAAATTGTTGACGTGAATACAGCATATTTTTAACTCAATTTTTTATAAATACACTTAATGCTACTATTAATGAACGATAACCATTTCCCAACTTAAAACCATTAAAAAATCATTCAATTAATGTTTAGCCGCGCCGGCATAACTAGGCAATGATATTAGCTATGTTTATAATAACAGTCAGCAATTTTCTCTTCTGCACTGTAACTACCACTATTTAGCAGTTTGCAAAATATAGCTTCAAACAACAAACACATAATAATATAGCATTAGGCTTGAATTATGGAGGTGTGAGGAGCAAAAATGTGACTAAGGCGTTTGTCATGCCTTCGTAACAATCGGCAAGATGTTTTTGCTTTACATACTTGAAAGTTCCATAGCGAATCCCATAAGGAAGCAATGCAACAGCCACTTTTCGGGTTACCTTTTGCTTTAGTCTGGATGTTTTAACTTGTAGAATCAGCTTTGAGCTGTAATCAAACAATTTTCCAGCCGCCAACATTATGACTGTAATTGCAATGTAGTTATGGAGAACTACAGACATGAAGAAACCGAGGTGCATATTTGGCAGAATTTTGTGGAACCGAAATACAAGAAGATTAAGTACTGTGGCTACAGAGGTCATGACAAATATGGATGTTGGAAGGTAGATTCTCTCACAACTGCAATTGTAGGCACTGTTGAGAATTTTCAGCGTCCTGTATTCCTTAATTCTTTGTTCCAGAGGCATTTCTCTGTTAAATATTTATGTAATGTTTATTTCAAGTTAATAATTTTAATTCAAAATATTAATTTTTGCCTACCTTAAAAGATTTTGCCAGCGTACGCTATACAGAAGATAGATGACATTATAGAATACCGCAAAAACAAATTGCCAGCATGAAATTACTTTATGATGAAATCCAGAATAAATACTATAATGTAAAGTAGGAAGTGCATTGGAAAAAGTTTGTCCAGGTAATTTTGTGGCATTTGATTTTGACTGATTGACACCAGCAGTAATATTAGGCAGAGCATGTACGGAATTAATGTAAGGAATCCATACGATATGATTTTTTCCAATTTTGATTTTCTCTTTTCTGCAATCCTTGAGAGATCTATCACATTTGGATTAAATTTATATTTATAATTTTTAGCAATTTATGATTTATTAATAGAATAGAAAATATTTTCTTACTTTTAGTACGTTGACTTATTTCTGATATCTGGTTGATGACATACGCCATTTCGTGCTTCCCCTTGAACAGACTCCGGCATGTTACGTGCGTGTCCAAATAGAACATAACCCACATGAAGGACAACACATTTTCGTTGATATTTGTTTGACCACTTTTGATATCTTGAACCAAATATGCAACTTGGTAGATGAGACCAATTAATGTATAGACAATAAATGTCTTCAGAGAGTCTTTTCGTTTTAACGACTTTGACAATTTTAGCCTTTGGTTTAATCGGTCCCATGAGTAGGGAAAGATGCCCAAACTGTAAAATAACTTTACATAAATTCCAAATACTTGCAAACAGATGTTTTCATCTCCAAGATTTAAGACCTGGTTGAGTATTTTCGCCAATTTAATGATGAATGCAAATTTAAATCGTAACATGTTGAATGAGAATATGTATTTCTGAATTTATTACGCTATAAGCTTTATGAAACTGGCACTTTTTAAAATAATAATTGTAAATCACCTTTACATTTTTGAATAAATTGAGTGAATGAGCTGAGAAGGCAAAATATGAAATGTGGTTTCGAAATCTTATACTGATAATGCTATGCGACTCTTATGTCCTATTATATGCTATTTTTATCCTCAAAATAATTGTCTACTTACCCTGCCGTTAGTTAAAGAATATTGCAATCATTGTGCATACTTAATATTGTTAACCATTAGAATACCATTTTAAAATAATTGCCCTGCTACCTTAATCGTCCATGATCAAATAAATAGGAAAAGGCATTAATTATCTACATACTACTTAAACATCAAAAACTTAAATAATGATATAATTAGGCAATAATATAGATTTAATAGCAAGCTTTTTGCGGCGAATATGATAAGCACACGGAGTAAAATTCATATACTTTGACATTAATAGTGCAATTAACCTGCTAATACAGATTTTATTTGATATAGGTAAATGTTTTTCCTGATGGCTTCCAAAATACCATTTTCCTGTCTCTACATGTGGGGAATGTCAATAGCAACAAACAACTTTCAGGAAAAAAATCATTTTTGACCCTGTCAGTAGTTATATGAAAAAAACCTCTTAAAAAGGAAAGCAAAATAACTTTTGAATCCCTGGACGGATTTTGATGAAACTTGGTATGGAGAACCGCCATAAGTATATCTCCAGAGGTATTTTGAAAGAGCAATAACGTTCCAGTTTTTCGATTTCAAAAGACCCGGCAGAGTTTAAAAAATTGGGTTTTTTCGGGTTTTTACCAGAAATAAAAAGTTTTTTCGAACATCTGCTCGGTTCAAATTAAAGAGATTATCAAACTACACTTTAAGGGTATATCAAGTATTTCACTGTCAACGACCCCCGCCCGGTGTCAAAGGTCAAAACTTGGTATTGTGAAGAATTTCACCGTCTGAGGTATCAATCGAAAGCTAACAAGGACCCTGATGTTGCTAAAGCCATTATTTTGGCTAATAATGACCTCTAAAAGAGTTTACGGGTCATATAATGCAACCATACTTCAACATAGATGTATCTGAATACTCACAAAATTGCGACATAATTCCGAAAAAACATCCACATTTCTGCATACTAAACGCAACAATCTGTCATCTAACATATCGTTAAATGTCATTTGTCACGTTAACATGCCAATCCGGGTCGAAGGTAAGTGAAATTTCAATATATAATGACGATTCATAATATCATTTCCTTCCATGCATTAAGTATACACATGGCCGGGCACGGGCCTATGCATTAAATTGGATTCTGAGTACGAGTTACTGTACAATTAAAGGTGACTAATAACCCTAGTTTGTGAATTCGTAATAGTTACCTGCGCTTTTATCATGTCCGAATGACATCCAAAAGCATGTTAGACGACAGATTGTTGCGTTTAGTATGCAGAAATGTGGATGTTTTTTCGGAATTATGTCGCAATTTTGTGAGTATTCAGATACATCTATGTTGAAGTATGGTTGCATTATATGACCCGTAAACTCTTTTAGAGGTCATTATTAGCCAAAATAATGGCTTTAGCAACATCAGGGTCCTTGTTAGCTTTCGATTGATACCTCAGACGGTGAAATTCTTCACAATACCAAGTTTTGACCTTTGACACCGGGCGGGGGTCGTTGACAGTGAAATACTTGATATACCCTTAAAGTGTAGTTTGATAATCTCTTTAATTTGAACCGAGCAGATGTTCGAAAAAACTTTTTATTTCTGGTAAAAACCCGAAAAAACCCAATTTTTTAAACTCTGCCGGGTCTTTTGAAATCGAAAAACTGGAACGTTATTGCTCTTTCAAAATACCTCTGGAGATATACTTATGGCGGTTCTCCATACCAAGTTTCATCAAAATCCGTCCAGGGATTCAAAAGTTATTTTGCTTTCCTTTTTAAGAGGTTTTTTTCATATAACTACTGACAGGGTCAAAAATGATTTTTTTCCTGAAAGTTGTTTGTTGCTATTGACATTCCCCACATGTAGAGACAGGAAAATGGTATTTTGGAAGCCATCAGGAAAAACATTTACCTATATCAAATAAAATCTATCACCTATATTACCTTCAATTACGTGGAAGAAGACAGTAAATAATATAAGAAGCCTTAGACTCGACTTATCAAAACCGATTATTATTTAAACTCTATGAAAATTTGGTTAAAAGTTTGACGTAGACCAAAATAATGGCAACGTACATAATATTTCTTTCAAATACTTAGCGACCGAAGTTTTCCTATATGTTCTAAGTCTTGATTATGTCGTTAAAATAAGCGTTAGTGATTATATGCTATGTATTTCCCGAATTCAAGTTGCAACTTGGAATGTCATTTATGTTAAGGCGTATTAAAATTACAATTCGAAATTATGCATTTCACGTACGCTTCTCAATTCTGCTGTATAGTATTATAGACAACTGGGCCCTTTATATGCTATATAATATTATTATGTGATAAGCAGAGGCACATATTCAGAAATTTAGGGGGGGGGGAAAATAATAATGCAAAAATGGGGTATTTTCGTGAAAAAGATTTTACATTCAAAGTTAAGATTTTTGCAATTTTGGGCAAATTTTGGGTAACATCTCTTTTTCTCAGATTTAGGGCCCTACTGGATACGTGGTTGGTGATAAGCATTACAGTTGATATTGTAGTACGCTTTTCATACTCAAGTTTAACTCCTCAGCCACACAGGGTTCCATATGGAACCTCAAAAAATCAAAATCTCTAAATCGCCCAATTCGGCAATATCCGAGGTCTTTTTGTCGTAGAGTGCCAAACAAAAAAGTTTTTTTCCCAAAAAATTAAAATCTTGGATTCCCCTGATTCGTCTATATCCGAGGAGTTTCCCTTCTAGCACCTATAGTTCCCGAGATAGCAATTTTGGGATTTACGGTCCTTGAGGAGTTAAAATGAAAATTAGTTAATGTACAAAGAATGACCTATTATTTTAATGGATGAGAATGATGGGATTGCAAACAAAGAGTCGGACTAGATGACGTTTGTCCAATATTTATGACAACAATTATGCAATTATTCACTCATTAAAAGGATTAACTCTGTGGAACTAGAGCCAAAATTGTAATAGTCCTTTTTGTTAGCGTACTTTCTATTGATATTTTTGGAAATGGACAGAACATTTACATAGGCAATAATAAATAAAATTGGATTAAAAAATAAATAAATTGCGCGTTTGCGATGTACGGTATGCAAACAAAACGTTACTACTGTTTTATTAAGGACCCGGCATTTATTAAATACCCGGCGTTAAGCTTTGCAAGCTGCGAATTATTTAGAGAACCAAAAACAAATTAATTACTTATACTTTTTTTTAAAGTACTACTTTGTTATAAAGTCAGTCCTTTTTTGCTATTTTACCCTTTACTTTTTTGTCTTATTTAGATGTAAGTGAAAGTAAATTGGGCAAATTGCTACGTCAAAAAAGTAGAAAATGCCGAAAAGGTCTGGGGTTTTAAAAGCTTACGAGTAAGCTCCTTTATTTACAAAAAAGGTATTTACAGTGGCGTAGCTAAAATAAATGTTGTAATGGGTTGGTTTGCTAAAATTAAACAATGACACTTAAGATATAACGTTAGTGCATAATTATAGAGGTTTTATTCTATTAAGCTTGTGAGCGTAGTGGTTTCGTTGTACTTAATTTTTTTCTGTTAATACGGATCGAGTTGCTATAATAGTGAGACATCGCTCCTGTAATTTTGATTTTTATTCAGTTTGTTTAATAAAATTAATTTAATGCGCACTTAGGCTGCTAACTGTTTTTTGAGTGTGACTTTAATCACTTTATATTTTGGTTAAAAATAGATTAGTTTATTTTTTGCATCGTAAAAAAAGTTAACTAGTAACTCGAAACCTAGTCGATATTTTATCATACATTCGCTTTGTGACCAGTGTACAAAATTTACCACTTTTTAGCCTTTTTTACCATCACAGTGGTAAAAATGCACTTAATGGTAAAAATGCATTTAATGGTAAAAATGGTAGATTTTAGCGATTGATTAGACAACTGAGTACAGATACACTAGACTTCCTAAAATATAAGTTTTAAAACTTTATTTCCTATGAAATATTTCCAATTAGCACCTTAATCAATTAAATTAATCATATTTATTTGATTGTACTCCAAAAGTTATAAAAAATGAAGAAAGAAAGATTGGATTTGGTATTGCCCATTTAAAATTGTTGCTAGTTTAATTGCAATTAATTTCTCAATCAGCAAGGATTGTTAGCGCCTCCATTGGTTGAATCCTAATCTAATTAATGAAAAGTTATCAATTTGTGACAACAATGATCATCTGCTAAGCTATTTCATACTTTGGCACCGAATTTTTTCAAAATTCAAACACGAAATTTAAATGAAACTATTTTTTACCATTTTTACCATTTATACCACTTACCACTACATTTTAGGTAGTGGTATTTAACGTTAAATACCATTAAAAACCACTTACCACTGGTAAGTGGTAAATGGTATTTTGTACACTGTTTGTGACTTCTCCAACTGCACAAATTTAATTCAGGTAAATAAAGACCAAATAGAATTAGATTGTCAACTATTTTATACAAACAGACAAAAACGCATATATGGGATAGGAAACTTTCTGAGAAGGTTTAATTCGAAGCTCTAATGGTAATTGCAATGTTGTTTTTATAAAATTGATACTGAGAACTGAGAATCTACTATTTACAAAACAATTTTTCCAATAGTAGACTTGTGTGGACTAACAACTTTGTGATATGAGATAGCAATATAAAATTGCAATAGTTGTAATGCAGTGGAGTGTTGTAATGGTAGTTAGGTAAATGAAAACATAGCTTTCCAAGGCTAAATAATAGAGTTAGATAATCAGCAACTTACAAATATCCATCTTGAGCTCGGCTATTCACGCCTGGAATAAATTGTCACGTAAATGGTCTTATGAAGAGCTCAGTTATAATCAACTTATTGATCTGGTAACGGAATTTGTAATTGCTAAAAGGGAATCAATTAATTAAATATTAAGTTACTATAAACAGTTTAGTTTTTAAGCATTAATTTATTCTAAAGTGTCAGCAGGGTAAGAGCAGTACTTTAACTGATTGGATTATGATGTAATCAATGTAGCCAGTGCATTGTCCAACTGTATATTGTGGACACTCTAATAAAGCTAATGTGAATAGTCTAATATGGCTCATTGCGGTAGTTCCGCTTACATTAAATCTAGAATTAAATTATTGAGGCTAAGCTTTGAGCTAAATATTGTAAATACTGAAGTGAAAAAATATGATTGGTATTTGAATGTAAGCTTGACACCTTGTACCCAAGGCTCTTATCCTTTTCAAATAATTTATCATGTGAAACTCCATCCAATTGACACTGCCCTTTAAATGCTGATTCAAGTCATTCAAGAGAGATGATTTGTAAAATATTTCAATGAACAATACGATTTCAAGAAATATTTGAGAGATACAATATCCTATTCCAAACTGAAGCATAAGGAATCTCATAAGGAATCACGCACATTGCTATTCCATTAAAATCCATACACCATTTCTTCATTTGTGGATACTTGGATCATTTGTCACTCTTCTTCTGGAATGGTACTACTGGCACTCTCCAGCGGATAACATAAGCATTGACTATCATTATACCAGGTATATTATAATAATTTAATCAAATTTATACAGTACAATTTAGTTTTTAATAAAAATCAGAACTGCCCACAGTTTTAGCATAAGTAAGAAGTGAATTTATTAAATTATTTTATATTATAATATATAAACTTATTATTTTTAACCCATTAGAATAAAACTTCTTTTAACAGTGCAACTTACATTTTTATACATTAATATGAATAATTTAAATAAATTGTTATACCAACAAAATTTCGTTTACGTTTAGGGGATGTAGTATGACCAGAATGAAGGATACTGTGCAATGGAATAAATAATATAACTCGCTTGGAGAACTAAATATGTTTGTACTACTCTTTTGTTTAGAATTAGTGGAGAGAACCAAGTACAAGAATCAGAGTTCCTACTGTCATCTATCTAAAAATGTTAAGAGTAGTGTCTTCCACATTAGCAAAGAACCTTTGTCGAGCAAAGAACCTTTGTCGGGTAACCTCGGGTAAACTGCTTTGGGGTACATTATTGAAAACATTAATTGTTACATTAATCTACGTGCTAATAAATGGATTATGCTTACAAGCTTAAGCTTAACCATACATTCAATCACCAGTCTCAGAAATAATCAAATAAGAGGTCAAAAAGTCACATTCTCATGTTAACAGGTTAAATTGAAGGACTAATAATTTATTTTTGCCGACAAAATTAATTGTTATATGGTGCCATTAATCTTTAACAGTTGCCAACTGTCTGAAACAGGCACGTATTCAGAAATTTGGTGAAAGGGGGGGCGGAACCAAAAATAATAGCAAATGTAACACAAGCGTGAAAAATTTTAGCAATTTTTGGTCTTTTATGGAAAAAATCTTCTCTTTTTCTCAGATTTAGGGATGGGGCGCTATTGCTTGGTCTGTAGTGCATATCGAGTGGTAAAAATAAATGAGAAATATTAAATATGGACTTTGTAATTATAAAATAGTAAATATGAAGTCATTGGGCAAAGATTTCTTTAATCAATCGACTATCAAAGTACACATTACCAATTGGAGATTATAAATCATGTGGCTTACAATTTAAAAGTAACTAGCCAAAAAAAGTCAACGCATAATACTTTAAAGCATCAATACAAACACAGATACCATAAATAGAACTAAAATTGTGTTTATTATAAAATGATAGTCAATAATTTTTGCATAAATTAGCAATGATATTCATTAATAGTTAGTCAACAGCTTAGCAATTAGTTTCCAATAGTCATTAAAAAGTAAGATGTCAAAATTATTATCTAAATAGAAAAATCAAAATTATGAATTACTAGGCAGCCAGTATTATAAAGTTAGTCTATACTAGAAATAGGCCCGTTCTCCGAACGGGAAAAATGGGTAACCTCTTAATGGGGACGGTAGATCAGAGATCATGAGGATGCATTATGCATTAAAAAAGTATGAAAATTAACAGATTAAAATGTTTAAAACATTGCTTGCTGCATTGCTATAACATCCTACGGACGGGGAAAAAATACAATACTTATCGAATCAACATAATAATAGTGAACCAAATTTAACATCATTTAACTAAACAGCGAAATTAAAGTAAATAAATGTCTGAAGTCCTTTCATCAGCGCCTGATTTTTATTATATCATTAATATTACATGGACATAATATATAATTTTAAATCCCCCCGTCAATTTACATCACCCCGCGTCATTTTACATTACCACATCATTGTAAATATACGTCATTTTACATAACCCCATCATTGTAAATAGACGTCATTGCAAATAACCCCGTCATTTTAAATGGACGTCATTGTAAATGACCCCGTCATTTATTTTAAATAGACGTCATTGTAAATGACCCCGCCATTTATTTTAAATAGACGTCATTGTAAATGACCCCGCCATTTATTTTAAATAGACGTCATCGTAAATGACCCCTTCATTTATTTTAAATAGACGTCATTGTAAATGACCCCGCCATTTATTTTAAATAGACGTCATCGTAAATGACCCCGTCATTTATTTTATATAGACGTCATTGTAAATGACCCCGTCATTTTAAATAGACGTCATTTAAATGACCCCGTCATTTTAAATAGACGTCATTTAAATGACCCCGTCATTTTAAATAGACGTCATTTAAATGACCCCGTGATTTTAAATAGACGTCATTTAAATAGACGTCATTTAAATAGACGTCATTTAAATGACCCCGTCATTTAAATGACCCCGTCATTTAAATGACCCCGTCATTTTAAATACACGTCATTTTAAATAGACGTCATTTTAAATAGACATCATTTTAAATAGACGTCATTTTAAATAGACATCATTTTAAATAGACGTCATTTTAAATACACATCATTTTAAATAGACGTCATTTTAAATAGACGTAATGGCAAATTACCCCATATTTTAAATAAGTGGCATTGTAAATGACCCCACATTTTAAATAGGTGTCATTTAAATAACCCCGTAGTTTTAAATAATTTTGTCGTTTAGAATCATCCTTTCATTTTGAATAACCCCGTTGTTTTAAATCTATAAACGTCATTTTAAAAAATTTCGTCATTTTAAAAATTCTCGCCATTTTAAACATTCCTGTCATTTTAAATAATTTCTTTATTTTAAATATTCCTGTCATTTTAAATATTCACGTCATTTTTACCTCTTCATTTTAAGTAGCTCTATTATTTTAATTAGCTACCACTATTTTAATCGTCCTCGTTGTTTCTATCTATTTTCTACCTACCCCGCTACAATTATGAACCAATCCTATGTCAAGTCAAGTCAACCTATACAATCCACAACCAAATAATACTGACTAAATAAACCTTGCCTTGCTATTAATAGTTTGACTCCGCTGCGGTCGCCCCGTTCGAAGTGAAAGGGACACTAATCTCTTTACATGGCGGAGGCCTGCCTGCTTAAAGAGTAGGACTTTGTGAAATTTTTGAAATTCACTGGCAAAATATTTTCTACTAAAAAATAAAAAACTGGAGTGGCTACCGTCTTTATTAGTAAGTCGAGAAGGTCAGGAAAAAGTTTGGTAAAGATCGGATGAAAACTGTAGGAGGAGTATTTGAACACAGCGTGACAGATCGGAGCGTTTTCTCCCACTCCTTCAATGTTAAAATTCGAAATTCAAAAAATCATAAAACGATTTCTATGAAAGATATCGTTTTGAAACTCGAAATTTGGGGTTCTGACTATGATGTGCCCATGCAGTAAAAATTTGAAAGTCGTAAGTTGATGTTAAAGAACATTTCTCCGGCTATTATTATATAGATATCTGTGATAATACAAGTTAGCGTTAGTTACTGTCTAGGCATTAAGCGTAGTCCTGTTTAACACTTAACATATAATTTTATCTAACTTATAGGAGTGGAGCACATACGCTACTATAATGAGTGATCTTTTTTGCCTTTTATTTGCGGAATGTCAAAATTGCTTCCATTGTTCCCAGGCTTATAGAATATAAAAATTTGATGATTTTACTGCGACGAATGATAGAATATCGTCCGACATGAATTGGGCATGGCTGGCAGGATTTTACAAATTTCTTGAATATCTTTTTCTGAAACCCAGAATAACTGGGGCTAGAAACATGTTTCCATGAGTCGATTGTAGAGGAGCTGTCTTCAAATGTGTGGCAAGCGGTATAGAGGATTGTCGCCCAAGTAAAATTTTGCAAAGTAGCCCAAAAGATTAAAGCTAGTAGCAATGTGTTGTCGAAGTGAGAATAGTTGACGATGGCCAAGAAATATGACAAGTATACTTGTCTTTTGTATATAAATTGCAAGATGAGGACAACAGATGAGTAGACTGCATTGACTTGTTTAATAGTCAACTGACATAATCTGTATATTTGACATACTTTTTCAATTTCTCGGAATTCACGAACAGTACGATAGCTATCCTTGTCAAACCTGGAATTGATGTTTGATTAAAATAAAGAACCTTTTTTAAAACTTATTAATTTATTTATATTTAAAATTTTCCAATTCATACACTGAAAAAGGGAAATGATGTAAATTAAAAGTTGGAGTAAAGTAATTTTTAATTGATGCATGCAAATCGACAATTTTTAGTTATTTTAGTAAGTTACCTCAGTTCGTCGAAAATTGGTAGGAGAGAGAAGCCAAATACCAGTACTATAGCTGCATGCATCATTGTAAAGGCAAATGCACCGAATACAAACCAAATGTGCATTGCTGCCAGAGGAATGAATATAAAATAACTGTCATGAAGTGATGTTAGGAGAAATGGCGTGAACGGATGTAAAATTATTATTCCAACTCCAAATAGCAATGGGCTGGTTACGGTGATTATCAGGCCGTTCAATAAAAGGGCATCCAGAGTAACGTATCGGTTTTTGTATTTCTTTTTGAAATACACATCTGTTTCAAACCAAGGGTAATAAAATAATCATTTCCTGTATATAATAGAAGGTGCATGAACATTTATACAAGTTATAGAACTGAAGTCAATCATAGTTTACCGATTATGATTTTTATGAAATTGATTAAAGGTCTTATACGAGTCAAATGTTGTATGTTTTAAAATTATAGCACTTATAGAATGACCATGGTCAAATCACAGTGAGATTTATAAATTAAAGAATATATAAATTCTATTATTGTATGTAAACCTAGTACTATTATTTTTTCAATTTAATTCACTAATGTCTTAAAAATTATATTTAAAAAACTATTTGTTTTAATAGCAATATAATGGTCACTAAAATTAGGAGACCAAATAATATTTATATCCAAACAACCGAAACCATTATGTTATTGTTCTTTTATACATAGTATTTCTGTATTCAATGAAATTATTATTAAAATCTGTTAGTAGTATACTTGTATAAATAGGACTAATAGTTTTTATTTACCCAGCTTAATACTAAAATATTTTCAAAAACCTTTGAGGACAAAATGGTAATAATTATTAGAAAGCCATTTTCTTATTTAGTAAAAGGTAGTACTTACTACGTAGTTGAGTGATTGTATGGATTAGATCGTTGAGACACTCTACCAGTGTTTGTTTTTTCCAGAGTGTGACGTGTACCAATACCATTGGAATTGTCATGGCCAAACCGACGACGTAGAAGAGCGATGATAAAATTCTATCTCCCCAAACCGTTTCGTAGACACCTCTTATAAAATTGTAAAGCCAATATAAATGAGAGTACAGAATGAAAATACGCCACTTGGCTCTGATGTATTTATTCGTATACATTTTTAGATATTTTCTTGGAAATTTTACATCCCATGTAAATGGAACACTTCCCCAAAAGTTACCCCAACTTACGTACAAAGCTATTAGTTTAACTGAATATGCTGTCACCATTTTCAATTATTTTTATGAAAAATAATAGCCTAATAAAACTTAACCTAATCCTGACTAGTTAATTTTATGCCCTATGAGAAATGACGAAAAAGTATTATTATTATTATTACAAAATACAAAGTTAAAATACTGACAATTTTATATTTGAAATGTTTTGCAACGTTGATTTTTATTCTATTCTATCTGGGAATAAAAAAGTATTCTGCGGTGCTGTTGTGGAAAGTATAAAATCCTATACTTGAGATTTATATTTATATAGGGTCCAAAAACCAATATCTGTAATGGCACATGAAGAAATCGGACATGTAAAGGAATTGCCATATATAACGCATACTTGACGTTATGCTTAATTCTAAGAAACTTTTATGATATAGGTATATTAGTAGCAAAGCATACCAACAGAAAATAATGCCATAGTGGTGGTATTATTATTTTTTAAGAAAACTTAATAAAATTACTTTTGAGAATTGAAAGGGAATCATTGATTACAAAAATGTGTTCCTACCTATACGAACTCAATAATAACTAGTAATATACTTAGAATATTTACATGTCTATAAAATAAAGGTGCGGTAAAGACTCCAATACACAAAATTGAGCCGTCTTAAAATTATTACATGTTAAATATTATTTAGTCAACTATATGTATTGTAATTCAGCAACTACGTCAATGGACATCGTGTCGCCTTTACAAGAGCGTTATTGAGTAATAAGGTTTTAATAAATGAAGAAATCGGCAAAACCATAACAACAAATAGCTTATACAGAGAATCGCTTGAAGACAATTGCAAACAATTCTTAAGTTATTGTTATTATGCTTATAGACGACTGGGCAGTCCTATAACGTGGTCCAGACTACTTTTTAATCGACTGATGGTGCATCTAAAGTTTGGGGAAATTAAAAGTTTAAAAAAGCTACGAAGTTATAGTTAATTACTAATAATTACTAATAATAAAAAATAGTGTCATACATAGCTGTGATTTTGTATTTATAAATGAAATATTTGTATCCAAGTAATTTTATTGAAATTGAACATGTTTTAAACATTTATTTTTGTAAGAAATTTGAATTTTCCATGATAACATGCTATAAGGTAGTTAGTATTATGATATAATATGGTTTGTACAATTAATATATTAATATATTATACGCTATGGTCATAATATTTATTTAGGGCTCAAATATAATGCATTTATTGCTGTGAGTGTTTGTATGACAATACATGGTAAATGATTAGGTAATAGTACAAATGGAAACATTTTGGAAACAAAAAAACGCCATTTTAGTGGTACAAATTTATTGGCTCATATTTTGAAGATGTTGATTTACTACAAAACGCCATTGCAGCAATGATGCTTAAAATTTGATTACTGGATAATTCAGTTAGGGTTGTGTTGTTCCATCTCTATCAAATTGGCTAGATTTCCGTTAGTGATAATATTCGTATGATTTCCATTTCATTTATCTTTTCCCATTTTATTTGATTAGGAATTTCGTAAATAATTGAAATCCAGACAAGGCCATTTTAATTATAGGCTTAGACGTACTTTAAATATTTTCTGGTGTATTTCTAGAGAACACAATATGTACTAGGGTAAGTAGTCGGAATGGGAGGTTCGGTTAAACTGGGTCACTCTATCCAGGAGTCAGTGTACAAAATATCATTTACACTAACCAGTAGAGTATTACTGATTTGATTTTAATGGTATTTATTATTACATACTAATTACCTACATGGTAATAAATTGTATAAATTTAGTAAAAATTATAAGTTTGAATGGAAATTTGAATGGAATTTAATTCTAAAATACGAAATAACTTAGGAACTGGCGATTTTGCATATCAATTTTTCACTTTGATGCGTGCTCGAATAAAATATCTCGCACGTTTACAAGTAAAATTACTGTACTAAATGCGTAAATATAATGTCATTTAAATGGTATCTTTTCACCGTTGTGTTGACTATTCGTTCACTGAAAATTTAAATAGAAATGTTAATTTCATGTTCTCTAGAAAAAATATAGAACATTGAAACTTATATCACTAAGCTGTCATAATTTAACATAATTACCATTACGGGCATTTTACCACTACTGTGATGGTAAGTTACCATAACAAGTGGTAAAAAGTTTATGGCTTTTAATTGACGCGAATAATTTTATTTCAACCAAATTTTGTGTAACACGTCTTAAATTCCATTCTAAAGGTAATAAATCAAAGCCAATCTAATTTTTGTCAAGACTACTATTGACTTCATTATCATCTCTACAATCCTAACTAAACTACTTAATAATTTATCGTAAAATTGAATTTCATAATTCTGTTTAACTAGTACACATAGCCGGATGTCAAAAATTTAAATACTATAGCAAAAAAATCCATTGTTTTACATTTGAATTTTATTAATGGATATATTGAATAGGCCATTGTGTAATCTTTGTCTTATGACACCTACATTACCTTGTTATAATACGGCCTGGTATGGTGGTTGTTTATCCTAACAAATTACACAGTAGTTACCCCATTACTATGCAAAGTACTAGGGTTGTGGCTTTAGCTGGTTTGATAATTGACAGATTTTATTTGATATAGGTAAATGTTTTTCCCGATGGCTTCCAAAATACCATTTTCCTGTATCTACATGTGGGGAATGTCAATGGCAACAAACAACTTTCAGGAAAAAAATCATTTTTGACCCTGTCATTAGTTATATGAAAAAAACCTCTTAAAAAGGAAAGCAAAATAACTTTTGAATCCCTGGACGGATTTTGATGAAACTTGGTATGGAGAACCGCCATAAGTATATCTCCAGAGGTATTTTGAAAGAGCAATAACATTCCAGTTTTTCGATTTCAAAAGACCCGGCAGAGTTTAAAAAAGTGGGTTTTTTCGGGTTTTTACCAGAAATAAAAAGTTTTTTCGAACATCTGCTCGGTTCAAATTAAAGAGATTATTAAACTACACTTTGAGGGTATATCAAGTATTTCACTGTCAATGACCCCCGCCCGGTGTCAAAGGTCAAAACTTGGTATTGTGAAGAATTTCACCGTCTGAGGTATCAATCGAAAGCTAACAAGGTCCCTGATGTCGCTAAAGCCATTATTTTGGCTAATAATGACCTCTAAAAGAGTTTACGGGTCATATAATGCAACCATACTTCAACATAGATGTATCTGAACACTCACAAAATCGCGACATAATTCCGAAATTGCATGCACATTTCTGCATATTAAAGACTTCCATGTGTCGTATAACATGCTTTTGGATGTCATTCGGACATGAGAAAAGCGCAGGTAACTATTACGAATTCACAAACTAGGGTTATTAGTCACCTTTAGTTGTACAGTAACTCGTACTCAGAATCCAATTTAATGCATAGGCCCGTGCCCGGCCATGTGTATACTTAATGCATGGAAGGAAATGATATTATGAATCGTCATTATATATTGAAATTTCACTTACCTCCGACCCGGATTGGCATGTTAACGTGACAAATGACATTTAACGATATGTTAGATGACAGATTGTTGCGTTTAGTATGCAGAAATGTGCATGTTTTTTCGGAATTATGTCGCAATTTTGTGAGCATTCAGATATATCTATGTTGAAGTATGGTTGCATTATATGACCCGTAAACTCTTTTAGAGGTCATTATTAGCCAAAATAATGGCTTTAGCGACATCAGGGTCCTTGTTAGCTTTCGATTGATACCTCAGACGGTGAAATTATTCACAATACCAAGTTTTGACCTTTGACACCGGGCGGGGGTCATTGACAGTGAAATACTTGATATACCCTCAAAGTGTAGTTTAATAATCTCTTTAATTTGAACCGAGCAGATGTTCGAAAAAACTTTTTATTTCTGGTAAAAACCCGAAAAAACCCACTTTTTTAAACTCTGCCGGGTCTTTTGAAATCGAAAAACTGGAATGTTATTGCTCTTTCAAAATACCTCTGGAGATATACTTATGGCGGTTCTCCATACCAAGTTTCATCAAAATCCGTCCAGGGATTCAAAAGTTATTTTGCTTTCCTTTTTAAGAGGTTTTTTTCATATAACTAATGACAGGGTCAAAAATGATTTTTTTCCTGAAAGTTGTTTGTTGCCATTGACATTCCCCACATGTAGATACAGGAAAATGGTATTTTGGAAGCCATCGGGAAAAACATTTACCTATATCAAATAAAATCTGTCTAATTATTGCGTGCTACGGTCGGTAGTTCATCTTGTTATCTTGAAGTTGGTCAGCGAGAATGAGTTTCTGTCGTCCCATGCCAGCCAGAATGCAAAGTCACTAGGGCTAGTTTGAACACCTGCTTTGCATATTCTTGCCCGGTCAGTCTATCCGATGAGGTCTTATAACATCTATAGTCCAGATTAGCGTATTGAAGATATCACTTACAGGCAGAAGAGTATGCATTTCGGCTCCGCCGCGAGTAATCAGCATATCTCGTAACTCGAGTCGAGGTAGTCTGGAGTTCTCCAACACTGCACTCATGGGTAATCACAAAAGTATCCGGCGAAATCGGGAAAACAATGACCTTTCGGTTAAGAACCATCCGATATTCCACTAAATCTTGTCCCGCCGCACATGTTGAGACCAATTTCGTTCTTCTAGGTGCATATTTTTACAGGTAAAACTTCCAGGACCGCCACGCCACGTCGCACACAACCTACCTCGTCAAAGCCAACCACCAAGTCAACCAACTATACAGTATATAAATAAGTACTATCCAGCTTACCTAGTATTTGACGTACAATAATTAAATCATGGTATTTGTTTGACGTAATCTACACGACTTGATATTTATTACTTTTAAACATTCGGCTTAAGAAAACCTGAGGGAAAAATTTTAAAAATGGTGCCATGAATTACACAGGGGATACCAATACTTACTTTCGAGAGACCTAACCTAACCTAATTGAAACAATAACATTGATAGGTTATGATTTACCCGAGCCAAACATTCTGGTAATGGAAAAGCGTAAAGCTAACAACAGTAGTTTTCCCGATTCAAGTTAACATAGTCAGGAGGTTATGAAGATTCACCGCCGGATGGATATGTGTTGGTTGTGTGTGTCGGGGAGTTATAGGTGACTCGTTGGGTAGTCCTTCGGAGAAAACGTCAAACCTCGCTGATACAGCTATTGGCACTTTAACAGTTAGTGACACTTTATATAGTTAGTAATATAATTAAGGCACAGGGTTCTATTACAAATGAGCAATTTAAAGATTATTGTGACACTAAATTACTGAATTATATAGATGGGATGGGGAATAGTGAGCAATCCTAGAAAAGTGAGTCAGCTGAGCAATTGCGACTCAAAATTGGGATTGTGATCGAATTGGGTTAAAATTTTGGGCATGATAAAATGGGAATTCTAAAAATGGCGGGGGATTTCTTCCTTAGGTCTTGACGGTATGGCCATGTCCAGCATTCTCTGTCGAGCTTTTTCCAATTCCCTATAATATTTGACCATACAACCACGTCGTTCTTGTTGCCTCCGGGTATTAAATTTCGAATTCTAACTTTCCTATAGAATTGTACTGCGCAAGCAGCACGTAGGAATTCTATATTTTTCTTGTTATGAACGGAGAGGATGGGTCTGAGTCTGAGATGCAATGATATGGAAGGGATGGAGTCGAGTTCCTATATGGGTTGGCCGTCCTATACTTGTATAGAGATAGGAAAATAGATAGAAATGTGAGTTTCTATCTAACAATAGATTCTTTTGTAATGAACTTTTTATCAGTGAAGAAATATCGCGCTTATTTATTAGGCCACGACTTCACTAAGGTGCCTTGCATTGAATCCAATGGAATGCTTCCATTCGATTTAAAATTTTTGCCGCCTTCGCATTCGTTTCCAAATTCGAAAACTTTGCGAAAACCTCTGAGTTGACTAATTGTATACAGTTAAACTACCCCTTAACATACAACAGTATAATCTTTTTTATGTCGTCATAGTTTAAGTTTTGAGTTACTCTGCGCGCTATATGACGAATATCACTATTGGCATGAAAAATCTTGCCTGCATGATTGTTATTCCTGCAAAATCTGTCGCGACATACATACGTTCACGTATTAAAAACATTTAATATTAGTTCTTCCCACAGAATTTTATTATACTACCTAGTATATAGACTAGAAGCACGAAGCGAGCCAGGCGAGTGGATAATTGCCGCTTGCCTGGCCTCAGCGCCCCTTGACTGACGTCGCGAGTGCGAACTAAACAGGAGAACACAGTAGAACACTACAACTTGCACTTCGCTCATCATGTCATGATTGGTGTGTTTGTATTTTCTTGGCTCGCGGCTGCCGATTTCACTCAAAGTTCGCCACACAAGCTGCTAGCTAAACTGTACAGTATGTTGGACAAGGCCTAAAGCAGAAGGCAGAGGCTTTGGTTCTTCCTAATTCTCAATAGCTTGCATAACATTTAAGCCAAATATGTGTTTAATAATGCAGTTGGGATAACTATTTCTACAAAATAGTAATTATAACTATTTGTATGCTTTAACTTGGAAGTTAAGAATATTCCGAGAAACTTTTGCAATAATAAATTAATACAATGTTTATCGATATAATAGCACTAAATTGAGTTAGGCCCATAATATGTCTAAATTGAATTTCCCATCTAATATTTGGTCTAATACCCTGGCTTGTATTTTTCTTTTAAATAGTCATCACGTCAGAATAGATATCAATGAATCGTATTCATTTTAAATGTACATTTAAATATGTTAAATAGTTTTACAAGAGCGTTCTATTAAACAGCTTATTGTATGGCAAAATATTTCCATTGAGAATAGACGCGTATCATCTATCCTTTGCGACTTCTTGTCGCCTTTCCCTTTGTCAGTTCGAATAACTGCTATTGATTACAGGCTAATATCGTATTAAGTATTCAATTATATTTAACCTGACCTGAGTTAATACAAGTTTTCTATTAACTCAAGCCTTTCTTTTCGTTTCTATTTTACCGAAACCTAGTTTAAAGATCGTCACCTAAGAAAATGGTTACATTAAGCAAACGAAAGAAACAAAAAATCGACCTGAAAAAGCCATTTTATGACCCATATTTGCAAGAAATAGATCGATTTTTTAAAATTACAAATTTCTTCTGCACAAGTATATATTCTTTTAACCGAAAAGAAGTGTCGTTCAAATTGTGTCAGTCGGATTTCCAATACTTCATATGGGTTGTCACTTTTTGGTGGTATATTATAATATTCCTGTACGGAACCTTTCGGCTCCTGAAAGAACTCTTTCAACCTGACCCCACTTTCGTAACCCACAAAATTATTATTTATATTCAGTACTACATGGTAATAATCCTCATCAGAGTGAATCCATCTATGGACAACCAATGAATAAAATCGACATCTTAGATTACCATAAGTATAGTCTCAAAAAATCAGAAATGTCAAAAACTACAAGAATAAGTGGTTCAAACATTTTCTAAAAATCTCTAAACCCCTCCCAAGGGGGGTAAAAGTAAACAGAAATTACAGAAAATCATGTGTGACTAAATAATGAGATGATTATATCTCAGTAATAGTGCAAGGTATCAGTAAGAAATATTTTTTAAAAATACAAATGGGTATTGTAGATTAGTATAGAAACAAATTTTATTTCTCATTGTCCGCGTTTTTCGAAATAGATCAAAATTTCCAAATTTTTTTCAATTGAGAATAACAAGCGTGTCCCACAATTGCCCATGGAAGTTTGACTTGAATCGGAATAACGGGAATCTGACGAAACAGATGCAATTTATTCCGCCGTGGGCAATTGTGGGACGCCGGAGATATTGTCGTTCAAAGTTTGGCAAAAAATGACTATTTTCGAACAAAATTAGTCCAGGGTTTCATAAATGGCATAAAAATGAAACTGGTTAATTAAAATATTAAATAGGTTTTCCAACCCATCTACTTATATTAAAATGTTTAGATAATTAACAGATGCGTATATTAGACATATATTGTTATATATTAGGGATACCGGCCTATATATTAGGCGTATATGCCCCTATATTGGGCATATATGTCAATATATCAGACATATATGGCTATATATTAGAAATTTATGGCTATATATTGGGCATATATCGATATATATTGGGCGTATATAGGTATATAGTGGGCATATATAGGTATATACTGGGCATATATAGGTATATGTAGGGCATATATAGCTATATAATGGGCATATAAAGCTATATAATGGGCAAATATAGCTATATAATGGCCATATATAGCTATATAATGGGCATATATAGCTATATATTGGGCATATATACGTACATATAGGTATATATTGAGCAAATGTAGGTATATATTGGACATATATAGGTATATATTGGCCATATATAGGTATGTGTTGGGCATATATAGTTATATATTAGGCATATATAGTAATATAATGGGCATATATAGCTATATGTTGGGTATATATAGGTATATATTAGGTATATATGGCTATATATTGGACATATATAGGACCATATTGGGGATATATAGGTATATATTGGACATATATAGGACCATATTGGGGATATATAGGTATATATTGGTCAAATATAGGTATATATTGGTCAAATATAGGTATGTATTGGTCATATATAGGTATATAATGGGCATATATAGCTATATATTGGGTATATATAGGTATATATTAGGTATATATTGGTCAAATATGGGTATATATTGGTCATATTTAGGTATATATTGGTCATATATAGGTATATATTGGTCATATATAGGTATATATTGGTCATATATAGGTATATATTGGTCATATATAGTTATATATTGGTCATATATAGGTATATATTGGTCATATATAGGAATATATTGGTCATATATAGGTATATATTGGTCATATATAGGTATATATTGGTCATATATAGGTATATATTGGTCATATATAGGTATATATTGGTCATATATAGGTATATATTGGTCATATATAGGTATATATTGGTCATATATAGGTATATATTAGGCATATATAGGTATATACTGGGCAAATATAGCTATATAATGGGCATATATAGCTATATATTGGGAATATATAGGTACATATAGGTATATATTGGTCATACATAGGTATGTATTCAGCATATATAGGTATATATTGGGCATATATATGTATGAATTGGGCTTATAGAGTTATATATTAGGAATGTATAGCTTTATATTGGGTATATATGGGTATATATGGCCATATATTAGTCATATATGGCTATATGTTACTGATATAAATGACTACATAGAAGACATACATAATTGGCTAAACTCATTGATCTCACATTTATATCAGCATGGTACGTGGTGGTAGCACTGCCGCGTATGGAAACCCTGGAACGTTTCCAGCCAGTATATAGCTTGCAGTGCAAGGCGCGCAAGCAAAACGCTGGGAGCCGAGTGGTTGTCTATAGACGGATTCACTCATCATCGTGTGTGACGTCATCATTGTTACAAAAGCACAGGAAATATTAGTCATGATAAACCTGACTCTTCGTTTTGCCAAGCAATATGCAGGTAAAAACATTATTATATTTGGCCAAGCACGTATCCAGAGGGGGGGCCGGGGGTCCAGTATTTGGCCCCTTATCAATTAAAAACACGCTTTTGACAAATGCTTGTATACATAATTAAAATATATATACAGTTTTGGGGACCTGTTAAATATTTAAATATTTAAAATATTTGTACTTAAATTACAAATATTTCGAACGGGGTCCAAAAGTCATGAGAAAAAAATGAGTTATGGTTTTAAAATTGACTACCAAACTAATGTTTGACCGAGAATAATGTAGACTGTTTTCTTCTGAGAGGTTAACGGACATGTCAATCTTAAATCGTTACGGTAAACAAACATAATATCGGGTTGTAGCCATACTATCCTCATGTCATTACCCCTGTCGTCACTTGTCATACTCTACAGTTTCTATGGTTTTAAAATGCTCCCGATATGGCGAAAATTTACATTTCAGAATTAGATAGATGCAATTTTGAGAAAACAGTTTACATTGTTCTCGGTCAAACTATAGAGTTGTTGGAATAATTGATTTAAGAGCTATAAAGGTTAAAAAGGCAGTTTTATTCATGAATGCTTTCTCGGGGGCGTACAGGTCTGTCTAGTAGTCTAAACAGCCGCTTCTCAGGCTGAGGTCTGGAGTTCGAATCTCTGGAGCGTCTCAGGTCTCAAAAACGTAGTTAGTCTGGAGCTGGGAGAAGCTGTCATTGCCGTATATTGGTTATTAGCATTGATTTGCCTATCTTAGTGACAATAACATCAGTGTTGTACAGTTGACCACTTTTCCGCATTTTGACCATGCCCCTGGTCAAAATTAACCCCAAAAAGGCATTTTGTCCATTTTGACCGCTTTTTGAGTGTATTTTGACCAGGCCATCCACCATTATGACCACTAGTGGTTTAACCACTGCACAACACTGAATATGAATGTCTATCAATGCACTATCTGTATAGTGTATGGATTGTTCTGTTGGTCTGTATACGTGCTACAAGTTCTGCATAGCACAAGTCTGGACAATGGGATGCGCATGAGGGGATAAGGTGGGTTGAAGTAGACTGCTATAAGTGATTTGCTTGGGGTCACTGGCGGTCGGCTTACATGTCCCGGTCCCTCTCTGCCTGCTCACCAGATCGAGTTGCGGGACAGTGTTGAGTCGTTCCGTCTCATGGTTCAGTACTCTTCACTAAGTCTCTTCGTGTAAGTCTGTACACTTAGTAAAGTTGTTCCGGGAGTCACTGCAAGTAAGCCGTCGCGGCTTGAGCGGTAGCATAGCCCTACTAATCAATAGTAGTAGCCGTGCTCTCCCCTAACACACATGAGTGCTTGGAGACTTAATTAATGAACGACCTTAAACTTAATTAAAATAGGTATAGCAATAATTAGTAGTACTGACAGTAACATTTTTTATTTCTAGCGGGTGAGATTGGGCGTCGAAATGTTGGATGTAAAAAGCAAGTACAACTTGCGGCAACGCTATCTAAATTGGTACCGTATTTATGGGTAGCAAACATACTTCTTTTCACTTCCGCTTCACTGCAATCGATTTTTGGAGGTGATTTGGATCCACTCCAGAGATTCCTAAGGGAATCCCTCCCAGAGGAGTTTTATACCTTTCCTCCGATACAAATAATGATTTTCTTTTCCTTTCTTTATGCTGTTGGTCATTCAGGAACTTCTTTTTTCATATGCATGCTTTCTTTCACCATTTATTGCACCCAAATGACGTTCTGCCTGGAGACAATTTGTTCGGAGGACAACTCGGCAAAAGATGTACAGTTGGCAATGAATCTGTATCACTCAATGATGCTGCTCAACAAAAGAATCAATGAAATCGGTTCAAAAGCACTGGCCGTGTGCTTAATTGTTTTCAATGTCATTCACATGCTTACAACATTCAGCACTATTCAACTGGCCAACCATGTTCCCATTGCTACATACCTCTACATGCCTCTTTTCTCTGCCTTGTGCTGTGTTATGGAGAAATTGTTCGTCGCAAGTTTGGGTAACATAGCAGACCAGTCGAGTCTGTTTCGGGAAAAGTGGATGAAGGTCATTTTCAATCGATACAGACGGAAACAACTAAAAGTGTGCCGACCGTTTGGAATCGAATTTTTCCATTGGTTTACAATTAAGGGCTCCACTACAATCACATTCATGGAGATCGTATTCAACAACACAATCAACATGTTGTTGTCAATAAATATTAAAGTCTAAATATAAGTAGTAATTAGTGTATTTATTTGCACAACTGAAGCACTGGCTTGAAAATATAGCTGTAATCTTATATCATAATGTTATGCAGCTGAGTAGTTTAGTAATTCATTTTAATCTTCTTCTATTATGAATCCCAAAGTAGCCAAACATCCTCGGTACCTTAATTCACAATAATATAATATTCTGGTCATTCCCAATATATTTTAATCTTGCACTTAGAAATTTTGGACTATTAAGGTTGGGTAACAACTCGGAAGTACATGACTATGTTGTGTATACACAAACGGTCATGAAAAGCTCATTTTAATAATACTTTATGAGAAAACTTTTTCCGAAGTAGAAGTAATTATAACACCTGTAAGTTATAATAGACACAAAAACTGTTAAAAGTATAATGTCATTCTCATAGTCAGAAAAAGTTCAGTAATAGTAATTTGCAATGGATGATTTTCTTTAGTTAATTGTGACGGTAACGTTTTAATGCTTACTTATATTCACCTTCTAAATTAGAAAATTGTAATTGTAAACCTTAACTTGTAAGTTAAAGAATATTCCGAGAAACTATCACAATAGTATATTAATACCATGTTTATCACTATTGCAGTAATTTGAGTTAGGCCCTTAATATGTCAAAATTTAATTGCCCATCTAATACCTAGTCTAATACCTTGGCTTGTATTTTTCTCTCAAATAGTCATCACGTCAGAATAGATGTCAATAAATCGTATTCATTTTAAATGTACATTTAAATATGTTCAATAGTTCGATTAAACAGCTTATATTGTGTAGCAAGAAATTGCCATTGGCAATAGACGTTTATCATCTATCCTTTAGGACTTCAGGTTGCCTTTCCTTTTGGCTGTTCGAATAACCGCCTTTGATTACAGGCTAATATCATATTAAGTATTCCATTATATTTAACATTTGTAATTTACTTCTATTTCTATAGTTGTAGTAGCTCAGGCCTTTCTTTCCATTTCTATTTTACGGCAAACTGTGTAAAGAAATTCACCGAAGAAAAATGCTTAAGAAACGAAGAAAACCGGGGGGAAAATCGACCTGAAAAAGCCATTTTATGAACTTGTTTACCGAAATTTGTTCATTGGCTTACAATTCAGGAATCAATTACCATCACATTCATACAGATCGTATTCAAATTCAACAACACAATTAATATTTTGCTGTTAGTAAATATTAAAGTCAAAATCTTAGTGTAATTAATAATGCGTGCTTATATGCACTTACGGTAGTATATAAATGCTTGAAATCTTATCGTAGTCGTGATTGTATAACTTGGGAGCTAATATCTTTATAAAAAATGAAATCTGTCTGAGCATCGTTGTATGCTCACCATTTAATGTAACTTTGGATGAATTTCTGAGTGGGCTTGACCCTTATTCGTCCAGCCAGGGTTCTTCAAACCCTGGCTGGGTAGTTAGTCATACAAGTTGGCGTGATACGTGATAGCGTTGTGTGTGCACTAATTATCGTAGGCCATGGCGTATAACAGGGCTTAATAGTGGTGAAAATCAATTTATTCGATATACGGCTATACGCTACAATAATATAGTATGGTAGTATTGTGGTTTGGAATACAAACTCTAGTTTAGGATGAGGCTTTTATCTCTATAGTATGTAGTCTAGTCTAGAGTCGGTATA
The DNA here is from genome assembly GCA_020055645.1 of Tomocerus qinae. NCBI lineage: Eukaryota > Metazoa > Arthropoda > Collembola > Entomobryomorpha > Tomoceridae > Tomocerus > Tomocerus qinae. The sequence continues at coordinate 36,051,266 of CM034546.1, read as the reverse complement.
AAATGTAAAATGAGCCGGGGATGGAGCTCGTCTGCTGGGACAAAGAGCAAATATGTTAATGTCTGTATTGCCAAAGGTAAATTTAAAAAATGCCTGTAGCTTGTTCTATTGACGAGTAAATCTACATAATAGCCTATAAATGTATTCTTTAAATCTAAACGTATAGCATCATAATCATTAGCTAATAAAATAATGTGCTACACACTTATGATTATATCAACACAAAAGCTTGCTTGGTTGTAATCTTTCTTATAATAGATATCGATGAATAAACTAATTATTAAATGTAACTATCTAGTATTGTTGGGTATATTGAAATACGTGTTAAGATCAGGGTATACTTTTTGAAACCCGTTAACTTTCTCAGCCACAAGTGGGGATGTTGCTAGGTATCTAGCAAAAATTGTCATAGAGGGTAAATGCGATCCCGATTTTATGCAAAATTCATATACATTTTTTAGGAGAATCCCTAAGGATCTGAAACCATTGATCCTATACCCATCCTTTAAATGTAAAAAAGATTCGACAAAACCTATTCCATGCAGCATATAAAAAATTTCACATTTTTGTCTTCTACTTCAAGATATCACTGTTAAACCTTATATCTTGAATTAGAAGACAAAAATGTGAATTTTTTTAATATCCTGTATAGAATAGGTATCGACGAATATTTTTTTACAATTAATGCATGGGTGTAGTAGGACCAATGGTCTCAGATCCTTAGGGATTCTCCTACAAAACGTTTAATGTGTAATTTAAATGGGAACATGATAGAAATTCTGTCCGTAACTAGGAACCCGGACTTTAATATTTGCATTAAACATTCCAGGTTATTCGGAAGTCAAGAAGTGGGAGGTCTTGTCAATAAGTAATGTTAAACAGTCACTTATATTTATAGCTACTCCATTGTTTACAGCATTGTCAATTTAATATATCCAAAATCACTATGTACTGCAGAAATAAATCATATAAATTATAATAGTGTACCTCTTAAGCTGTCTCTAGCTGTTGTTTAGGCGTTAGCATATATGAATAAAAACTTAATCCTCCAATTAACAGCCGCTGAAATCCGGGATCCGACTATCTTCTTTATGTTTCAAAGCAGATATTACATATTTCAACTAGGGCATCCAGAGTCTCGACTAGGTTTGGCCAGTGCCGGGAAATTAGACTTCCCGGGAATTTCCCGAGACTGGAACATCCTTGTAAAGCACTCCAAATTTCCAAATTTTTATTTTAAATGAATGTATATTTTGTTTGTTTTACTAGCTTTAACTTTAACTTCGGTTAAATATTCATTTCATTAATGCCCTACTGCGTAATAATAGTAATTAATTTCAATTTTATATATTTCTTTATTTCGGAAATGGAAAAATAGCACTGACAATGCTAACTATGGAGTTTAGTTGGGGTGGTGTAATAATGTGAAGTAATTCTAACAGACTTCTAGCGACAGTAATTATTTATTAACAGCAAAAAGATAGAGAAGAATTTCAAATTTTTGTAGCCTTAATTTAATTGTTTTTACCCTGTCGACTGTAACTGCGTTGGTTGACCTATCTTTACATATTCTTTATTGACAATTTCTGCTGTTATTATATATTAAGTGAAAATAAATATATCATTATAAAGACTCCATTTCTTCTTCTTAGCATTGCTTTAGATCATGTGAATTTGCTCAATGATCACAAGAAGTTGAAAGATTTCCATAAAATTGATTTATCGAATAAATGAACCCTTAAAGGCGTAACATCCTCCATCCGTGGAGTTTTTGAGTTGTTTACCTCATAGCTTTGAACGGGTTGGCCGTATAACCTTGGGATTTTTTGTATTTGTCACAAATGCATCTCTGTGCTTATATTTTTTAATTGAAAGTGTTTGGAAGCATTTAAAGATGCGCAAAAAATAAAAGAATCCAAGAAAGTGGCAGTTTATTCCACTCAAGCGTAGCTTCTCCATGAATGAAGGAGGTATATGCTACGCCATAGGTGGAGATGCTACGTGATAGTGAGTGAATGGACACTTATGCCAGTGGTCAGTGGACAAATTGGCTACATTAGGATGACATAAACGGAAATATGGTATATTATCCTACAGTACAAGTGCTTGGCACTCATGGAATTGAATAATAAATAAATAATAAAGGCAGAATTGTCTTATAATTCTCAAAATGTACATAATATTATAATTTTCCAATTTACATATACATTTCCTGAAAGATTCATAATTTGTTCATATTTCACATTATGAATGCTATTTTCTAATTTACATAGCATTTCAATTTTTAAAATGTTCACATTGTGTTAATTTTCTAATTTACGCATATATTTGTTGAAAGATTTGCTAATTTGTTTATACTTCACTATATTAATGCGATTTTCTAATATATACAATAAATATTATGGTCTATGTGTTCATTTTATAGGCATTATTGCTATTTTATAGATATATTTGTCATTTTACACTTAAAGTAGCTATTTTATACATATGGTACCTATTTTATACACATTGTGGCTATTTTGTACATATAATGCTTATTTTATAGATATTTTACAAATATAATGAATATTATATTGGATGCACAACTGAAAGATGCTTATTACAGTATTTATTTATGTCATGCCATTTATGCCAGTATGTAGTGACTTATTTTTAATTAACCAGTAGTTTAAATGAATGAGCCTTTAAATTAAAATGTACAATACTGCAGAAATATGATACTTTAAATTTAATGACATTTTCTTTAAACAATGGAGCTTATCCTTAAATACGTAAAGGAACTTTTCTTTACGCATAAATGAATGGACCTTTACGCATAAAACAATTAGTCATTAGTATTTGTTTGTATTAAATACGGTATATATTGTGTATGTTGAAATGTATTGATAGACAATGTTACATATAATATACTGTATAGTTATGTAATACCCGTCAGTCACAATGAAAATATTCATATGTAAGTATATTTATAATAAGAAATAGCATTACTGAAATGTAGTACTGTAGAAAATTGGTCAATTTTGACTTTTCAGGAGTAGGACATTTCTTTTGGGAACAAGCAGCTATTATTTGGTTTGGCTTGTTCACTCCTACACTCAGTAGTCCTGTTACAACTTTTTTGGTTTGTGTATCTAAACCATGCATGTCATCTATATGACTATGTTCCTTATCTTTCACCCACAAATGAACAGCTTCAACAAAAATGTAGTTTGGCAATTGCGGGACACTTTTTACCACCACTTCTACAATAATAATATTTAACTGTACCCGATTTATTACAGTTACGATAATTAAATATCCACATTCCTTTTATAAAGTTTTCGGCTTCGGTTTTATCTGTAATATGTCTTTTATATTCCCAATCCGAACTTTTTTGGGAAGCCATTTGTTACTGACTGACAATCAGCAAACATACATAAGACAAAGACAAAGCTGACTTCGGACAGAAATCTGACAATTTATTTCATAATTATCGGAGGAATACAAATGTACGTCCTATCGACCGGAGTAGTATTTCTGATCAACTAACTTATTTCTAACATTTTCCCTTACTTGTTTGCTAATCACACATAAAACATATAAAATAACGCAACATCTTAAATAATAAAACATAAATCTCCTTGGAGCCAATCCCTGTTACTCAGCCACACCATTGCTTCCTGTTTGAAAGTAGGATTGTTACTGCTACAAGGAAAGTAGAACTGACCTGGCTGTGCTAGACTCCAGCCCACTGATTACCGTATTTACATGTTCCTTCACCAAGCAAAATAATAGAAGAAAATAAAAAAAATAGAAGCCCTCAATAGAGTCTAGGGTGGACGTTGCAAAACCGAAATAGAAAATGACATGATACTACACTACGGTATAGGATTGGATTGAGTTTCATAAGTAATCTGAGGCGAAGATATGGGCACAAAAAGCATTCATTTCCTGCACTTTTACAATATGACACTTTTAATGCCAGTTTCAGAAATTATAACATTGAAAGACACGGTAGCTTCATTTCTATGTTCTATAACAAGAATTTCTATGACCATAACTATATAAATACTGGGAAAATTTGCAACCCGAATTAATTTATTTTTAAATGCAGGTTTTTTGCGAACATGATAATGTGAAAGCGAAATTATTAATACCCTTCAAGCTAGCTTTTAAAAAATTAATAATTTCAGAAATTGTTAAAGCTACTTATTATCCAAAACTTTATTGAATAAAAAGCTTAAATTTTCGAAAATTTCCCGAGACTGAGTAAGCCAGTCTTGTGAAAAAAGTCTCGAGACTCCCGGGAATTCCCGGGACTCATTTCTAGGGACTGGATGCTCTACTCATGACTCATGCAGCAAACAAGATGACTGTGAAGGCTTTAGGAATTTCTCTATATTGTTTTTTTTTACATTTTTCTCAAACATGAATATAGGAATTTAGAACGTTGCTTATTTATACACTCGTAAACAGATACATTTAGCTACGCGGTCGCATCAGAAGGTTATCCCCCGGAAATCGTAGAAATTATATTAATGTAACAAAGTTTTCCTGTAAACCCAAATAAGTTCAAAATGTCATATGGAATCCAAAAATAGCAATTTATTTAATTTAATTAAAAATAACCAAAAAGGCAAACAAATACCTTTTTGCTAATTTTGCTGGACAAAAAGGCAACCAAAAAGACAAAAATGAACCTTTTTGCCTTTTTCATGTTCTGATTGAACCATTTCCGAAATTGTTTTTGAAAAACAAGCTTGAACCAGAAAATCCAATGTTTCCTAAATTGAGATTCAATAAACATGGAACGACGAAATAAGGAAACAGTTGACGTTGTTATTCAATATTTGTTTATATTTGTCAGAATTCAGGATACACGATACAGTAATGTTGGAGGAGGCATATATTCGCATACATACACATTACATATGGCATTAATAGCTTAAACAACAATGTAAGCAGATGCTCTTTTATTGATTTAATATGAGAAACAGCTTTCTTCCCGAGAAAGGTGATTGGTGCTGTTAATGCATTTACAGGCAATTATTGCACATGTTTATGAATCAGTGTTTATTCAGAATCTGGCAGAGTCTGTCAACTTTAGTCCTTATCTAAGTTATTGTAGATTAAGTTGGGTAAACAGTGATGCTACATACAACAGCATAACTGTTTTTAAGTTGTGGAAATTACAAAAAGGCGATTTATCAACAAATTTGATTATAACAATTTATTTTATCTTTGTTTTTGTTTCAAGCAAATTGGAAAAAATGTAACAAACTCAATTTGACATGAATTTTAACTAATGCCATGTCCTGGCATTGTACAGTGTTATGAAAGAAAATCATATTTTGATCTTAAGTGGCTATAAATAGTTTAATATAGCTACTATGGTATCTAATACTACCATATTATATAATATACTATTATCTATTACAATACTATTGCAGCTGCCAAAATTTTTGAGATTTTCTTTAAATGGAAGAAATGAGATGATAACTAAAGTTGTAAAGTTTTATTGGTAAATACAGGGTAATGTGCAACTCAATCACACTTGAACCGTGAGAACCTTTTTTTATTTTGCTATCGATTAGCAGAATAGTTAGTCTCGTTGCTTTAGGTTTATTTATGGTTACGCAGCTAGCAGGTTCACTTATCTTTCGAATCATACACAAAGAGAAGTAAACAAATGAAAAATGTATACACTGAGCATACAAGGACATGTTATACCTAAGTAAAGTAAGTAAGTATTACAATAAAATAATGTAGTAGGAATACTTTTACAATATCAAGGTTAAAGCCGGAAGCTACTCAGTTAGGTAACATACAACAATCAAAATAATTTGAAGTAGTCTACTTCAATTGGCTATAATAAGTTATGAATACTTATTTTACTGAACTAATAAAAGTACCAGCCCCATGAAAAAAAAAAAAAAAAAAAAAAAAAAAAGATTGGCGCGGGCGTTTGAACCAGGCACATCTGGGTTTTTACCGTGTCCGTCGATTGAAGAAAATGCCTGGAAATTCCTATTTTTAGGATTTTCTAGGCATTTTCAAAAGTGTAAAACTGTAAGGCTGTACCTCAGGTAAGTGGTCCAACTTGTGGTTTTACTTTATCGTATTTAATTTACCATTAATTGTGCAGTGAAGAAAACAAACTTTTTCGTTTTATCAGGTTCATGGTCATTGCTGGGAACTTCGGCACTGCGCCATCTCGGGGGCACACAGAGTAATGTGCTACTTGTTGACAGTGACCACAAGATGTCGCAGGGCCGCCTTTCTGGAATGAAACATGACCAACATTTTTCTCAAGTTGTTCATGTATCAACATCATGAACTCGAGACTGTGTTGTGTGTGTGATGTTGGGCATGAGACGATGATGCATTGCGCCACTGCACTCTGCCCATAATTCATACACCCAACCTCATGCACGGTAAAAATTTTATTCGTTTTTAATTGATGCGGGTGGATTTTAATGGGGGTGTCGGGTGGTGCTACTCGGGATTGTGGGCGTGGTCATGCGGGGGGGACTGCCGCGGATTGGGGAGTCTGTACCGGGGGTCTCACATTGGCTCTTTCCCGGGGTGCCTTACCATACCGCCGTGTATAGCCGCCGCCTGGCCTCTCTCTTGGTTTCGGGTGGGGCTATTTGATGGCTCCCATTGAAATCCTAGGACACATGTCAACCGTGTCCAGGAATCAGTACTCAGAAATGAGGACTGCATGAAAGAGATGGGGAGCTGCAGAGCCAACCTGTCTCAACGTACTCCATTTACGTGCGTAAGTGGGGATCATATTTTATGAGTAACCACTTCCCAAAGCAGCGCAGGTATACTGCCGACGTGGCAGCAAGAACTGCCAGAACCGGAGAATAGGGGGCTAAAAGGAACCCTAGAATCCCAATCCCCCTGGACCGCAAGATGAGGTAGGTGGGGCGGGGTGCCCAATTTCGTTCTTTTCTTATTTTATTTTGTGGTGGCAGCGGTGCTGCTGCTAAAACGCCATATCTAAGCACTGGTATGGTGGGGCAGAGCCTGCCGGGAATCAAGAGATTGTCGCCAGGGGAGTTGGCAATAGGCCCGTACAGGCGGCCTGCGCCCTTGTCGTCAGTTCTACTCAATAGGCTGATGACAACCCCTTATAATACATACATACATACATACATACATACCAGCCCCATCATCTAACCAGCCTATAATTTTACCTAGTCTAATCTAACCTTGAAACCTAATATTATAAGGCAGAGAAAATAACTTTATAAAAGTTGCTTCTTCTTATATTTATGCCGATTCATTTGCGGAATGTCAAAATTGATTCCATCGTTCCCAGACTTATAGAATATAGAAATTTCATGATTTTGCTTCTCCGAATGATGGCATATCGTCCTACTTGAATTGGACATGGTTGGCAGGACTTAATAAACTTCTTGAATATCCTTTTCTGGAACCATGAATAGTTGGCGTTGGGAAATTTTTTCCATGAGTCGATTGTAGAGGAGCTGTCTTCAAATGTATGGCAAGCGGTATAGAGGATCGTCGCCCAAGTAAAATTTTGCAAAGTAGCCCAGAAGATTAAAGCCAGTAGCAATGTGTTGTCGAAGTGAGAATAGTTGACGATGGCCAAGAAGTATGACAAGTATACTTGTCTTTTGTATATAAATTGTAAGATGAGAACAACCGATGAGTAGACTGCATTGACTTTTTTAATACTCAACTGGCACAATCTGTATATCTGGCATACTTTTTCAATTTCTCGGAATTCATGAACCGTACGATAAATATCCTTGTCAAACCTGAAAAATTGATGTTTGATAAAAATAAAGAACCTTTTTTAACTTTAAATATATTTACATTTTTTAAATCAATGCATGAGAATCGACAATTTAGTAAGTTACCTCAGTTCGTCGAAAATCGGTAGAAGTGAGAAGCCAAATACCAGTACAATTGCTGCATGCATCATGGTAAAGGCAAATGCACCGAATACAAACCAAATGTGCAATGTTGCCAGAGGAATGAATAGAATATAGCTGCCATGATCCAGAAGTGATGTTAAGAGAAACGGCGTGAACGGACGTATAATTATTATTCCAACTCCAAATAGCAACGGACTGGTTACGGTGATCGTCAGGCCGTTCAATAGGAGTGCATCCAAAGCAACGTATCGGTTTCGGTATCTCCTTTTGAAGTACATCTCTGTATTAAACAGGTATTATTTAAAAAATCTTTCATCTTGTTTTCACTTATGTCGCCAATTTATTTTAAATTTTCTTCTAAAGAACTGCAAGTCATAACAGAAGCTCGTCTGAGTAAAGGGTGCTCTGTGCTCATTTCTGCTATAGGGCCTGGTAAACTTGTAATATTTAATCTGTCAAAATTATCAATATTAATTAACTATCAAAATCATATGAAATTAAATAAAACTGATTAATATTAACTGCCTAAATTAGCGGAAATTAAAAATAAATCAAATTCGTTAAAGTTATTATTGCATTATAATTATTAGTAACGATACTTTGATTATTTATTAAAGTAATTGAACTCATAAATAATTGTTCTTTATTTTCCTAATTAAAAAATTCGTACTTACTGCGCAGTTTAGTGGTTGTATGAATCAGATCGTTGAGACACTCTAACAATATTTGTTTTTTCCAGAGTGTAATGTGCACCGTTGTCATTGGAATGGTCAAAGCCATAGTGAAGACGTAGAAGAGCGATGATAAAATTCTATCCCCACAAACGGTTTCGTAGACACCTCTTGTAAAATTGTAAAGCCAATATAAATGTGTGTACAGGATGAACATGTACCATTTTGCTCTGATGAATTTGTCTGCAGAGAACTTTACATATTTTATTCTACCTTTCTTATCCCATGTAAATGGGACGCTCCACCAAAAGTTACCCCAACTTACGTACCAGTATAATATTTTCATTGACCATGCTGTTACCATTTTTAAACTAAACTGTATCCAATCAGTACCAAAGGAATTTTTTTCGCATATGCTATAAAAGCGAATATGTGATAATCTGCCGCATTCTAATTTCTAACCTGAAACCTAACGTATGTATATAAGTTTTCACCCAATGCGAAAAGACAAATTACCAATAGCAAGAATAAATATAGAAAATATTGATATTTTTAAACGTTAAATGTTTTACGACTTTGATTCTGAAACGATGACATATTCACTTGTGTCTGAGTATTTATCAGGTAATCCGAGGCTCTTGTGTACAAGGATTGTACTGAAAGTCATATTCCTGAGGGTTATATATAAGTACGGTCCTAAATAACTCTATATTACGAAGGATAAATAATTCTGACATGTCATTAAAGAAAATTCCACCATTTGAAATTACAAAATATAATATGTAACTAAAATACATAATTTCAAGTAGTTCCTACTTGCTACATAAATATTATGCAGTCATTATATATCTTATTGAAGAAGCCTACCCACAGAAATGAACGCTAAAATACTAATATTAATATGTTTGAGAATCAAAAATATTATATTAAACTTGAAGGAAGTTCAGTCAAAACCATTCATTACAGAATTAAAATTCCACTAACTCAAATAATAACTAGAATTACATTAACCATATTGGCTGGTATTCACATGATTAGGGGATACCCTCTATAATTAACTACAGTTAAGGCAACACTACCAAATTGAGTCGTCTTAAAATGGTTATTATTAAGGTTAACATTAAATTTTAGTCAATAGAAAACTAAGTATAGCCTTACTTTTCATAAGGTAACATTCAATTTATGAGTTTCAGGCAAGCAAAAGTTAGTCAAAATAAGAAAAAGCACTTTACCAGCTTTCTCAATTAAAAAATTAGGGCTAAAGTTAAAAAATAATCTCACCTTGTTCGTATTAACCTGATGCCAATGTTAGTTTTACAGGAAATTCAATCAGTAAACATTTTTACAAAGGAACGACGCTGAAACTAGGAAGAAAATGAAATTAATAATATTAATGGCATACGAACCAGGAATTAATTTTGTGCCTTCATTCTTGCTTCATGAAATCAAAATTACATTATTTAGAACCTTAATCTTAATTTGCTAATCCATACACCGTATGATGTCCTAAATATATATAGTTAAGGGCGGATCATGAAAATCACTTATTTATTATGTGTTTATTAACGTTAGAAGTGCACCTAGACGTAGACCTTATTTCTAGTAGTGGCAGTATTAGATATAATAAACAACAAATAGTTTTTAAAATACATTCATTATTCACAATATTTTTATGGGTATTGGCTAAGTTAGCTTTTACTATTAATCGATAGTTAGAATTAAATCAATACTATTATCAACAACGAGTTTCATAAATGTGACTGTAGTAGATCCTTTGATAATAAACCAGTTGAAAAATTCCGGGCCAAAGAATTTAAGTGACTTTAACGATTTTCGCATCAATTTAGAGTGGAAGTAACTTTTCCAGGTTTGGAGAACGATATTTGATTGTTCAGATGACTCTCCGATTTTCGTCAACATTACTTTTTCTACCATGAGAACCAAACAAAAAATCATTGGCAAGAAGGCATATCCTATTGGTGGTACAATATTGACGAATTTAACGACGCAGAATGTGATCAACGTATGATAGATAATATTGAAAAGGATTAGTTCCAATCCCATGACAAACGAAAGATTTTCATTGAAACGGCGACTGAGTAGACTCATGGATTTGTAAGCCAACAATGCTGCTCTCTGCTTCTCTTTATTTATTTTATCGATCTGACAAATATCTTGAAGATGCAAGTTAGCTTGTGTGAAATAAATAAACGGGAAGTAGAATCCAAATATTAATGACGTGGCAGCGTGTGATACGGCGTATAAGAAAACAATGATAACTATAATTTGAAAAAGAAAATGGTTTCTCAATTCTTCAGGGAAGTTTTCAAGCAAAAATCTATTAATTGGATCCAAATCACCGCCTATCACTACATGAACTGCAGCAACAACAATGGCAGGAATGGTCATACAAAAAACGACTTGCATAACTGTTTTTGTCAATTTAGCAACCGCCAACTGCTTTTCCATATATCTTTTCCTGTGGGTTATGGAACCTATATAACAAATAATTATTGCCTCCATTTGATAAATTAAACTTTACTAATTACTGCCAAAAATATGTTTACTACAAAAGTATACGGAATTTAGCCAAAAAATTTACAGATGCCAATTAATTTGTATGGCACACAAATGATTTTTGTAAGGGGTTTTGACATATACATTTAGTGTGACTTTGTATGGTGTGTTATGACTTGCCTAATGAATTTGTAGGGGAATAATGAATTTGTATGGGAATAATGAATTTGTAGGGGAATAATGAATTTGTATGGGAATAATGAATTTGTATGGGAATAATGAATTTGTATGGGAATAATGAATTTGTATGGGAATAATGAATTTGTATGGGAATAATCAATTTCTATAGGAATAATGAATTTGTATGGAAATGATGCATTTGTTTGTGAACAATGAATATGTATGGAAATAATGAATTTGTATGGGAATAATGAATTTGTATGGTGTGAGGAGGCTCCTCACCACCCACTATCACCCTCATTAACATCACGTCTCTAATATTCTAATTGACCTCCTACCTCTCACTTCGAGACTCCATATACTCGGGGAGACGGAGACTCACTCCACAGTTGGTCGTGAACCATCGTCAGTCACAGTGGTAGGGAATCCTCGTCGTCGTCAGTCAGTCATTTTCGGGTTTTAGGGAACTTAGAGTAAATCAGATCGTGTCACATTTCAGTCACAATAAACTTATGCTTTTGTCTGTGTCCAAATCTCGTTGTTCTCTCTTTGTGCAGTCATTTCACTCCATCGCGATCATAAATCTTAGTAGTTTTAGGTAAACTGAGCCGAACCAGAGTCAGGAATACAAGGAAACGGGTCTCTTTCAGTCTAACCCGGGTTTCCCTCCTGATAATGGTTGTGACAGAAATTATTTGATATGGGAAAATAAAAAACCCGAGATGTTCAAAAAACATTACTAAGTACTTTTTTATGTCCGCTTTATGGAAGTGAACAAACATTTAGTCAAAAAAATTAATTTTTCTGTACTTCAGGGGCTATGTAGAAAAACACCTCCAAATCGGAATATGAAATAGGACCGAAACTACTGAACCGATTTGGATGAAACTTGGACCACATGTCGACCATTAGCATATCTCCAGCTGTTTTTTGAATTTGTGAAAAATTCGCATTTCTTCCCTTTCAAAATTACGAAATAAATTTTGAAATGGGCAGTTTTTCACACAAGAAATTTTTTTATCAAAATTCTAATGGATTGAAATTAAAGCCCTTTATAAATTATGGTTAATGGGCAGAAATGGATTTTCGATATTGTTGATCTCAACAAGATGTCAGAGGTCAAATTTCATTTTTCGTCGAAAAATGCTTTTGTAAGATGTCGTTCGCAAGCTAAAGATATTGTAGAGGTCAAATAATTACATATTTTGGCAGCCGAGTACTTCATAAAGGGTCAAAGGTCATGTTTGTCAAAATTAGAATATCTGATGCACAAGCTATGCCACTAAGTAGTACATCCGGCATTTGGGTACATAGTAGCCATAACCCATTTTTAACATAGGCTTTTGTGTCTGCTCCGGTGCCTACCTAATACATAACAAACCGTACAATTTCAATGCCTCCATACAAAGTCATAAACCACTGTACAAAGTCAAACCGCCATACAAAGTCACACTATCTATGTTTAGCTCTCCCATACAAAAGTCGTGTGTGCCATACAAATTTCTACTCCCAAAATTTACATTTACTGTCATAGTCCTCAATATTTAACATTTTATGAAGACTTACCTTGATATTTTTTGATAAATGCAGTTCCCAATCTGATGAATGACAACATATCGTTCCCCAAGAAGAACATTACAGAGTCAACGACGACCAACATAAAAGCACAAATGCAATATAGAACATAAAAAGCAATTTTGTGCCCTTGAAATGAGTCCCCGGGGTTAATCAATTCTTGGAGCAAACGAAAGATTCCATACAAAAAAACTATTCCTATCCACCAATAATTAAAGAACCAAACTACAAATTGAAACTTACTTCGACATAAGCGCAAAGAAAATTTTACATTATCCCAGTCAAAAGGAGTTAGTTTAAAAAATCCAACCAAATTTATAAAATTGGTATTTATATGGGAATAAATGTGACGTACTATTTCTTCCCCAGACGGAGTAGCCATCTTACACGTCAATGTAAGCACGTATCCATGGGGAGTGCTGGGCGTCTAAATCTGAGAAAAGGAAATGTTTTTCCCCAAAAAGGACAAAAAATGCCAAATTGTTTCGATTTTTGCGCAATAATGGCTTATTTTTGGAATTATTTTGGTTTGCGCCTTCTTGGACCAAATTTCTAGATACTTGTCTGCTTTAATGTTTATGTTAATGAAGTTTTTACTTGACTAGCACTGAACACAGGAAGTTTTTTTAATTTTACATTCGTATAATGTTTACTACAAGTTAGTATAATAATATTATTATATTACGTTTAAGTTCCTGCTACAATTTCATTTGTATTTTTGAGCTAAAATTGTACACTGTCTTAAAAGCATTTTCTAATCGAGTGTTTTCCGGTATTACAAGTTTTATGGCCACGTGTTTTCCTACATTCATTTATTATTATTAGTAATAAGTAAAATTATCATAATAGCTTTAAATATTGTGCGGATTGAAGGAAAATCATTAATTACAAAATTATCATTCCACGAACTACGAACTCATAATAACCAGTATTACATTAATATTACTTTTGCTTTTATATAATAAAACTACAACTACTGCTAGTACCAAATTGAGCCGTCTCTGAATTAATATTATTAAGATTAATATTAAATTTTACTCAATAGAAAACCGTATAAGGCGATTGTCAGTAATAAAGTAATAATAAATGTGGCAATAGTACGGCCATCGAAGACTAGAGTTAGTTATATACAAAATGGATAATCACGTGAAAACCTTAATAATGATTCACTCAAACCATTCTTTAGCTGAAGACAGCTTGTATGCGGACATCACTATAAAATGGTTCCCATTCTCAACACTTCCTTATAGTCGACTGATTGATCATATTTATTAAGAATCCAAATAAAATAAAGTAGTAGTGGCTGGAAATTTTTTTTGTACAATTACATTTTTCACTACAATGATTAATTGCATCAGTAGCTAAGTTGGTTTGCATACCTGGAAGAAGCAAGGGATTTAAGAAGTCTTGCCTTATTATGTCACAAATCTCATGGTATTTTCAATGTGTATAACAGATACAACTAAATACACTTTTATTTATCTGCTTTACTTTTATTGTTTGATTTATTTGATATGATTCAATTCATAAGTAATTACATAAAAATAGAGCATTGTAATTCTAAATGATTTAAAACCGAGGAGGTTACCAATTTTATTAAAATTGGAGTAATCATTCATTCACTAATTTTTATAATTTAGTTTTTCTGCCAAATGTTACTCAGATCTCGTTTGACTTAAATAATTAAACTGTCAGGCATAAAAAACACAAGTTTTATAGTATTAAATAATATCATTAGACATGATATATTATAAAAAATTAAATGTATTCTAACTGTGCACGTGGAAAGATAAGAAGGTCTCGAGTGGGAGGCTTTGTACTCATCCCACCCTTTGATTAGATTATCATAAATCAGGCTAGGTTTGTAGGGTGGATCGAGTGTTTAGCTTGGAAAGTGAAAATAATAATAGGTTGTTGTTTCTATATAACGGAAACGGAAAGCAGACCAACCATGTAAAATAGTATACCGCATTCCGAATATCATAAGATTAAAATTCTTTTATTTGCGGAATGTCAAAACAGACTCCATGGTTCCCAAGCTTATAGAATATAGAAATTTGATGATTTTGCTTCGGCGAATGATGGCATATCGTCCTAATTGAAATTGACATGGCTGGCAGGACTTTATAAACTTCTTGAATATCCTTTTCTGAAACCATGAATAGCTGGCGTTGGAAACTCTTTTCCAGGAGTCGATCGTTGTTGAACTGTCTTCGAATGAATGACAAGCGGTGTAGAGGATCGTCGCCCAAGTAAAATTTTGTAGAGTTGTCCAAAAGATTACAACAAGTAGTAATGTGTTGTCGTAATGTGAATAGTTGACGATGGCCAAGAAGTAGGACAAGTATACTTGTCTTTTGTATATAAATTGCAAGATGGGGATAACGGATGAGTAGATTTCATTCACCAATTCAATACTCAACTGACATGATCCGTATATTTGGCATACTTTTTCAATCTCCCTGAATTCTCGAATCGTACGATATCTACTCTTGTCAAACCTAGAATATTATTATAATAAAAACCCCTTTTAAACATTATTGGGTTGAAGTAAGGCAGTCGTTGCAGATATTAAAAATCGCACCATCAGTCAAATACGCAAGGCATACCGCAGGATCCGCTTATGAGGGACCTAATTAAAACAATAACATAGATAGGTATTTGTGCAACCGCTGCCTTACTTCAACCCAATAATTATTGTTAAAATTCTTCACAAAATTGAATTACTGAAATAGGGAAAGGGTTTAGGCTAAATCTACGTGTGATAAAATATTTACATGATTGATATTTATAGAAATTAAATAATGAACCTCATTTCGTCAAAGATCGGTAGAAGTGAGAAACCAAATACCAACGCTATAGCTGCATGCATCATGGTGAAGGCAAATGCACAGAATACAATCCAAATGTGTATTGCTGCCAAAGGAATGAATAGAATATAGCAGTCAGGATCCAGAAGTGATGTTAGAAGAAATGGCGTAGAGGGACGTATAATTACAATTCCAACTCCAAATAGCAATGGACTGGTAATGGTAACCACCAGGCCGCATATTAGAAATGCATCCAAGGTCAGATATCGGTTTCGGTATTTTCTTTTGAAGTACAATTCTGTATTAAATAGCAATTATAAACATTTGTTTCATAGGTTTCGTTGTAAACTTAATTTTTTAAACTTTTGGTAAATTCGTAATTAATATTTTTGTATATTAATATAAATGATATTACTTACTGCGCAGTTGCGTGGTTATATGGATTAGATCGTTAAGACTCTCTAAAAATATCCTTTTTTTCCATAGTGTGACGTGTACCAATGATATTGGAATTGTCACAGCCATAGTGAAGACGTAGAAGAGCGATGATAAAATTCTATCACCGTAAACGGTTTCGTAGATACCTCTTATAAAATTGTAAAGCCAATATAAATGTGCGTACAGAATGAACATGTACCATTTAGCTCTGATGAATTTATCTGCAGAGAATTTTAGATATTTTCTTTTGTGTTTCACATTCCATGTAAATGGGATACTTCCCCAAAAATTACCCCAACTTACGTAACAAGATAATATTTTAATTGAATATGCTGTCACCATTTTAAATATTCTTTATCTCAAAACTAGTACCACATTTTCTTAGGTAGGCTAGATCTGCCTCGATCTCACTAAGTAGGTTAATCTATCCTATAAATCTATATAATACTATTTTCTAAAGGGTATTCTAGTTTTCTAGTGAAGAATTTTTTAATTTTGAATACAAACAGAAAATAAGGTAATTTATTGTAATCTTTTTAAATATGTTTACTAGAATATAAAATCGTTGGCTATCTGCGAATAAGGCAAAAATTTTGAAGTGTTTATACAATAAATATACTAAAAATCTTATGAACGTGATTTATATATGCGGCGTCCTTAATAAATATTTAATGATTCATTGACAAATCTGACATGTTATTTAAGGAAATTGTCAGAATGGGAAATAAAACAACTGTCTTTGGGGACGTATAATCAACATAATTCTATGGTAGTTCTAAGAAAAGAAGTATCCAGTTTATGATCACTGAGCACATCATAATATCAAACATGTTAGAAGCTTTATAACACTAATGTCGATTTACAGGAGAATTTAAAATAACTACCTACTTTGACAAATGGAGGAAATTGAATGAAAATCGTTCTTTATATAAAATTGCCATTCTACTGATTCATAATAATAACCATTATTATAGCCATGATTTATAATATCCTTAACTTCCTCCTTGGGTACGCAATAAAAGACAGTTTTAGCAATGATACGTCAATGATATTGAGCAATCTATTATCCAGATAAGTACAGTATATATAAGTTGTTGGAATGGAACTGTATGTAATATGTATAATTCCGAAACCGCAAGCTCGGACATCCTGGCGACTGACTCAAATTATTTAATTGCATTGACATTGAATTTATTTTTATTCATTAATATAAATTCAACTGTCATAATATATTGACTTACACAATATGGCAACGACACAGATCCGTAGTGGTTTTGGAGACAATAAAATCATGATTTCTTAAACTATAGGGTACTTAAATGTAAATTGGACTGCTTAACGTTACTGATTAGCGGGTGGGAGCTTCCGGCTTTCCGTAATTCTTCTTGAATTACGTGGAATGTCCAACCAACAGACATAACAATATTATGTTCATTTTACGGCTTTAAATTTCTTCAATTATACATTTAAGTTTATAACTTGTGAAAGCACTACTTACATTTTCCCAGAACCAATAGCCCCCTTATTTTACATTTTACACCGACCCTATAGACTGCTAGACTACATTCTAATAGTAATGACTATAGTATTAAACCTCATCTCAAACTAGAGCTGTAATTCTAACATACAATATATTTAAAGCTACGAAATAATAAGTTCATATTTATTAATTTTATTGATGGATGTTATTATGAGCGAGTCTATATTTTGACTTCATATGATATAATGCAATAAATGTGTGTCTATACTGAAGTACTTTATTATTAATAGTAATAATCTATATAATGTTGAAGCAGTAAAAAACTAAGTCTTAATTTTCTATAAAATTGCGAAAAGTCAACAATTTGTTATTCAATGTTTAAAGGTGATTGGTTTAAAAATATGGAAAAGAATAATAAAAGCATTTCACATTTTAAGTGAAAATATAATTATACATTATCTTATTGACATTCGACATCCAAATTTAGTATATATCCGAGTCATATTTTGGTGTATTTTGTTTAGAAATTTCAATACATATATTTTCATTTATTACAGAGACTTCACATTTTGAATTTCTGAAATGTACCCTTCGTAGGCATGAGCTTGTATTTCGCCATGCTTTTGAAATGCACTTGACATAGGTCCATTCAACTAGCAGGACAAATGAAGAAAAGAGCAATAAGATCAAAGTGATTAGGAAAATGGTCCCGATGTTGGAATTAGTAAATGTCAGTGGTCTAGGTCCTTCTGGTTTTAAGCACGTTTGACATTTAGTATAGTTGTGATTTTTGAAAACATCCAACCACTGAATTAAAATTCCAGAATGGTCGATAGAGTACAATCTACTCCTCAGAAAAGGTGCGAGTAAATATATATACTCATTTCTCAGGTATGTCCAATAGCGTTGTACAAACAATTCTCCTTTCTGCTTGCCCAAATATAATTTCCTGATAGGCTGTACTTGCGAATCCCAGTAGGAGTCATTGAAGAATCTTTGCAGATTGGAACTCCTGTCAACAAACATGGAATTGTGGCATTCAGAAATCCATTTCTGTGGACTAGCAAAAGGAAATCCTGGTGGGAATTTAATAGTATTGAAGATTGTGTCCAACAATTTGTTTTCCTTCGGAAAATCAATCCTATTGTGAAAATTCTTGAGACTGTTGACAAAACTTGCAAAAACCAGCCAATCAGCTTTCTTTTGATCATTTTTATTAATGATATCCAAAAGAGTTTCTATGACTTCATTGGGTTCTTTTTCGAATGGTATTCCCTGATAGGGTTTCAATTCGGTTAATGTATAGTTACTTTTTATCATGTTATAAGTGTGCATCATATTGATCTGTTTTTCCACGTTGATAATATAAGGGTCATATTCATTGCTTCCGACTGTTGGGCTGAAAGAAACGACTTCCGGGAGATTTTCCAAATCCTGGATGTACTCAATTTGTTTTACTGGTCTAGGTTCGATCAAATCTGTAATTACAATTCCTTTGTATCCATTTGTAACCACGATGAAAACAAGAAGCAAAGGACCAACGACTAATCGTAGCCAAATTTTGCTTTTCAAGCTATCGGGTAGGGAGTAACTGATTTCTAATAAATAGGCATAACAAACCAGTGCAAATGAAAATATTTTTTCATCCTTGTAATAAAGTACACCCTGAACAAAAGCGGAGACTGCCAAAAAGGATATCAATAAGGCTATCCAAGAGTGTGTATCAAACGGTTGAATGTATCCAAGGAAAGATATCCGTTCATCTTCTAAGACGACGCAAGAAATGAAATTGTAGAAGTCTTCTGGATTCGGAATGTATGCCCCTCGGTAATCATAATTATTATACATATCGGTTTCCACTTTTTGGAATCCACCTTGAATTTCTTGCCATCCAGTTTTGCATCCTTGATTATCAGGTGAAGGATTCAGGACTATAGATGAATTAGCCAAGTTTTGCAACACAATTGAGAAAATTACAATTGAATTTTCTGGGGATGTTTTTGCAAAGTTTGAAAAGTTTATATCCCAAAGCGGAGGACCACAGTAGCCTATATCAGTATTATCTGTCCATATACGCATTTTCAACTTTGGGATGATGTTACTATGTATCATAAAAGTTTCAATTGACTTTCTCCTTAGACTTTGACCAGATGGGAATGGTATATGCATTTGAATACTTGTTGGAATCATAAGGTACGAATATCTTTGACGTGGAGATTTGGTATGATCGTATTTGTATTGCGGACAAAGAAAATGTACTAAACTGTCAGACTCATTGGATACCGATACGATAAACCAGGTTTTCTTCTTTACAAAAATATCTAGGTCAACCGAATCAACTACATTTGCTGCGTACTCCGAATTATGAACATCTGATAGAAAAATGGATTCCAGTTTGGCTTTTTCTACTAAATCCTTTTCAAATAGCAAGTAAACTGATGCATGTTCAATTGAATTGTGATACAGTTTTCGTCGATCCTCATCTTCTAGAAATAGGGGACGGTATTTCGTAAATTGGTTGTTTCGTTTGTTGGAAGGATTCTCACTGATGTAATCTGTTAGCAGCACTTGGTTGAAATTTTTGGGATTTAAATTCACAACAAAATGGGCTACGCAAGTGAATCTAGATTTTAAACGAGGAGAAGAAAAGTTAAAATAAAGAGTTAGTACTTTGAAATAACAATCCACATCTAAGTGTCTTGGATTTAAAAAAATGAATTCAGGAATGCAATTTATATTTTTCCTTGGAACTCGAAGTCTAGTTAGTGCAAATGGAATATCCACTGTTTGCAACTCATCTAGAAGCGTCTCTACTTGTGTGAATATAATTTCTTCGTTTTCGTGAAATAAGAAGTTTACATAACACTCTTTTTCAAAATTGGATAGTTCTTTAAACCTCCATGCTAAAGATATAGCATAAAAAGAGCAAAAACAGTAAATATAGAGGTACGAATACATTTTAATTTAGTAATCAATTACACAGTGAAACTACGTGAATAGGATTTATTGTTTTTACATGAAACTTAACTGTGTATAAGCCATTAGGTTTGTTTATGTTAGTTCCCAAGTGACAACTACCCTACATACTAAATTATTTAAAGAAATACGTAAGCATATTTGTAAAGATAAGCTGGTTTAAAAAAGGCTATTTGTTGATCGTGTTGTAACCTTTAGCATACTAACTAGTGAGTAAAATATACTCCATTTCTATATACTGATCCGTAAATAGAAATGGAATATATTATGTAGATAATAGGAAGCTATTATGACCAGAAAAAGTATTAGGTAACTTTTTGAGAATTCATTCCTCATACTTCTCTACAACAACTGTCATATTATTTTAATAGGCTAGCTAGATATTTTAAATTAAAATTATGTCCTCCCTCTCAAGACATTCCATTGCTAGTTTACTTAAGAGTTAGTTAATTTCCATCTTTAATCTATTTCCATGAAGAAATGTCCAAATCAAATGGAATTTTAAAAAATCAACAAATTTCATATGTTATATCTTCCTACCTATGCAGTAATAAATTTTTCTTTCCAAGTCGCGATTACGATCTTAATTATATGGTTCATTGTTTATCTTAGCCTTGTGTGACCTTAACATCTTGGAGAATGATATCTGAGAAGTGGGTGTATAGCATTTTAACATATATAGGAACCACATAGTTAAGTTATTTAGACTTGGGAAGAAATATTTACTACTGATTAGGTAGGAAGATATAATAATTAGCTATATGGAATTTATAGATTTTAATATATGGGATAGAGTCAATGAAATTCATTCTTCCATTGCTAGAATGTTGAAATATGTAAAAGCTGCTTTGAAACATAAAGCAGTTAATGTATGTGTCGGATGCGGGATTTCAGCGGCTGCAATTTGGAGGATTGAGTTTTTATTCATATATACCAACATGCAAACAACAACTTAACAAAACAGTTTAATAGGAAAGACCCTTTTTTGTCAACACCTTTTTGTCAACAGGCTTTTTTTGAAATCCTTTTTTGTCAACAAAACTCGCTTTTTGTCAACAAATTATGTAGCAATTTGTTGGTACTATATCATATAGCAGTTTGTCATATAGCATTATAACATAATGCACAATGCAAGTTGCACAGAACTCAACATCAACTCTGCCTAACCTCTGTAAGGTAAATCCTGGCCAGTTGTCCAGGACTCACCTTCCCACTAAATATGAACACTACCTCATGGTAGTGTTCTTGCCACGTCTCTTCTCCTCTTCTCCGTATCTTCTTCCTCCCACACACCTATATCCCTATATACACTTATACTTAACTATACTTCCCAAGCTGCAAAACGTGTTGGGAGAAGCTTGGCCCAAAGCCGGACAAAAATGTTGGCCCAGTGTCAACTTTGTCCGCCGGGACTGCGCTGGCCCAGAAGTGCAGGTCCGTTATATGCCCCATGAAGGGCCAATGTAATTTCTATTTGCCCCCCGACAGTATCCCAACTCATTGCCGCCTCTAATATTCACAAAAGCAAAAAAATTGCACCAGCCCGTACCCACCATATCAACCTTCCATTTCCCAACTCTAGCACCCTACCACCTCTCCATCAATCTTTCATTGATTGGAGTTGCAATTAACTAGCTTATCAATGATAATAAGCTGGGAAAATATAGGGCCCATAGAGGGCCCATTATTACGGCGCAATGCAGGTTGGTCTCAGTAGGCCCAATACAGGCGTTGCTGCGAAGGTCCAATACACGGCTGCCGCCATGGGCCCTGTATTGGGATGCGATTATCGGCCCTATGCATTGCTGGCCTCATCGGCCCTTTGCTGGGTAATCGGCTTAATTGTATCGGGGTCATCCCCAACGATTTCCCTTTGTATCCCCAACATACTGAAAATTTAGACCTCGTTGGCCCAACATAGTTTGCAGCTTGGGTTATATCTACCTTAATACTAATCATCCATACTAAGCAGTCATGCAACCATTTGTTCTCACTCATTCTCTCTCGGACTGTTGGGGACAATCTTAGTCTCAATAAATCTAACTTGAACATTCACTCCAGTCTTGCATTCCAGTCTCTCATTCTCGGATTCACTCTACTTACATACATTCGGGGAACTAAGCATACTTTGGGAATCATTCACTCACTCAAACACCCGGGTAACAGCCACACTCACACACACACAGAGGTCAGTCTCTCACATTGAGACCAACGTGGACGTCGTCACAGGACCGTGACCAACCCAGCCAGCCGTCGACACTGCCTGGGAAACGGCAGGACAGGTTTGTACACTTAAGTACAAGGCATACGGGGCATTCGGGGAGTAGGGAATAGCTACTCTACCCGCATTGGGACCGCGACAGCCGAACCGGGCAACTTCGAGGAGTTCGTTTTTTTTAAAATTAAATTTAAATAAAATTAAATTAAATTCAATAAATATTTAATTACTTTCGTTCTTTTCTTTTCAGCCAAACAAAAGAAAATTTTTTTTGTGGGTCACACCAGGTACCCTACTACGAAAAAATTTTCTTGGCTTAACTTAATTATAATTATCTTATAGCTAAACTAAAATTAAAATTACTACCCTATAATAAAAATATTGCAATTATCTTTATTTTCGAATTCCCTTGCTTCTATTTAAATAAATACAAGCAAGGAAAAGCATAATCCTACAAAATAAATATAGGAAAACCCAGGGAATCGCCTAAATTTAATAAAATCATTCAGGATTTAGGAATTTGATTTAAATTTGAATTTTTTTTGATTTTCTTGGATCTTCAAGCAGTAAATACACTGCGAAAAATTTTTCTTTTGGCCACGCCAGGTACGTTACGTACATGGGTTATTTCTGGCCATAATTAACTTTAAATATTTCAATTAAATAATTTTCTACAGTTAAGGGTGACTTGACACTTCATAGAAAGTCAAGCCAGCCCTAATTAATTATAATACTATTACTAAAGCCTTTAATCATATCAATTATTGTTATTTTCCCAAAAATAAACACTTTAGAGGAAAGTATTTCCGCATTTTGGTAAAATCTACCCGTCCCCCTGCGCAAATTTTTCTTAAATTGTAAACACTTATAGAATTAAAAGCATTATAAATTCAAAGTACTAATAATATTGTTCTAACAGGTATTGCAGTACTACAGCCCAGAGACGGTCCTCAGTTAAATAAAAACGGAAGGATCTCTTTGGATAAGAATACAGTTATTTAGGTACAGCTTCGGTATTTATCAAACAAATTCTATAATTAAATAATAAATATTTCCATTAAATAAAAACAATACACAAACTAATTGCACTTTACCTATTAGTTTTTTACAGCAAACCGGGGCAGTCTTACTAATTTTCGAACAAGGAAAATTCAAGTAACACCTGGAATAATTTGGGAATAAAAAGGAAAACTGGTAACAATCAAAATAATAATTTATATTAATATTAAGTATATCTATATAATTATAGTATGAGTATACCCGCATACCATACCCTCCCATAAATATATTATATAGATATAAGAGTAACAAGAAAGGTGGTTGATCCCAACAAAAAAAATCTGTGTAATCTAGTTTGGAAAATACCATTTTGTTGATTCACATAGATTAGTTCTTTTTATGAATCTTTATCGAGTTTTGAACCGACAAGACTTGATTACTTCATTTATTTTTTCTGAATATTCTTGTCTGGACACTCCGGATTTTGGAATTATTCAAATTAATTTAAATTTATAATTCAAGTAGTGGGACAGCTACCTACCACACATGCATATGCATAATATTTCATAATGCAACGTATCACATTTCAATTTTTGGCTAGTCCATACTTCTTGCAACACGGTTTTCTTAAAGTTGTTGTACCTCAACCTGATCGCCCAATGACATATTTAGATTTTATTATGTCCACTCAACTTCAAGATATGTTTAATCATCGTCTTTTCGCATCCGACCAAGAGTTTTCAACTTTCATTGGATGTCTTCATTATTGTAATTTTCGTAATTTTGAATATTACAGCATTTTTGACATTGATGCTAATATCTTGGCACAATATTCATAATTTTCTTCATTTACAATGCAACGCATTTACATTCATACACTAAATAATCCATTGTTTTTTCAATTCGGAACTGTTGTTGTTAGGCCTACACAATTGCCTGCTATTACATTTCACCAATTTGTAGCAACAGAGTTCCAAACACTCTATAACAATAAATTTGAGAATATTCATAACATTCCATACTTGTGCGCATTGTATGACTACGGACTGAAAAATAATTTTGAATTTTACAGTACCCAGTTCATTTACTGCGACGATTTAGTTGACACACTTAATATTAGTGGATATACCAACTAAATTTTTCAATTCTCTTCATTAATGCCATCTCGAGCTGAAATTCAGGCTGGAAATAGAGCACAAAGATTTGAACAACGACGCCGTCGAGAAATTATTGATGATCGGGCCGCGCTTCGATGCAATAATAGTATTCATCAAAATAATTTAGATTTAAGCTTCTTGGAAATTCGCCTTGCTCACGTTGATGAAGTCATTAACGCTGTAGTAAATAATTTGGACTTCCAAGCTCCAGATATTCCTGTTCATCAAATTGTTGAACCAATTCATCATATAAATCCAATTCAAGACAATTTATTCATCATGGCTAATGCTAATAGACAATTGCCTTTAGTTTTGCCTCCTGCCATGGGCAATCTAAATGAAGATCAAATTGCAGCCATTAACAATTATTTAGGTGCACAAATTAATGCAGCACAAGCGAACGTCATCGTTCCGCACGGAAAGGCTATTATTCCTATTCCAAAATACAAACCACATGAACACACAGCTACTACGTATTTAAACGACATTCAGCTTTATTATGAAGCCATGAATTTTAGACCAGCTGTGTATGTCAATATGCTACCTACCATCTTATCATACGAACAAAGACTCTGGTTCGATAACATTAAGACTCCTGAACTTACTTGGGATGAATTTAGAGTTAGATTCACTGCTAAGTATGATGATTGGGATGCTACAGAAAATAGACCGAAGATTCTACGTGAACGTCGCCAAAGGGAAAACGAACCTGTAGAGCAATTTGTCTACGAAATGGTTCGATTAGCACGTCAAGTGACACCAGGAGAGGATGAAGCTATTTCAGTACTCCGTGCTAAAAATGCATTAGTCCCGGATTTGAAGTTAGCCATTTCTAACAGTGCACAAGCAACAGCTGAAGAGTTGATTGCTAGTGCTAGTAGAGCTTTGCGCGATTTGCGTGAAAGAGATACATTGAATGGTATATCTTCTAAACTCCCTCCTCTCAATGAACGAGAAAAACGACAAATGCAAAAGCAATCGTCTAATTCAAAACCACAGAGCAACCAATCATATAATGCTCGTGGTCAATCCAATAATCAAAGAGGAAACTTCAGAGGACAAGGAAATTCTGGGAATTTCCGTGGTCAGGGATATTCTGGTAATTTCAAAAGTCAGAATCCCACATCACAGTTCCAAAATCAAAATTCCTCCAACAACAATAGTAATAATGATGCAAACACTGGGAATTCTTCACAGAACTCCAGAGGGAACTCTAGAGGGAACTCTGGCACTGTCATGACAAGAGGTCAACCTACTAAAGGACAGAATTCCAATTACAGAGGAACTACTTCTCGTGGTAATTTTCGAGGCCGAGGCCAAGCTATCAGTAAATATGATGCAAATGCATTCTGCACTATTCATAATACTTATGGCCATCACACTCAACATTGTTGGAAACCAATAGCTATGGCTATTCAGGAAAACGAACACAATGACGACAGTTATGTTGAAGACATTACGTCTCAGCATGACGATTCACAGCAACTCGGGCCACCGCCTGGATTTCCGGATCGTGTGCAGCCTGCTGTGCAATACGCTGATTTAAACTTTGCAGGGAGTGGGGGAAGTCAACCAGGTCCTTCCTACTCCCGGTATTAGATACAAAACTTCATGCATCCAATTTACCTTTAATTACTATTCTCTCTAAAACTAAGAAATTCACAGCCTTAATTGATTCTGGTTGTTCTAAATCTATTATAGAAAAATCATGGGCTAACCTACTTGGGAAACAAATAGATAATAATGTAGAAAATTGCACTGTTGCTAATAATGAACAGATGCAAACAGTTGGAACAGTGGAAATTGAATTCCAAATGGGTTCCAAACGGGTTGTACATAAATTTAAAATTGCAAATAAGTTAGCATTTCCTTGTTTCATTGGGAATGATCTGATTAGGCTATTGGGAATAATACCTAATCAGAAAAGAAACACTTTTTGGTTCGACGACTCTCCGCAAATCATGTATCCATCAAAACCAGACAATACTGTCAACTTCTCGGTTTTGGATAGACCTACTGCTGAGTTCGACGAGCATTCATTAGAAAATAAGTTAAATGTATTATTTCAAAAATATCCAACTGTAGTTAGGCCAAATGGCGAATTTGGAATTACGAGTTGGGCTTATCACAAAATTGAAGGATGTGATAAAGTTGTATATGTTAAGCCGTGGCCAGTTAGTCCAACTGTTGCCACTGAAATTAGAAAGCAAATAGACGAGTTATTGAGGATGAAGCTCATTCGGCCAAGTAGATCTCCCTACGCTACTAATATTGTTTTGCGTAGGAAGAAGGATCCAAATAAGTGGCGAATGACAATTAACTACAAAGGCATAAATGCAGAAACTACTAAAAATGCTAATCCTATGCATAACGCAAACCACATTTTACGTCTTTTGCCAACTGGAGGTTGGTATAGTGTCATAGATCTACAATCTGGATTCTGGCAAATTAGACTACATAGAGATAGTATTCCTAAAACTGCATTTCACGCGTGTGGACAGCTGTGGGAGTGGCTTGTCATGCCATTCGGTTTACGTAATGCCCCAGCTAGTTTTGTCACTTTGATGAATAGAGTATTAGCTGATTGTATAAATAAGTTTGCTTTCGTCTTCATGGACGACATTGTGATCTTTTCAAAAACAGTTCAGGAACACTTCACTCACTTAGAATCTGTTTTTGATAAATTAAAGTTAGCCGGGTTAACTATTAATAAAGAAAAATCACACTTCTGTAAGCGAGAATTATCGTTTCTCGGTCATGTAATCTCACAAGATGGGTTAAAAAAGGAACCAGAGAAAGTTCGGGCTATTGTAGATTTTCCACGCCCGGCGAATAAAAAGGACATTCTTAGGTTTCACGGACTTTGTGTCTGGTATTCGTCATTTATTGATAAATTCGCAGACAAATTTGAACCAATGTATAAATTGTTGAAAAAAGGTGTTCCTTTCATTTGGAGCCAATTGCAAGAAAATTCTTTCAATATTATGAAAGAAGCTATGTGCGAAGATGTAATGTTACATGGACTAGACTATAATTAATTGTACATTAATTGTTACATTAATCTACGTGCTAATAAATGGAATATGCTTACAAGCTTAAGCTTAACCATACATTCAATCACCAGTCTCAGAAATAATCAAATAAGAGGTCAAAAAGTCACATTCTCATGTTAACAGGTTAAATTGAAGGACTAATAATTTATTTTTGCCGACAAAATGAATTGTTATATGGTGCCATTAATCTTTAACAGTTGCCAACTGTCTGAAACAGGCACGTATTCAGAAATTTGGTGAAAGGGGGGGGGCGGAACCAAAAATAATGGCAAATGTAACACAAGCGCGAAAAATTTTTGCAATTTTTGGTCTTTTATGGAAAAAATCTTCTCTTTTTCTCAGATTTAGGGAGGAGGCGCTATTGCTTGGTCTGTAGTGCATATCGAGTGGTAAAAATAAATGAGAAATATTAAATATGGACTTTGTAATGATCAAATAGTAAATATGAAGTCATTGGCCAAAGATTTCTTTAATCAATCGACTATCAAAGTACACATTGGAGATTATAAATCATGTGGCTTACAATTTAAATGTAATTAGCCAAAAAAAGTTAACGCATAATACTTTAAAACGTCAATACAAACACAGATACCATAAATAGAACTAAAATTGTGTTTATTATAAAATGATAGTCAATAATTGGCATAAATTAGCAATGATATTCATTAATAGTTAGTCAACAGTTTAGAAATTAGTTTCCAATAGTTTTTAAAAAGTAAGATGTCGTCAAAATTATTATTTAAATAAAAAAATCAAAATTTTGAATTACTAGGGAGCCAGTATTATAAACTTAGTCTATATATCTGTGATAATACAAGTTAGCGTTAGTTACTGTCTAGGCATTAAGCGTAGTCCTGTTTAACACTTAACATATAATTTTATCTAACTTATAGGAGTGGAGCACATACGCTACTATAATGAGTGATCTTTTTTGCCTTTTATTTGCGGAATGTCAAAATTGCTTCCATTGTTCCCAGGCTTATAGAATATAAAAATTTGATGATTTTACTGCGACGAATGATAGAATATCGTCCGACATGAATTGGGCATGGCTGGCAGGATCTTACAAATTTCTTGAATATCTTTTTCTGAAACCCAGAATAACTGGGGCTAGAAACATGTTTCCATGAGTCGATTGTAGAGGAGCTGTCCTCAAATGTATGGCAAGCGATATAGAGGATTGTCGCCCAAGTAAAATTTTGCAAAGTAGCCCAAAAGATTAAAGCTAGTAGCAATGTGTTGTCGAAGTGAGAATAGTTGACGATGGCCAAGAAGTATGACAAGTATACTTGTCTTTTGTATATAAATTGCAAGATGAGGACAACAGATGAGTAGACTGCATTGACTTGTTTAATAGTCAACTGACATAATCTGTATATTTGACATACTTTTTTAATTTCTCGGAATTCACGAACAGTACGATAGCTATCCTTGTCAAACCTGGAATTGATGTTTGATTAAAATAAAGAACCTTTTTTAAAACTTATTAATTTATTTATATTTAAAATTTTCCAATTCATACACTGAAAAAGGGAAATGATGTAAATTAAAAGTTGGAGTAAAGTAATTTTTAATTGATGCATGCAAATCGACAATTTTTAATTATAAATTTAGTAAGTTACCTCAGTTCGTCGAAAATTGGTAGGAGTGAGAAGCCAAAATACCAGTACAATTGCTGCATGCATCATTGTGAAGGCAAATCCACAGAATACAAACCAAATGTGCAATGCTGCCAGAGGGAATGAATATAAAACAACTTTCATGAAGTGATGTTAGGAGAAATGGCGTGAACGGATGTAAAATTATTATTCCAACTCCAAATAGCAATGGACTGGTTACGGTGATTATCAGGCCGTTCAATAAAAGGGCATCCAGAGTAACGTATCGGTTTTTGTATTTCTTTTTGAAATACACATCTGTTTCAAACCAAGGGTAATAAAATAATCATTTCCTGTATATAATAGAAGGTGCATGAACATTTATACAAGTTATAGAACTGAAGTCAATCATAGTTTACCGATTATGATTTTTATGAAATTGATTAAAGGTCTTATACGAGTCAAATGTTGTATGTTTTAAAATTATAACACTTATAGAATGACCATGGTCAAATCACAGTGAGATTTATAAATTAAAGAATATATTAATTCTATTATACATTGTATGTAAACCTCCTAGTACTATTATTTTTCAATTTAATTCACTAATGTCTTAAAAATTATATTTAAAAAACTATTTGTTTTAATAGCAATATAATGGTCACTAAAATTAGGAGACCAAATAATATTTATATCCAAACAACCGAAACCATTATGTTATTGTTCTTTTACACATAGTATTTCTCTGTATTCAATGAAATTATTATTAAATCTGTTAGTAGTATACTTGTATAAATAGGACTAATAGTTTTTATTTACCCAACTTAATACTAAAATATTTTCAAAAACCTTTGAGGACAAAATGGTAATAATTGTTAGAAAGCCATTTTCTTATTTAGTAAAAGGTAGTACTTACTACGTAGTTGCGTGGTTATATGGATTAGATCGTTAAGACTCTCTAAGAATATCCGTTGTTTCCAGAGTGTGACGTGTACCAATACCATTGGAATTGTCATGGCCAAACCGACGACGTAAAAGAGCGATGATAAAATTCTATCTCCCCAAACCGTTTCGTAGACACCTCTTACAAAATTGTAAAGCCAATATAAATGAGAGTACAGAATGAAAATACGCCACTTGGCTCTGATGTATTTGTTCGTAGACATTTTTAGATATTTTCTTGGAAATTTTACATCCCATGTAAATGGGACACTTCCCCAAAAGTTACCCCAACTTACGTACAAAGCTATTAGTTTAACTGAATATGCTGTCACCATTTTCAATTATTTTTAGGAAAAATAATAGCCTAATAAAACTTAACCTAATCCTGACTAGTTAATTTTATGCCCTATGAGAAATGACGAAAAAGCATTATTATTATTATTACAAAATACAAAGTTAAAATTCTGACTATTTTATATTTTATATTTGAAATGTTTTGCGACGTTGATTTTTATTCTATTCTATCTGGGAATAAAAAAGTATTCTGCGGTGCTGTTGTGGAAAGTATAAAATCCTATACTTGAGATTTATATTTATATAGGGTCCAAAAACCAATATCTGTAATGGCACATGAAGAAATCGGACATGTAAAGGAATTGCCATATATAACGCATACCGTTATACTTAATTCTAAGAAACTTTTATGATATAGGTATATTAGTAGCAAAGCATACCAACAGAAAATAATGCCATAGTGGTGGTATTATTATTTTTTAAGAAAACTTAATAAAATTACTTTTGAGAATTGAAAGGGAATCATTGATTACAAAAATGTGTTCCTACCTATACGAACTCAATAATAACTAGTAATATACTTAGAATATTTACATGTCTATAAAATAAAGGTGCGGTAAAGACTCCAATACACAAAATTGAGCCGTCTTAAAATTATTACATGTTAAATATTATTTAGTCAACTATATGTATTGTAATTCAGCAACTACGTCAATGGACATCGTGTCGCCTTTACAAGAGCGTTATTGAGTAATAAGGTTTTAATAAATGAAGAAATCGGCAAAACCATAACAACAAATAGCTTATACAGAGAATCGCTTGAAGACAATTGCAAACAATTCTTAAGTTATTGTTATTATGCTTATAGACGACTGGGCAGTCCTATAACGTGGTCCAGACTACTTTTTAATCGACTGATGGTGCATCTAAAGTTTGGGGAAATTAAAAGTTTAAAAAAGCTACGAAGTTATAGTTAATTACTAATAATTACTAATAATAAAAAATAGTGTCATACATAGCTGTGATTTTGTATTTATAAATAAAATATTTGTATCCAAGTAATTTTATTGAAATTGAACATGTTTTAAACATTTATTTTTGTAAGAAATTTGAATTTTCCATGATAACATGCTATAAGGTAGTTAGTATTATGATATAATATGGTTTGTACAATTAATATATTAATATATTATACGCTATGGTCATAATATTTATTTAGGGCTCAAATATAATTCATTTATTGCTGTGAGTGTTTGTATGACAATACATGGTAAATGATAGGTAACAGTACAAATGGAAACATTTTGGAAACAAAAAAGAACGCCATTTTAGTGGTACAAATTTATTGGCTCGTAGTTTGAAGATGTTGATTTACTACAAAACTCCAATGCAGCAATGATGCTTAAAATTTGATTACTTGATAACGCAGTTAGGGTTGTGTTGTTCCATCTCTATCAAATTGGCTGGATTTCCGTTAGTGATAATATTCGTATGATTTCCATTTAATTTATCTTTTCCCATTTTATTTGATTAGGAATTTCGTAAATAATTGAAATCCAGACAAGGCCATTTTAATTATAGGCTTAGACGTACTTTAAATATTTTCTGGCGTATTTCTGGAGAACACAATATGTACTAGGGTAAGTAGTGTATGTGTTATAGTCGGAATGGGAGGTTCGGTTAAACTGGGTCACTCTATCCAGGAGTCAGTGTACAAAATATCATTTACACTAACAAGTAGAGTATTACTGTACTGATTTGATTTTAATGGTATTTATTATTACATACTAATTACCTACATGGTAATAAATTGTATAAATTTAGTAAAAATTATAAGTTTGAATGGAAATTTGAATGGAATTTAATTCTAAAATACGAAATAACTTAGGAACTGGCGATTATTGTTGCATATCAAATTTTCACTTTGATGCGTGCTCGAATAAAATATCTCGCACGCTTACAAGTAAAATTACTGTACTAAATGCATAAGTATTGAGAAAACCTGTAACCTAGCGATGTGATCTCAACACAAAGTTCAAAAATCGTTAGGACAAATCTAAAAGTCTTAGTATCTTTTCACGGTTGTGTTGACTATTCGTTCACTGAAAATTTAAATAGAAATGTTAATTTCATGTTCTCTAGAAAAAATATAGAATATTGAAACTTGTATCACTAAGCTGTCATAATTTAACATATTTACCATTACGGGTTTTTTTACGATTACTGTGATGGTAAGATACCATAACAAGTGGTAAAAGTTTTATGGCTTTTAATTGACGCGAATAATTTTATTTCAACCAAATTTTATGTAACACGTCTTAAATTCCATTCTAAAGGTAATAAATCAAAGCCAATCTAATTTTTGTCAAGACTACTATTGACGTCATTATCATCTCTACAATCCTAACTAAACTACTTAATAATTTATCGTAAAATTGAATTTCATAATTGTGTTTAACTAGTACACATAGCCGGATGTCAAAAATGTAAATCCTATAGCAAAAAAATCCATTGTTTTACATTTGAATTTTATTAATGGATACATTGAATAGGCCATTGTGTAATCTTTGTCTCATGACATCTACATTACCTTGTTATAATACGGCCTGGTGGTTGTTTATCCTAACAAATTACACAGTAGTTACCCCATTACTATGCAAAGTACTAGGGTTGTGGCTTTAGCTGGTTTGATATTATTATTGCGTGCCTGCGTGCTACGGTCGATAGTTCATCTTGTTATCTTGAACTTGAAGTTGGTCAGCGAGAATGAGTTTCTGTCGTCCCATTCCAGCCAGAATGCAAAGTCACTAGGGCTAGTTTGAACACCTGCTTTGCATATTCTTGCCCGGTCAGTCTATCCGATGAGGTCTTATAACATCTATAGTCCAGATTAGCGTATTGAAGATATCACTTACAGGCAGAAGAGTATGCATTTCGGCTCCGCCAGCCTTCCAGACTAACTCGAGTCGAGGTAGTCTGGAATTCTCCAACACTGCACTCATGGGTAATCACAAAAGTATCCGGCGAAATCGGGGAAACACTGACCTTTCGGTTAAAAACCATCCGATATTCCACCAAATCTTGTCCCGCCGCACATGTTGAGACCAATTTCGTTCTTCTAGGTGCCTATTTTTACAGGTAAAACTTCCAGGACCGCCACGTCGCACACAACCTACCTCGTCGAAGCCAACCACCAAGTCAACCAACTATACAGTATATAAATAAGTACTATCCAGCTTACCTAGTAGTTGACGTACAATAATTAAATTATGGTATTTGTTTTACATAATCTACACGATTTGATATTTATTACTTTTAAACATTCGGCTTAAGAAAACCTGAGGGAAAAATTTTAAAAATGGCGCCATGAATTACACAGGGATACCAATACTCACTTTAGAGAGACCTAACCTAATTAAAACAATAAGATTGATAGGTTATGATTTACCCGAGCCAAACATTCTGATCATGGAAAAGCGTAAAGCTAACAACAGTAGTTTTCCCGATTCAAGTTAACATAGTCAGGAGGTTATGAAGATTCACCGCCGGATGGATATGTGTTGTTTGTGTGTGTCGGGGAGTTATAGGTTACTCGTTGGGTAGTCCTTCGGAGAAAACGTCAAACCTCTACTAAAACTAAGTTCCTCCGGTGTTGATGGTGGGGATGTAAGTGGATGTCGAGGAATCGAGATGATGATATGCTGTAGCGCAATGATATGATGTAATAAAGTTAGTGACCTTCACGAGTATATATACTCTTCGCCAATGAATGTGCGTTTAGACACTTTGGTTTGTGTAATATGACTTTGCTGATACAGCTATTGGCACTTTAACAGTTAATGACACTTTATATGGTTAGTAATATTTAATGCACAGGGTTCCATTACTAATGAGCAATTTAAAGATTATTATGACACTAAATTACTGAATTATATAGATGGGATGGGGAATAGTGAGTAATCCTAGAAAAGTGAGTCAGCTGAGCAATTGTGACTCAAAATTGAGATTGTGATCGAATTGGGTTAAAATTTTGGGCATGAGAAAATGCGAATGCTAAAAATGGCGGAGGATTTCTTCCTTAGGTCTTGACGGTATGGCCATGTCCAGCATTCTCTGTCGAGCTTTTCTTTCCAATTCCCTATAATACTTGACGATACGACCACGTCGTTCTTGTTGCCTCCGGGTATAAAATGTCGAATTCTAACTTTCCTATAGAATTGCAGTGCGCAAGCAGCACGTAGGAATTCTATATTTTTCTTGTTATGAACGGAGAGGATGGGTCTGAGATGGAATGATATGGAAGGGATGTTGGAGTCGAGTTCCTACATGGGTTAGCCGTCCTCTACTTGTATAGAGATAGGAAAATAGATAAAAATGTGAGTTTCTATCTAACAATAGATTCTTTTGCAATGAACTTTTTATCAGTGAAGAAATATCGCGCTTATTTATTAGGCCACGACTTCACTAAGGTGCCTTGCATTGAATCCAATGGAATGCTTCCATTCGATTTAAAAAATTTTGCCGCCTTCGCATTCGTTTCCAAATTCGAAAACTTTGCGAAAACCTCTGAGTTGACTAATTGTATACAGTTAAACTACCCCTTAACATACAACAGTATATTCTTTTTTATGTCGGCATGGTTTAAGTTTTGAGTTACTCTGCGCTATATGACGAATATCACTATGCATGAAAAATTTTGCCTGATTGTTATTCCTGCAAAATCTGTCGCGACATACGTTCACGTATTAAAAACATTTAATATTAGTTCTTCTTAATTCTCAATAGCTTGCTAGCTTGCATAACATTTAAGCCAAATATGTGTTTAATAATGCAGTTGGGATAGCTATTTCTACAAAATAGTAATTATAACCATTTGTATGCTTTAACTTGGAAGTTTAAGGAATATTCCGAGAAACTTTTGCAATAATAAATTAATACAATGTTTATCGATACAATAGCACTAAATTGAGTTAGGCCCATAATATGTCTAAATTGAATTTCCCATCTAATATTTGGTCTAATACCTTGGCTTGTACTTTTCTTTTAAATAGTCATCGCGTCAGAATAGATATCAATGAATCGTATTCATTTTAAATGTACATTTAAATATGTTAAATAGTTTTACATGAGCGTTCTATTAAACAGCTTATTGTATGGCAAAATATTTCCATTGAGAATAGACGCGTATCATCTATCCTTTGCGACTTCTTGTCGCCTTTCCCTTTGTCAGTTCGAATAACTGCTATTGATTACAGGCTAATATCGTATTAAGTATTCAATTATATTTAACCTGACCTGAGTTAATACAAGTTTTCTATTAACTCAAGCCTTTCTTTTCGTTTCTATTTTACCGAAACCTAGTTTAAAGATCGTCACCTAAGAAAATGGTTACATTAAGCAAACGAAAGAAACAAAAAATCGACCTGAAGAAGCCATTTTATGACCCATATTTGCAAGAAATAGATCGATTTTTTAAAATTACAAATTTCTTCTGCACAAGTATATATTCTTTTAACCGAAAAGAAGTATCGTTCAAATTGTGTCAGTCGGATTTCCAATACTTCATATGGGTTGTCACTTTTTGGTGGTATATTATAATATTCCTGTACGGAACCTTTCGGCTCCTGAAAGAACTCTTTCAACCTGACCCCACTTTCGTAACCCACAAAATTATTATTTATATTCAGTACTACATGGTAATAATCCTCATCATCGTGTGTGACGTCATCATTGTTACAAAAGCACAGGAAATATTAGTCATGATAAACCTGACTCTTCGTTTTGCCAAGCAATATGCAGGTAAAAACACTATTATATTTGGCCAAGCACGTATCCAGAGGGGGGGCCGGGGGTCCAGTATTTGGCCCATTATCAATTAAAAACACGCTTTTGACAAATGCTTGTATACATAATTAAAATATATATACAGTTTTGGGGACCTGTTAAAAATAAATATTTAAAATATTTGTACTTAAATTACAAATATTTCGAACGGGGTCCAAAAGTCATGAGAAAAAAATGAGTTATGGTTTTAAAATTGACTACCAAACTAATGTTTGACCGAGAATAATGTACACTGTTTTCTTCTGAGAGGTTAACGGACATGTCAATCTTAAATCGTTACGGTAAACAAACATAATATCGGGTTGTAGCCATACTATCGTCATGTCATTACCCCTGTCGTCACTTGTCATACTCTACAGTTTCTATGGTTTTAAAATGCTCCCGATATGGCGAAAATTTACATTTCAGAATTAGATAGATGCAATTTTGAGAAAACAGTTTACTATGAAAGTATTAATAACCGAGACTGATTACGACTTTAGCGCCAATTTGAGGGGTTACTTTTACGAGTTGTGTACTTCACATAACACA
The DNA here is from genome assembly GCA_020055645.1 of Tomocerus qinae. Classification (NCBI taxonomy): domain Eukaryota; kingdom Metazoa; phylum Arthropoda; class Collembola; order Entomobryomorpha; family Tomoceridae; genus Tomocerus; species Tomocerus qinae. The sequence goes on along the minus strand of CM034546.1, from coordinate 36,014,091 downwards.
TAGCACATTTTAGTCTTGCTGCATTTTATTCGGTATGTAAGTCTGTGTTTTACCATAGGTTATATGAATGCAAGATATACGGTAAAGGCGGAGCTATTATCATATGGGAGTCTCGCTTTTAAATACTTTCATAGTACATTGTTCTCGGTCAAACTATAGAGTTGTTGGAATAATTGATTTAAGAGCTATAAAGGTTAAAAAGGCAGTTTTATTCATGAATGCTTTCTCGGGGGCGTACAGGTCTGTCTAGTGGTCTAAACAGCCGCTCCTCAGGCTGAGGTCTGGAGTTCGAATCTCTGCAGCGCCTCAGGTCTCAAAGGTAGTTAGTCTGGAGCTGGGAGAAGCTGTCATTGCCGTATATTCGTTATTAGCATTGATTTGCCTATCTTAGTGACAATATGATCAGTGTTGTACAGTTGACCACTTTTCCGCATTTTGACCAGGCCCCTGGTCAAAATGGCCAAAATGGACAAAATATCAGTATACAGTTACTTAGGTTGGCAAATAAAATTTTAAATATTTAGAAAATGAAATATGGCCTAAAACCTATAAAACACTATTCTACTAACATCAGACTAGAAAATGACACTTTCTAATCATTTTCAACTGCAATCTTTAGAACGTTATATTCATTGTTAACTATGTTGCAGTAAAAGCTACCTTGTGGTCTCAATCAACCCCAAAAGGCATTTTGTCCATTTTGACCGCTTTTTGAGTGTATTTTGACCGGGCCGTCTGACCATTATGACCACTAGTTTTTTAACCACTGCACAAAACTGAATATGAATGTCTATCAATGCACTATCTGTATAGTGTATGGATTGTTCTGTTGGTCTGTATACGTGCTACAAGTTCTGCCTAGCACAAGTCTGGACAATGGGATGCGCATGAGGGGATAAGGTGGGTTGAAGTAGACTGCTTTCAGTGATTTGCTTGGGGTCACTGGCGGTCGGCTTACATGTCCCGGTCCCTCTCTGCCTGCTCACTAGATCGAGTTGCGGGACAGTGTTGAGTCGTTCCGTCTCATGGTTCAGTAGTCTTCACTAAGTCTCTTCGTGTAAGTCTGTACACTTAGTAAAGTTGTTCCGGGAGTCACTGCAAGTAAGCCCTCGCGGCTTGAGCGGTAGCATAGCCCTACTAATCAATAGTAGTAGCCGTGCTCTCCCCTAACACGCTTGGAGACTTAATTAATGAACGACCTTAAACTTAATTAAAATAGGTATAGCAATAATTAGTAGTACTGACAGTAACATTTTTTATTTCTAGCGGGTGAGATTGGGCGTCGAAATGTTGGATGTAAAAAGCAAGTACAACTTGCGGCAACGCTATCTAAATTGGTACCGTATTTATGGGTAGCAAACATACTTCTTTTCACTTCCGCTTCACTGCAATCGATTTTTGGAGGTGATTTGGATCCACTCCAGAGATTCCTAAGGGAATCCCTCCCAGAGGAGTTTTATACCTTTCCTCCGATACAAATAATGATTTTCTTTTCCTTTCTTTATGCTGTTGGTCATTCAGGAACTTCTTTTTTCATATGCATGCTTTCTTTCACCATTTATTGCACCCAAATGACGTTCTGCCTGGAGACAATTTGTTCGGAGGACAACTCGGCAAAAGATGTACAGTTGGCAATGAATCTGTATCACTCAATGATGCTGCTCAACAAAAGAATCAATGAAATCGGTTCAAAAGCACTGGCCGTGTGCTTAATTGTTTTCAATGTCATTCACATGCTTACAACATTCAGCACTATTCAACTGGCCAACCATGTTCCCATTGCTACATACCTCTACATGCCTCTTTTCTCTGCCTTGTGCTGTGTTATGGAGAAATTGTTCGTCGCAAGTTTGGGTAACATAGCAGACCAGTCGAGTCTGTTTCGGGAAAAGTGGATGAAGGTCATTTTCAATCGATACAGACGGAAACTACTAAAAGTGTGCCGACCGTTTGGAATCGAATTTTTCCATTGGTTTACAATTAAGGGCTCCACTACAATCACATTCATGGAGATCGTATTCAACAACACAATCAACATGTTGTTGTCAATAAATATTAAAGTCTAAATATAAGTAGATAATTAGTGTAATTATTTGCACAACTGAAGCACTGGCTTGAAAATCTAGCTGTAGTCTTATATCATAATGTTATGCAGCTGAGTAGTTTAGTAATTCATTTTAATCTTCTTCTATTATGAATCCCAAAGTAGCCAAACATCCTCGGGACCTTAATTCACAATAATTTAATATTCTGGTCATTCCCAATATATTTTAATCTTGCACTTTGAAATTTTGGACTATTGAGGTTGGGTAACAACTGGGAAGTACATGACTATGTTCTGTATACACAAACAAACGGTCATGAAAAGCTCATTTTAATAATACTTTGTGAGAAAACTTTTCCTGCAACAGAAATAATTATAACACCTGTAAGTTATAATAGAGACAAAAACTGTTAAAAGTATAATGTCATTCTCATAGTCAGAAAAAGTTAAGTAATAGTAATTTGCAATGAATGATTTTCTTTAGTTAATTGTGACTGTAATGTTTTAATGCTTACTTATATACACCTTCTTAATTAGAAGATTCTAATTGTAAACCTTAACTTGTAAGTTAAAGAATATTCCGAGAAACTATCACAATAGTATATTAATACCATGTTTATCACTATTGCAGTAATTTGAGTTAGGCCCTTAATATGTCAAAATTTAATTGCCCATCTAATACCTAGTCTAATACCTTGGCTTGTATTTTTCTCTCAAATAGTCATCACGTCAGAATAGATATCAATAAATCGTATTCATTTTAAATGTACATTTAAATATGTTCAATAGTTCGATTAAACAGCTTATATTGTATAGCAAGAAATTGCCATTAGCAATAGACGTTTATCATCTATCCTTTAGGACTTCAGGTTGCCTTTCCTTTTGCCAGTTCGAATAACCGCCTTTGATTACAGGCTAATATCATATTAAGTATTCCATTATATTTAACATTTGTAATTTACTTCTATTTCTATGGTTGTAGTAGCTCAGGCCTTTCTTTCCATTTCTATTTTACGGCAAACTGTGTAAAGAAATTCACCGAAGAAAAATGCTTAAGAAACGAAGAAAACCGGGGGGAAAATCGACCTGAAAAAGCCATTTTATGAACTTGTTTACCGAAATTTGTTCATTGGCTTACAATTCAGGAATCAATTACCATCACATTCATACAGATCGTATTCAAATTCAACAACACAATTAATATTTTGCTGTTAGTAAATATTAAAGTCAAAATCTTAGTGTAATTAATAATGCGTGCTTATATGCACTTACGGTAGTATATAAATGCTTGAAATCTTATCGTAGTCGTAATTGTATAACTTGGGAGCTAATATCTTTATAAAAAATGAAATCTGTCTGAGCATCGTTGTATGCTCACCATTTAATGTAACTTTGGATGAATTTCTGAGTGGGCTTGACCCTTATTCGTCCAGCCAGGGTTCTTCAAACCCTGGCTGGGTAGTTAGTCATACAAGTTGGCGTGATACGTGATAGCGTTGTGTGTGCACTAATTATCGTAGGCCATGGCGTATAACAGGGCTTAATAGTGGTGAAAATCAATTTATTCGATATACGGCTATACGCTACAATAATATAGTATGGTAGTATTGTGGTTTGGAATACAAACTCTAGTTTAGGATGAGGCTTTTATCTCTATAGTATGTAGTCTAGTCTAGAGTCGGTATAAAATGTAAAATGAGCCGGGGATGGAGCTCGTCTGCTGGGACAAAGAGCAAATATGTTAATGTCTGTATTGCCAAAGGTAAATTTAAAAAAAGCCTGTAGCTTGTTCTATTGACGAGTAAATCTACATAATAGCCTATAAATGTATTCTTTAAATCTAAACGTATAGCATCATAATCATTAGCTAATAAAATAATGTGCTACACACTTATGATTATATCAACACAAAAGCTTGCTTGGTTGTAATCTTTCTTATAATAGATATCGATGAATAAACTAATTATTAAATGTAACTATCTAGTATTGTTGGGTATATTGAAATACGTGTTAAGATCAGGGTATACTTTTTGAAACCCGTTAACTTTCTCAGCCACAAGTGGGGATGTTGCTAGGTATCTAGCAAAAATTGTCATAGAGGGTAAATGCGATCCCGATTTTATGCAAAATTCATACATTTTTTAGGAGAATCCCTAAGGATCTGAAACCATTGATCCTATACCCATCCTTTAAATGTAAAAAAGATTCGACAAAACCTATTCCATGCAGCATATAAAAAATTTCACATTTTTGTCTTCTACTTCAAGATATCATTGTTAAACCTTATATCTTGAAGTAGAAGACAAAAATGTGAATTTTTTTAATATCCTGTATAGAATAGGTATCGACGAATATTTTTTTACAATTAATGCATGGGTGTAGTAGGACCAATGGTCTCAGATCCTTAGGGATTCTCCTACAAAACGTTTAATGTGTAATTTAAATGGGAACATGATAGAAATTCTGTCCGTAACTAGGAACCCGGACTTTAATATTTGCATTAAACATTCCAGGTTATTCGGAAGTCAAGAAGTGGGAGGTCTTGTCAATAAGTAATGTTAAACAGTCAATTATATTTATAGCTACTCCATTGTTTACAGCATTGTCAATTTAATATATCCAAAATCACTATGTACTGCAGAAATAAATCATATAAATTATAATAGTGTACCTCTTAAGCTGTCTCTAGCTGTTGTTTAGGCGTTAGCATATATGAATAAAAACTTAATCCTCCAATTAACAGCCGCTGAAATCCCGGATCCGACTATCTTCTTTATGTTTCAAAGCAGATATTACATATTTCAACTAGGGCATCCAGAGTCTCGACTAGGTTTGGCCAGTGCCGGGAAATTAGACTTCCCGGGAATTTCCCGAGACTGGAACATCCTTGTAAAGCACTCCAAATTTCCAAATTTTTATTTTAAATGAATGTATATTTTGTTTGTTTTACTAGCTTTAACTTTAACTTCGGTTAAATATTCATTTCATTAATGCCCTACTGCGTAATAATAGTAATTAATTTCAATTTTATATATTTCTTTATTTCGGAAATGGAAAAATAGCACTGACAATGCTAACTATGGAGTTTAGTTGGGGTGGTGTAATAATGTGGAAGTAATTCTAACAGACTTCTAGCGACAGTAATTATTTATTAACAGCAAAAAGATAGAGAAGAATTTCAAATTTTTGTAGCCTTAATTTAATTGTTTTTACCCTGTCGACTGTAACTGCGTTGGTTGACCTATCTTTACATATTCTTTATTGACAATTTCTGCTGTTATTATATATTAAGTGAAAATAAATATATCATTATAAAGACTCCATTTCTTCTTCTTAGCATTGCTTTAGATCATGTGAATTTGCTCAATGATCACAAGAAGTTGAAAGATTTCCATAAAATTGATTTATCGAATAAATGAACCCTTAAAGGCGTAACATCCTCCATCCGTGGAGTTTTTGAGTTGTTTACCTCATAGCTTTGAACGGGTTGGCCGTATAACCTTGGGATTTTTTGTATTTGTCACAAATGCATCTCTGTGCTTATATTTTTTAATTGAAAGTGTTTGGAAGCATTTAAAGATGCGCAAAAAATAAAAGAATCCAAGAAAGTGGCAGTTTATTCCACTCAAGCTGTAGCTTCTCCATGAATGAAGGAGGTATATGCTACGCCATAGGTGGAGATGCTACGTGATAGTGAGTGAATGGACACTTATGCCAGTGGTCAGTGGACAAATTGGCTACATTAGGATGACATAAACGGAAATATGGTATATTATCCTACAGTACAAGTGCTTGGCACTCATGGAATTGAATAATAAATAAATAATAAAGGCAGAATTGTCTTATAATTCTCAAAATGTACATAATATTATAATTTTCCAATTTACATATACATTTCCTGAAAGATTCATAATTTGTTCATATTTCACATTATGAATGCTATTTTCTAATTTACATAGCATTTCAATTTTTAAAATGTTCACATTGTGTTAATTTTCTAATTTACGCATATATTTGTTGAAAGATTTGCTAATTTGTTTATACTTCACTATATTAATGCGATTTTCTAATATATACAATAAATATTATGGTCTATGTGTTCATTTTATAGGCATTATTGCTATTTTATAGATATATTTGTCATTTTACACTTAAAGTAGCTATTTTATACATATGGTACCTATTTTATACACATTGTGGCTATTTTGTACATATAATGCTTATTTTATAGATATTTTACAAATATAATGAATATTGTATTGGATGCACAACTGAAAGATGCTTATTACAGTATTTATTTATGTCATGCCATTTATGCCAGTATGTAGTGACTTATTTTTAATTAACCAGTAGTTTAAATGAATGAGCCTTTAAATTAAAATGTACAATACTGCAGAAATATGATACTTTAAATTTAATGACATTTTCTTTAAACAATGGAGCTTATCCTTAAATACGTAAAGGAACTTTTCTTTACGCACAAATGAATGGACCTTTACGCATAAAACAATTAGTCATTAGTATTTGTTTGTATTAAATACGGTATATATTGTGTATGTTGAAATGTATTGATAGACAATGTTACATATAATATACTGTATAGTTATGTAATACCCGTCAGTCACAATGAAAATATTCATATGTAAGTATATTTATAATAAGAAATAGCATTACTGAAATGTAGTACTGTAGAAAATTGGTCAATTTTGACTTTTCAGGAGTAGGACATTTCTTTTGGGAACAAGCAGCTGTTATTTGGTTTGGCTTGTTCACTCCTACACTCAGTAGTCCTGTTACAACTTTTTTGGTTTGTGTATCTAAACCATGCATGTCATCTATATGACTATGTTCCTTATCTTTCACCCACAAATGAACAGCTTCAACAAAATGTAGTTTGGCAATTGCGGGACACTTTTTACCACCACTTCTACAATAATAATATTTAACTGTACCCGATTTATTACAGTTACGATAATTAAATATCCACATTCCTTTTATAAAGTTTTCGGCTTCGGTTTTATCTGTAATATGTCTTTTATATTCCCAATCCGAACTTTTTTTGGGAAGCCATTTGTTACTGACTGACAATCAGCAAACATACATAAGACAAAGACAAAGCTGACTTCGGACAGAAATCTGACAATTTATTTCATAATTATCGGAGGAATACAAATGTACGTCCTATCGACCGGAGTAGTATTTCTGATCAACTAACTTATTTCTAACATTTTCCCTTACTTGTTTGCTAATCACACATAAAACATATAAAATAACGCAACATCTTAAATAATAAAACATAAATCTCCTTGGAGCCAATCCCTGTTACTCAGCCACACCATTGCTTCCTGTTTGAAAGTAGGATTGTTACTGCTACAAGGAAAGTAGAACTGACCTGGCTGTGCTAGACTCCAGCCCACTGATTACCGTATTTACATGTTCCTTCACCAAGCAAAATAATAGAAGAAAATAAAAAAAATAGAAGCCCTCAATAGAGTCTAGGGTGGACGTTGCAAAACCGAAATAGAAAATGACATGATACTACACTACGGTATAGGATTGGATTGAGTTTCATAAGTAATCTGAGGCGAAGATATGGGCACAAAAAGCATTCATTTCCTGCACTTTTACAATATGACACTTTTAATGCCAGTTTCAGAAATTATAACATTGAAAGACACGGTAGCTTCATTTCTATGTTCTATAACAAGAATTTCTATGACCATAACTATATAAATACTGGGAAAATTTGCAACCCGAATTAATTTATTTTTAAATGCAGGTTTTTTGCGAACATGATAATGTGAAAGCGAAATTATTAATACCCTTCAAGCTAGCTTTTAAAAAATTAATAATTTCAGAAATTGTTAAAGCTACTTATTATCCAAAACTTTATTGAATAAAAAGCTTAAATTTTCGAAAATTTCCCGAGACTGAGTAAGCCAGTCTTGTGAAAAAAGTCTCGAGACTCCCGGGAATTCCCGGGACTCATTTCTAGGGACTGGATGCTCTACTCATGACTCATGCAGCAAACAAGATGACTGTGAAGGCTTTAGGAATTTCTCTATATTGTTTTTTTACATTATTCTCAAACATGAATATAGGAATTTAGAACGTTGCTTATTTATACACTCGTAAACAGCTACATTTAGCTACGCGGTCGCATCAGAAGGCTTTCCCCCGGAAATCGTAGAAAATATATTAATGTAACAAAGTTTTCCTGTAAACCCAAATAAGTTCAAAATGTCATATGGAATCCAAAAATAGCAATTTATTTAATTTAATTAAAAATAACCAAAAAGGCAAACAAATACCTTTTTGCTAATTTTGCTGGACAAAAAGGCAACCAAAAAGACAAAAATGAACCTTTTTGCCTTTTTCATGTTCTGATTGAACCATTTCCGAAATTGTTTTTGAAAAACAAGCTTGAACCAGAAAATCCAATGTTTCCTAAATTGAGATTCAATAAACATGGAACGACGAAATAAGGAAACAGTTGACGTTGTTATTCAATATTTGTTTATATTTGTCAGAATTCAGGATACACGATACAGTAATGTTGGAGGAGGCATATATTCGCATACATACACATTACATATGGCATTAATAGCTTAAACAACAATGTAAGCGGATGCTCTTTTATTGATTTAATATGAGAAACAGCTTTCTTCCCGAGAAAGGTGATTGGTGCTGTTAATGCATTTACAGGCAATTATTGCACATGTTTATGAATCAGTGTTTATTCAGAATCTGGCAGAGTCTGTCAACTTTAGTCCTTATCTAAGTTATTGTAGATTAAGTTGGGTAAACAGTGATGCTACATACAACAGCATAACTGTTTTTAAGTTGTGGAAATTACAAAAGGCGATTTATCAACAAATTTGATTATAACAATTTATTTTATCTTTGTTTTTGTTTCAAGCAAATTGGAAAAAATGTAACAAACTCAATTTGACATGAATTTTAACTAATGCCATGTCCTGGCATTGTACAGTGTTATGAAAGAAAATCATATTTTGATCTTAAGTGGCTATAAATAGTTTAATATAGCTACTATGGTATCTAATACTACCATATTATATAATATACTATTATCTATTACAATACTATTTGCAGCTGCCAAAATTTTTGAGATTTTCTTTAAATGGAAGAAATGAGATGATAACTAAAGTTGTAAAGTTTTATTGGTAAATACAGGGTAATGTGCAACTCAATCACACTTGAACCGTGAGAACCTTTTTTTATTTTGCTATCGATTAGCAGAATAGTTAGTCTCGTTGCTTTAGGTTTATTTATGGTTACGCAGCTAGCAGGTTCACTTATCTTTCGAATCATACACAAAGAGAAGTAAACAAATGAAAAATGTATACACTGAGCATACAAGGACATGTTATACCTAAGTAAAGTAAGTAAGTATTACAATAAAATAATGTAGTAGGAATACTTTTACAATATCAAGGTTAAAGCCGGAAGCTACTCAGTTAGGTAACATACAACAATCAAAATAATTTGAAGTAGTCTACTTCAATTGGCTATAATAAGTTATGAATACTTATTTTACTGAACTAATAAAAGTACCAGCCCCATGAAAAAAAAAAAAAAAAAAAAAAAAAAAAGATTGGCGCGGGCGTTTGAACCAGGCACATCTGGGTTTTTACCGTGTCCGTCGATTGAAGAAAATGCCTGGAAATTCCTATTTTTAGGATTTTCTAGGCATTTTCAAAAGTGTAAAACTGTAAGGCTGTACCTCAGGTAAGTGGTCCAACTTTGTGGTTTTTACTTTATCGTATTTAATTTACCATTAATTGTGCAGTGAAGAAAACAAACTTTTTCGTTTTATCAGGTTCATGGTCATTGCTGGGAACTTCGGCACTGCGCCATCTCGGGGGCACACAGAGTAATGTGCTACTTGTTGACAGTGACCACAAGATGTCGCAGGGCCGCCTTTCTGGAATGAAACATGACCAACATTTTTCTCAAGTTGTTCATGTATCAACATCATGAACTCGAGACTGTGTTGTGTGTGTGATGTTGGGCATGAGACGATGATGCATTGCGCCACTGCACTCTGCCCATAATTCATACACCCAACCTCATGCACGGTAAAAATTTTATTCGTTTTTAATTGATGCGGGTGGATTTTAATGGGGGTGTCGGGTGGTGCTACTCGGGATTGTGGGCGTGGTCATGCGGGGGGGACTGCCGCGGATTGGGGAGTCTGTACCGGGGGTCTCACATTGGCTCTTTCCCCGGGGTGCCTTACCATACCGCCGTGTATAGCCGCCGCCTGGCCTCTCTCTTGGTTTCGGGTGGGGCTATTTGATGGCTCCCATTGAAATCCTAGGACACATGTCAACCGTGTCCAGGAATCAGTACTCAGAAATGAGGACTGCATGAAAGAGATGGGGAGCTGCAGAGCCAACCTGTCTCAACGTACTCCATTTACGTGCGTAAGTGGGGATCATATTTTATGAGTAACCACTTCCCAAAGCAGCGCAGGTATACTGCCGACGTGGCAGCAAGAACTGCCAGAACCGGAGAATAGGGGGCTAAAAGGAACCCTAGAATCCCAATCCCCCTGGACCGCAAGATGAGGTAGGTGGGGCGGGGTGCCCAATTTCGTTCTTTTCTTATTTTATTTTGTGGTGGCAGGTGCTGCTGCTAAAACGCCATATCTAAGCACTGGTATGGTGGGGCAGAGCCTGCCGGGAATCAAAGTTGTCGCCAGGGGAGTTGGCAATAGGCCCGTACAGGCGGCCTGCGCCCTTGTCGTCAGTTCTACTCAATAGGCTGATGACAACCCCTTATAATACATACATACATACATACATACATACCAGCCCCATCATCTAACCAGCCTATAATTTTACCTAGTCTAATCTAACCTTGAAACCTAATATTATAAGGCAGAGAAAATAACTTTATAAAGTTGCTTCTTCTTATATTTATGCCGATTCATTTGCGGAATGTCAAAATTGATTCCATCGTTCCCAGACTTATAGAATATAGAAATTTCATGATTTTGCTTCTCCGAATGATGGCATATCGTCCTACTTGAATTGGACATGGTTGGCAGGACTTAATAAACTTCTTGAATATCCTTTTCTGGAACCATGAATAGTTGGCGTTGGGAAATTTTTTCCATGAGTCGATTGTAGAGGAGCTGTCTTCAAATGTATGGCAAGCGGTATAGAGGATCGTCGCCCAAGTAAAATTTTGCAAAGTAGCCCAGAAGATTAAAGCCAGTAGCAATGTGTTGTCGAAGTGAGAATAGTTGACGATGGCCAAGAAGTATGACAAGTATACTTGTCTTTTGTATATAAATTGTAAGATGAGAACAACCGATGAGTAGACTGCATTGACTTTTTTAATACTCAACTGGCACAATCTGTATATCTGGCATACTTTTTCAATTTCTCGAATTCATGAACCGTACGATAAATATCCTTGTCAAACCTGAAAAATTGATGTTTGATAAAAATAAAGAACCTTTTTTAACTTTAAATATATTTACATTTTTTAAATCAATGCATGAGAATCGACAATTTAGTAAGTTACCTCAGTTCGTCGAAAATCGGTAGAAGTGAGAAGCCAAATACCAGTACAATTGCTGCATGCATCATGGTAAAGGCAAATGCACCGAATACAAACCAAATGTGCAATGTTGCCAGAGGAATGAATAGAATATAGCTGCCATGATCCAGAAGTGATGTTAAGAGAAACGGCGTGAACGGACGTATAATTATTATTCCAACTCCAAATAGCAACGGACTGGTTACGGTGATCGTCAGGCCGTTCAATAGGAGTGCATCCAAAGCAACGTATCGGTTTCGGTATCTCCTTTTGAAGTACATCTCTGTATTAAACAGGTATTATTTAAAAAATCTTTCATCTTGTTTTCACTTATGTCGCCAATTTATTTTAAATTTTCTTCTAAAGAACTGCAAGTCATAACAGAAGCTCGTCTGAGTAAAGGGTGCTCTGTGCTCATTTCTGCTATAGGGCCTGGTAAACTTGTAATATTTAATCTGTCAAAATTATCAATATTAATTAACTATCAAAATCATATGAAATTAAATAAAACTGATTAATATTAACTGCCTAAATTAGCGGAAATTAAAAATAAATCAAATTCGTTAAAGTTATTATTGCATTATAATTATTAGTAACGATACTTTGATTATTTATTAAAGTAATTGAACTCATAAATAATTGTTCTTTATTTTCCTAATTAAAAATTCGTACTTACTGCGCAGTTTAGTGGTTGTATGAATCAGATCGTTGAGACACTCTAACAATATTTGTTTTTTCCAGAGTGTAATGTGCACCGTTGTCATTGGAATGGTCAAAGCCATAGTGAAGACGTAGAAGAGCGATGATAAAATTCTATCCCCACAAACGGTTTCGTAGACACCTCTTGTAAAATTGTAAAGCCAATATAAATGTGTGTACAGGATGAACATGTACCATTTTGCTCTGATGAATTTGTCTGCAGAGAACTTTACATATTTTATTCTACCTTTCTTATCCCATGTAAATGGGACGCTCCACCAAAAGTTACCCCAACTTACGTACCAGTATAATATTTTCATTGACCATGCTGTTACCATTTTTAAACTAAACTGTATCCAATCAGTACCAAAGGAATTTTTTTCGCATATGCTATAAAAGCGAATATGTGATAATCTGCCGCATTCTAATTTCTAACCTGAAACCTAACGTATGTATATAAGTTTTCACCCAATGCGAAAAGACAAATTACCAATAGCAAGAATAAATATAGAAAATATTGATATTTTTAAACGTTAAATGTTTTACGACTTTGATTCTGAAACGATGACATATTCACTTGTGTCTGAGTATTTATCAGGTAATCCGAGGCTCTTGTGTACAAGGATTGTACTGAAAGTCATATTCCTGAGGGTTATATATAAGTACGGTCCTAAATAACTCTATATTACGAAGGATAAATAATTCTGACATGTCATTAAAGAAAATTCCACCATTTGAAATTACAAAATATAATATGTAACTAAAATACATAATTTCAAGTAGTTCCTACTTGCTACATAAATATTATGCAGTCATTATATATCTTATTGAAGAAGCCTACCCACAGAAATGAACGCTAAAATACTAATATTAATATGTTTGAGAATCAAAAATATTATATTAAACTTGAAGGAAGTTCAGTCAAAACCATTCATTACAGAATTAAAAATTCCACTAACTCAAATAATAACTAGAATTACATTAACCATATTGGCTGGTATTCACATGATTAGGGGATACCCTCTATAATTAACTACAGTTAAGGCAACACTACCAAATTGAGTCGTCTTAAAATGGTTATTATTAAGGTTAACATTAAATTTTAGTCAATAGAAAACTAAGTATAGCCTTACTTTTCATAAGGTAACATTCAATTTATGAGTTTCAGGCAAGCAAAAGTTAGTCAAAATAAGAAAAAGCACTTTACCAGCTTTCTCAATTAAAAAATTAGGGCTAAAGTTAAAAAATAATCTCACCTTGTTCGTATTAACCTGATGCCAATGTTAGTTTTACAGGAAATTCAATCAGTAAACATTTTTACAAAGGAACGACGCTGAAACTAGGAAGAAAATGAAATTAATAATATTAATGGCATACGAACCAGGAATTAATTTTGTGCCTTCATTCTTGCTTCATGAAATCAAAATTACATTATTTAGAACCTTAATCTTAATTTGCTAATCCATACACCGTATGATGTCCTAAATATATATAGTTAAGGGCGGATCATGAAAATCACTTATTTATTATGTGTTTATTAACGTTAGAAGTGCACCTAGACGTAGACCTTATTTCTAGTAGTGGCAGTATTAGATATAATAAACAACAAATAGTTTTTAAAATACATTCATTATTCACAATATTTTTATGGGTATTGGCTAAGTTAGCTTTTACTATTAATCGATAGTTAGAATTAAATCAATACTATTATCAACAACGAGTTTCATAAATGTGACTGTAGTAGATCCTTTGATAATAAACCAGTTGAAAAATTCCGGGCCAAAAGAATTTAAGTGACTTTAACGATTTTCGCATCAATTTAGAGTGGAAGTAACTTTTCCAGGTTTGGAGAACGATATTTGATTGTTCAGATGACTCTCCGATTTTCGTCAACATTACTTTTTCTACCATGAGAACCAAACAAAAAATCATTGGCAAGAAGGCATATCCTATTGGTGGTACAATATTGACGAATTTAACGACGCAGAATGTGATCAACGTATGATAGATAATATTGAAAAGGATTAGTTCCAATCCCATGACAAACGAAAGATTTTCATTGAAACGGCGACTGAGTAGACTCATGGATTTGTAAGCCAACAATGCTGCTCTCTGCTTCTCTTTATTTATTTTATCGATCTGACAAATATCTTGAAGATGCAAGTTAGCTTGTGTGAAATAAATAAACGGGAAGTAGAATCCAAATATTAATGACGTGGCAGCGTGTGATACGGCGTATAAGAAAACAATGATAACTATAATTTGAAAAAGAAAATGGTTTCTCAATTCTTCAGGGAAGTTTTCAAGCAAAAATCTATTAATTGGATCCAAATCACCGCCTATCACTACATGAACTGCAGCAACAACAATGGCAGGAATGGTCATACAAAAAACGACTTTGCATAACTGTTTTTGTCAATTTAGCAACCGCCAACTGCTTTTCCATATATCTTTTCCTGTGGGTTATGGAACCTATATAACAAATAATTATTGCCTCCATTTGATAAATTAAACTTTACTAATTACTGCCAAAAATATGTTTACTACAAAAGTATACGGAATTTAGCCAAAAAATTTACAGATGCCAATTAATTTGTATGGCACACAAATGATTTTTGTAAGGGGGGTTTTGACATATACATTTAGTGTGACTTTGTATGGTGTGTTATGACTTGCCTAATGAATTTGTAGGGGAATAATGAATTTGTATGGGAATAATGAATTTGTAGGGGAATAATGAATTTGTATGGGAATAATGAATTTGTATGGGAATAATGAATTTGTATGGGAATAATGAATTTGTATGGGAATAATGAATTTGTATGGGAATAATCAATTTCTATAGGAATAATGAATTTGTATGGAAATGATGCATTTGTTTGTGAATAATGAATATGTATGGAAATAATGAATTTGTATGGGAATAATGAATTTGTATGGTGTGAGGAGGCTCCTCACCACCCACTATCACCCTCATTAACATCACGTCTCTAATATTCTAATTGACCTCCTACCTCTCACTTCGAGACTCCATATACTCGGGGAGACGGAGACTCACTCCACAGTTGGTCGTGAACCCTCGTCAGTCACAGTGGTAGGGAATCCTCGTCGTCGTCAGTCAGTCATTTTCGGGTTTTAGGGAACTTAGAGTAAATCAGATCGTGTCACATTTCAGTCACAATAAACTTATGCTTTTGTCTGTGTCCAAATCTCGTTGTTCTCTCTTTGTGCAGTCATTTCACTCCATCGCGATCATAAATCTTAGTAGTTTTAGGTAAACTGAGCCGAACCAGAGTCAGGAATACAAGGAAACGGGTCTCTTTCAGTCTAACCCGGGTTTCCCTCCTGATAATGGTTGTGACAGAAATTATTTGATATGGGAAAATAAAAAACCCGAGATGTTCAAAAACATTACTAAGTACTTTTTTATGTCCGCTTTATGGAAGTGAACAAACATTTAGTCAAAAAAATTAATTTTTCTGTACTTCAGGGGCTATGTAGAAAAACACCTCCAAATCGGAATATGAAATAGGACCGAAACTACTGAACCGATTTGGATGAAACTTGGACCACATGTCGACCATTAGCATATCTCCAGCTGTTTTTTGAATTTGTGAAAAATTCGCATTTCTTCCCTTTCAAAATTACGAAATAAATTTTGAAATGGGCAGTTTTTCACACAAGAAATTTTTTTATCAAAATTCTAATGGATTGAAATTAAAGCCCTTTATAAATTATGGTTAATGGGCAGAAATGGATTTTCGATATTGTTGATCTCAACAAGATGTCAGAGGTCAAATTTCATTTTTCGTCGAAAAATGCTTTTGTAAGATGTCGTTCGCAAGCTAAAGATATTGTAGAGGTCAAATAATTACATATTTTGGCAGCCGAGTACTTCATAAAGGGTCAAAGGTCATGTTTGTCAAAATTAGAATATCTGATGCACAAGCTATGCCACTAAGTAGTACATCCGGCATTTGGGTACATAGTAGCCATAACCCATTTTTAACATAGGCTTTTGTGTCTGCTCCGGTGCCTACCTAATACATAACAAACCGTACAATTTCAATGCCTCCATACAAAGTCATAAACCACTGTACAAAGTCAAACCGCCATACAAAGTCACACTATCTATGTTTAGCTCTCCCATACAAAAGTCGTGTGTGCCATACAAATTTCTACTCCCAAAATTTACATTTACTGTCATAGTCCTCAATATTTAACATTTTATGAAGACTTACCTTGATATTTTTTGATAAATGCAGTTCCCAATCTGATGAATGACAACATATCGTTCCCCAAGAAGAACATTACAGAGTCAACGACGACCAACATAAAAGCACAAATGCAATATAGAACATAAAAAGCAATTTTGTGCCCTTGAAATGAGTCCCCGGGGTTAATCAATTCTTGGAGCAAACGAAAGATTCCATACAAAAAAACTATTCCTATCCACCAATAATTAAAGAACCAAACTACAAATTGAAACTTACTTCGACATAAGCGCAAAGAAAATTTTACATTATCCCAGTCAAAAGGAGTTAGTTTAAAAAATCCAACCAAATTTATAAAATTGGTATTTATATGGGAATAAATGTGACGTATTTCTTCCCAGACGGAGTAGCCATCTTACACGTCAATGTAAGCACGTATCCATGGGGAGTGCTGGGCGTCTAAATCTGAGAAAAGGAAATGTTTTTCCCAAAAAGGACAAAAACTGCCAAATTGTTTCGATTTTTGCGCAATAATGGCTTATTTTTGGAATTATTTTTGGTTTGCGCCTTCTTGGACCAAATTTCTAGATACTTGTCTGCTTCAATGTTTATGTTAATGAAGTTTTTACTTGACTAGCACTGAACACAGGAAGTTTTTAATTTTACATTCGTATAATGTTTACTACAAGTTAGTATAATAATATTATTATATTACGTTTAAGTTCCTGCTACAATTTCATTTGTATTTTTGAGCTAAAATTGTACACTGTCTTAAAAGCATTTTCTAATCGAGTGTTTTCCGGTATTACAAGTTTTATGGCCACGTGTTTTCCTACATTCATTTATTATTATTAGTAATAAGTAAAATTATCATAATAGCTTTAAATATTGTGCGGATTGAAGGAAAATCATTAATTACAAAATTATCATTCCACGAACTACGAACTCATAATAACCAGTATTACATTAATATTACTTTTGCTTTTATATAATAAAACTACAACTACTGCTAGTACCAAATTGAGCCGTCTCTGAATTAATATTATTAAGATTAATATTAAATTTTACTCAATAGAAAACCGTATAAGGCGATTGTCAGTAATAAAGTAATAATAAATGTGGCAATAGTACGGCCATCGAAGACTAGAGTTAGTTATATACAAAATGGATAATCACGTGAAAACCTTAATAATGATTCACTCAAACCATTCTTTAGCTGAAGACAGCTTGTATGCGGACATCACTATAAAATGGTTCCCATTCTCAACACTTCCTTATAGTCGACTGATTGATCATATTTATTAAGAATCCAAATAAAATAAAGTAGTAGTGGCTGGAAATTTTTTTTGTACAATTACATTTTTCACTACAATGATTAATTGCATCAGTAGCTAAGTTGGTTTGCATACCTGGAAGAAGCAAGGGATTTAAGAAGTCTTGCCTTATTATGTCACAAATCTCATGGTATTTTCAATGTGTATAACAGATACAACTATATACACTTTTATTTATCTGCTTACTTTTATTGTTTGATTTATTTGATATGATTCAATTCATAAGTAATTACATAAAAATAGAGCATTGTAATTCTAAATGATTTAAAACCGAGGAGGTTACCAATTTTATTAAAATTGGAGTAATCATTCATTCACTAATTTTTATAATTTAGTTTTTCTGCCAAATGTTACTCAGATCTCGTTTGACTTAAATAATTAAACTGTCAGGCATAAAAAACACAAGTTTTATAGTATTAAATAATATCATTAGACATGATATATTATAAAAAATTAAATGTATTCTAACTGTGCAGGTGGAAAGATAAGAAGGTCTCGAGTGGGAGGCTTTGTACTCATCCCACCCTTTGATTAGATTATCATAAATCAGGCTAGGTTTGTAGGGTGGATCGAGTGTTTAGCTTGGAAAGTGAAAATAATAATAGGTTGTTGTTTCTATATAACGGAAACGGAAAGCAGACCAACCATGTAAAATAGTATACCGCATTCCGAATATCATAAGATTAAAATTCTTTTATTTGCGGAATGTCAAAACAGACTCCATGGTTCCCAAGCTTATAGAATATAGAAATTTGATGATTTTGCTTCGGCGAATGATGGCATATCGTCCTACTTGAATTTGACATGGCTGGCAGGACTTTATAAACTTCTTGAATATCCTTTTCTGAAACCATGAATAGCTGGCGTTGGAAACTCTTTTCCAGGAGTCGATCGTTGTTGAACTGTCTTCGAATGAATGACAAGCGGTGTAGAGGATCGTCGCCCAAGTAAAATTTTGTAGAGTTGTCCAAAAGATTACAACAAGTAGTAATGTGTTGTCGTAATGTGAATAGTTGACGATGGCCAAGAAGTAGGACAAGTATACTTGTCTTTTGTATATAAATTGCAAGATGGGGATAACGGATGAGTAGATTTCATTCACCAATTCAATACTCAACTGACATGATCCGTATATTTGGCATACTTTTTCAATCTCCCTGAATTCTCGAATCGTACGATATCTACTCTTGTCAAACCTAGAATATTATTATAATAAAAACCCCTTTTAAACATTATTGGGTTGAAGTAAGGCAGTCGTTGCAGATATTAAAAATCGCACCATCAGTCAAATACGCAAGACATACCGCAGGATCCGCTTATGAGGGACCTAATTAAAACAATAACATAGATAGGTATTTGTGCAACCGCTGCCTTACTTCAACCCAATAATTATTGTTAAAATTCTTCACAAAATTGAATTACTGAAATAGGGAAAGGGCTTAGGCTAAATCTACGTGTGATAAAATATTTACATGATTGATATTTATAGAAATTAAATAATGAACCTCATTTCGTCAAAGATCGGTAGAAGTGAGAAACCAAATACCAACGCTATAGCTGCATGCATCATGGTGAAGGCAAATGCACAGAATACAATCCAAATGTGTATTGCTGCCAAAGGAATGAATAGAATATAGCAGTCAGGATCCAGAAGTGATGTTAGAAGAAATGGCGTAGAGGGACGTATAATTACAATTCCAACTCCAAATAGCAATGGACTGGTAATGGTAACCACCAGGCCGCATATTAGAAATGCATCCAAGGTCAGATATCGGTTTCGGTATTTTCTTTTGAAGTACAATTCTGTATTAAATAGCAATTATAAACATTTGTTTCATAGGTTTCGTTGTAAACTTAATTTTTTAAACTTTTGGTAAATTCGTAATTAATATTTTTGTATATTAATATAAATGATATTACTTACTGCGCAGTTGCGTGGTTATATGGATTAGATCGTTAAGACTCTCTAAAAATATCCTTTTTTTCCATAGTGTGACGTGTACCAATGATATTGGAATTGTCACAGCCATAAAGTGAAGACGTAGAAGAGCGATGATAAAATTCTATCACCGTAAACGGTTTCGTAGATACCTCTTATAAAATTGTAAAGCCAATATAAATGTGCGTACAGAATGAACATGTACCATTTAGCTCTGATGAATTTATCTGCAGAGAATTTTAGATATTTTCTTTTGTGTTTCACATTCCATGTAAATGGGATACTTCCCCAAAAATTACCCCAACTTACGTAACAAGATAATATTTTAATTGAATATGCTGTCACCATTTTAAATATTCTTTATCTCAAAACTAGTACCACATTTTCTTAGGTAGGCTAGATCTGCCTCGATCTCACTAAGTAGGTTAATCTATCCTATAAATCTATATAATACTATTTTCTAAAGGGTATTCTAGTTTTCTAGTGAAGAATTTTTTAATTTTGAATACAAACAGAAAATAAGGTAATTTATTGTAATATTTTTAAATATGTTTACTAGAATATAAAATCGTTGGCTATCTGCGAATAAGGCAAAAATTTTGAAGTGTTTATACAATAAATATACTAAAAATCTTATGAACGTGATTTATATATGCGGCGTCCTTAATAAATATTTAATGATTCATTGACAAATCTGACATGTTATTTAAGGAAATTGTCAGAATGGGAAATAAAACAACTGTCTTTGGGGACGTATAATCAACATAATTCTATGGTAGTTCTAAGAAAAGAAGTATCCAGTTTATGATCACTGAGCACATCATAATATCAAACATGTTAGAAGCTTTATAACACTAATGTCGATTTACAGGAGAATTTAAAATAACTACCTACTTTGACAAATGGAGGAAATTGAATGAAAATCGTTCTTTATATAAAATTGCCATTCTACTGATTCATAATAATAACCATTATTATAGCCATGATTTATAATATCCTTAACTTCCTCCTTGGGTACGCAATAAAAGACAGTTTTAGCAATGATACGTCAATGATATTGAGCAATCTATTATCCAGATAAGTACAGTATATATAAGTTGTTGGAATGGAACTGTATGTAATATGTATAATTCCGAAACCGCAAGCTCGGACATCCTGGCGACTGACTCAAATTATTTAATTGCATTGACATTGAATTTATTTTTATTCATTAATATAAATTCAACTGTCATAATATATTGACTTACACAATATGGCAACGACACAGATCCGTAGTGGTTTTGGAGACAATAAAATCATGATTTCTTAAACTATAGGGTACTTAAATGTAAATTGGACTGCTTAACGTTACTGATTAGCGGGTGGGAGCTTCCGGCTTTCCGTAATTCTTCTTGAATTACGTGGAATGTCCAACCAACAGACATAACAATATTATGTTCATTTTACGGCTTTAAATTTCTTCAATTATACATTTAAGTTTATAACTTGTGAAAGCACTACTTACATTTTCCCAGAACCAATAGCCCCCTTATTTTACATTTTACACCGACCCTATAGACTGCTAGACTACATTCTAATAGTAATGACTATAGTATTAAACCTCATCTCAAACTAGAGCTGTAATCCTAACATACAATATATTTAAAGCTACGAAATAATAAGTTCATATTTATTAATTTTATTGATGGATGTTATTATGAGCGAGTCTATATTTTGACTTCATATGATATAATGCAATAAATGTGTGTCTATACTGAAGTACTTTATTATTAATAGTAATAATCTATATAATGTTGAAGCAGTAAAAAACTAAGTCTTAATTTTCTATAAAATTGCGAAAAGTCAACAATTTGTTATTCAATGTTTAAAGGTGATTGGTTTAAAAATATGGAAAAGAATAATAAAAGCATTTCACATTTTAAGTGAAAATATAATTATACATTATCTTATTGACATTCGACATCCAAATTTAGTATATATCCGAGTCATATTTTGGTGTATTTTGTTTAGAAATTTCAATACATATATTTTCATTTATTACAGAGACTTCACATTTTGAATTTCTGAAATGTACCCTTCGTAGGCATGAGCTTGTATTTCGCCATGCTTTTGAAATGCACTTGACATAGGTCCATTCAACTAGCAGGACAAATGAAGAAAAGAGCAATAAGATCAAAGTGATTAGGAAAATGGTCCCGATGTTGGAATTAGTAAATGTCAGTGGTCTAGGTCCTTCTGGTTTTAAGCACGTTTGACATTTAGTATAGTTGTGATTTTTGAAAACATCCAACCACTGAATTAAAATTCCAGAATGGTCGATAGAGTACAATCTACTCCTCAGAAAAGGTGCGAGTAAATATATATACTCATTTCTCAGGTATGTCCAATAGCGTTGTACAAACAATTCTCCTTTCTGCTTGCCCAAATATAATTTCCTGATAGGCTGTACTTGCGAATCCCAGTAGGAGTCATTGAAGAATCTTTGCAGATTGGAACTCCTGTCAACAAACATGGAATTGTGGCATTCAGAAATCCATTTCTGTGGACTAGCAAAAGGAAATCCTGGTGGGAATTTAATAGTATTGAAGATTGTGTCCAACAATTTGTTTTCTTTCGGAAAATCAATCCTATTGTGAAAATTCTTGAGACTGTTGACAAAACTTGCAAAAACCAGCCAATCAGATTTCTTTTGATGATTTTTATTACTGATATCAAACAGAGTTTCTATGACTTCACGGGATTCTTTTTCGAATGGGATTCCCTGATAGGGTTTCAATTCGGTTAATGTATAGTTACTTTTTATCATGTTATAAGTGTGCATCATATTGATCTGTTTTTCCACGTTGATAATATAAGGGTCATATTCATTGCTTCCGACTGTTGGGCTGAAAGAAACGACTTCCGGGAGATTTTCCAAATCCTGGATGTACTCAATTTGTTTTACTGGTCTAGGTTCGATCAAATCTGTAATTACAATTCCTTTGTATCCATTTGTAACCACGATGAAAACAAGAAGCAAAGGACCAACGACTAATCGTAGCCAAATTTTGCTTTTCAAGCTATCGGGTAGGGAGTAACTGATTTCTAATAAATAGGCATAACAAACCAGTGCAAATGAAAATAATTTTTCATCCTTGTAATAAAGTACACCCTGAACAAAAGCGGAGACTGCCAAAAAGGATATCAATAAGGCTATCCAAGAGTGTGTATCAAACGGTTGAATGTATCCAAGGAAAGATATCCGTTCATCTTCTAAGACGACGCAAGAAATGAAATTGTAGAAGTCTTCTGGATTCGGAATGTATGCCCCTCGGTAATCATAATTATTATACATATCGGTTTCCACTTTTTTGAATCCACCTTGAATTTCTTGCCATCCAGTTTTGCATCCTTGATTATCAGGTGAAGGATTCAGGACTATAGATGAATTAGCCAAGTTTTGCAACACAATTGAGAAAATTACAATTGAATTTTCTGGGGATGTTTTTGCAAAGTTTGAAAAGTTTATATCCCAAAGCGGAGGACCACAGTAGCCTATATCAGTATTATCTGTCCATATACGCATTTTCAACTTTGGGATGATGTTGCTATGTATCATAAAAGTTTCAATTGACTTTCTCCTTAGACTTTGACCAGATGGGAATGGTATATGCATTTGAATATTTGTTGGAATCATAAGGTACGAATATCTTTGACGTGGAGATTTGGTATGATCGTATTTGTATTGCGGACAAAGAAAATGTACTAAACTGTCAGACTCATTGGATACCGATACGATAAACCAGGTTTTCTTCTTTACAAAAATATCTAGGTCAACCGAATCAACTACATTTGCTGCGTACTCCGAATTATGAACATCAGATTGAAAAATGGATTCCAGTTTGGCTTTTTCCACTAAATCCTTTTCAAATAGCAAGTAAACTGATGCATGTTCAATTGAATTGTGATACAGTTTTCGTCGATCCTCATCTTCTAGAAATAGGGGACGGTATTTCGTAAATTGGTTGTTTCGTTTGTTGGAAGGATTCTCACTGATGTAATCTGTTAACAGCACTTGGTTGAAATTTTTGGGATTTAAATTCACAACAAAATGGGCTACGCACGTGAATCTAGATTTTAAACGAGGAGAAGAAAAGTTAAAATAGTGAGCCAGTACTTTGAAGTAACAATCCACATCTAAATGTCTTGGATTTAAAAAAATGAATTCAGGAATACAATTTATATTTTTCCTTGGAACTCGCAGTCTAGTGAATGCAAATGGAATATCCACTGTTTGCAACTCATCTAGAAACGTCTCTACTTGTGTGGATTTAATTTCTTCGTTTTCGTGAAATAAGAAGTTTACATAACACTCTTTTTCAAAATTGGATAGTTCTTTAAATCTCCATGCTAAAGATATAGCATAAAAAGAGCAAAAACAGTAAATATAGAAGTACGAATACATTTTAATTTAGTAATCAATTACACAGTGAAACTACGTGAATAGGATGTATTGTTTTTACAGGAAACTTAACTGTGTATAAGCCATAAGGTTTGTTTATGTTAGTTCCCAAGTGACAACTACCCTACATCTAAATTATTTAACGAAATACGTAAGCATATTTGTAAAGATAAGCTGGTTTAAAAAAGGCTATTTGTTGATCGTGTTGTAACCTTTAGCATACTAACTAGTGAGTAAAATATACTCCATTTCTATATACTGATCCGTAAATAGAAATGGAATATATTATGTAGATAATAGGAAGCTATTATGACCAGAAAAAGTATTAGGTAACTTTCTGAGAATTCATTCCTCATACTTCTCTACAACAACTGTCATATTATTTTAATAGGCTAGCTAGATATTTTAAATTAAAATTATGTCCTCTCTCTCAAGACTTTCCATTGCTAGTTTACTTAAGAGTTAGTTAATTTCCATCTTTAATCTATTTCCATGTAGAAATGTCCAAATCAAATGGAATTTTAAAAAATCAACAAATTTCATATGTTATATCTTCCTACCTATGCAGTAATAAATATTTCTTTCCAAGTCGCGATTACGATCTTAATTATATGGTTCATTGTTTATCTTAGCCTTGTGTGACCTTAAAATCTTGGAGAATGATATCTGAGAAGTGGGTGTATAGCATTTTAACATATATAGGAACCACATAGTTAAGTTCGTTATTTAGACTTGGGAAGAAATATTTACTACTGATTAGGTAAGAAGATATAATAATTAGCTATATGGAATTTGTAGATTTTAATATATGGGATAGAGTCAATGAAATTCATTCTTCCATTGCTAGAATGTTAATATGTACATTATTATAATTTATTTCTGCGGTACATAGCGATTAGCGATTTTAGATATATTAAAATGACAATGTTGTGAACAGTAAACAATAGAGTAGTTATAAATATAAGTGACTGTTTAACATTACTTATTGGTATGGGTAAGAGCTTCCGCTTTTTGAATTCCGAATAACCTGGAATCTTCAATGCAAATATTAACATATATTTCGATAGGTGGTATAGTCAACAATACTAGGTAGTTACTTTTAACAATAATAGTTTATTCATCAACATCTATTATAAGAAGAATTACAACCAAACAAGCTTTTGTGTTGATATAATAATAAGTCGATAGTGTGTAGCACATTATTTTATTAGTTAATGATGCTATACGTTTAGATTTAAAGAATACCTTACATTTATAGGCTATTATGTAGATTTACTCGTCAATAAATGACAAGCTACAGAAATTTTTTAAATTTATCTTTGGCTAACAGACATTCACATATTTGCTCTTTGTCCCAGCAGAAGAGCTCCATCCCCGGTTCATTTTACATTTTATACCGACTCTAGACTAGATTACATACTATAGAGATGAAAGTCTCATCCTAAACTAGAGTTCGTATTCTAAACCGCAATAATACTACCATACTATGTTGATATATATCATAATATAGCCTACGTCGAATAAATTGATTGTCACAACTATTAAGCCCTGTTATACGCCACGTCTTACCATTATTTGTATGCACACAACACTATCACGCCAACATGTATGACTAAACTAAACTACCCAGCCAGTGTTTAAAGAACCAGAAGTAGACTAATATGGGCCAAGCTCACTCAAAAATTCATCTAAAGTTACATTAAATAGTGAGCATATACACCAATGCATAGACAGATATTGCATTTTTTATAAAGATATTAGCTCCCAAGTTATACAATCACGACTACAATAAGATTTCAAGCATTTACTACCGTTTGTGTATAAGCAGTACTGCAAGTATTATTAGATTTAGACTTTAATATTTACTAACATCAGCATGTTAATTGTGTTGTTGAATTTGAATACGATCTGTATGAATGTGATTGTAGTTGATTCCTGAATTGTAAACCAATGCATAAATTCCGGTAAATGAAGTTCATAAAATGGCTTTTTCAGGTCGATTTTTTCTCCCAGTTTCCTTTGTTTCTTAAACATTTTTCGTCGGTGAATTTCTTTAAACAGTTTGCCGTAAAATAGAAATGGAAAGAAAGGCCTGAGCTAATACAACTAGAATTAAATTACAAATATGTTAAATATAATGGAATACTTAATATGATATTAGTCTGTAATCTAAAGCGGTTATTCGAACTGGCAAAGGGAAAGGCAACCTGAAGTCGTAAAGGATAGATGATAAACGTCTATTGCCAATGGCAATATTTAGCCATATAATAATATACGCCTGTTTAATAGAACTATTTAACATATTTAAATGTACATTTAAAATGAATACGATTTATTGATATCTATTCTGACGTGATGACTATATGAGAGAAAAATACAAGCAAAGGTATTATAGACTAGGTATTAGATGGGCAATTCAATTTTGACATATTATGGGCCTAACTCAATTTACTGCAGTATTGATAAACATGGTATTAATTTACTATTTATTGTGAAAGTTTCTCGGAATATTCTTTAACTTACAAGCTAAGGCTTACAATTAAATTTTCTATCTTAGAAAGATGTACCTACTATATGAGTAAGCATTAAAACATTACCGTCACAATTAAATGAAGAAAATCATCGTTTGCAAATTACTGAACTTTTTCTGACTATGAGAATGATTTTACACTTTTACCATTTTTTGTCTATTATAAACTACAGGTGTTATAATTACTTCCGTTACAGGAAAAGTTTTCTCAAATTATTATTAAAACGTGTTTTTACGACCATTTGTAAACACAACATAATCATGTACATCAGAGTTGTTACCCAACCTAATAGAGCAAAAATTTTAAGTGCAAGACTTACATATTTGGGAATGACTATATATTATATTATTGTGAATTAGAGTACCGAGGATGTTTGGCTACTTTGGGATTCATAATACACGAAGATTACAATGAATTACTAAACTACTCAGCTGCATAGTAATGTAATATAAGACTACAGCAAGATTTTCAAGCGTGTGCTTCAGTTGTGCAAATAATTACACTAATTACTACTAATATCTAGACTTTAATATTTATTGACAACAACATGTTGATTGTGTTGTTGAATACAATCTGCATGAATGTGATTGTAGTGGAGCCCTGAATTGTAAACCAATGGAAAAATTCGGGTCCAAACGGTCGGCACACCTTTATTTGCTTCCGTCTGCATCGATCGTAAATGACCTTCAGTCCATCTTTTCCCGAAACAGACTCGACTGGTCTGTTATGTTACCCAAACTTGCGACGAACAATTTCTCCATTACACAGCACAAGGCAGAGAAAATAGGCATGTAGAGGTATGTAGCAATGGGAACATGATTGGCCAGTTGAATAGTGCTGAATGTTGCAAGCATGTGAATGACATTGAAAACAATTAAGCCAACGCCCAGTGCTTTTGAAGCGATTTCATTGAATCTTTTGTTGAGCAGTACCATTGAGTGATACAGATTCAGAGCCAAATCTACATCTTCTTCCGAGTTGTCCTCCGAACAAATTGTCTCCAGGCAGAACGTCATTTGGGTGCAATAAATGATCAAAGCAACAGAGCATGTAAATAAAGAACATCCTGAGTGGCCAGTAGCATAAAAAACGAAAAAGAAAACCAAAATTTGTATAGGAGGAAAGGTATAGAATTCCTCTGGGAGAGATTCCCTTAAGAATCTCTGGATTGGATCCAAATCACCTCCAAAAATCGATTGCAGAGCGATGGAAATGATGACAAGAGGGGTTGTCACCCAGAAGCACGGTATCACTTTTGATAACGTTGCCGCAAGTCGTACTTGCTTTTTACATCCAACATTTCGACGCCCAATCTCACATGCTAGAAATAGAAAAATTGGCATTCTAATAAATACTTATAAAAGTTTATAAATGTTTTAATTAATTTTCGTTCATTAATTAATTCGTCAAAAACTCATGAAGGAAGCTGTCTTTCAACATTTATGGCCATTTAATTAATTATTGCAACTCTTTTAGTATGGTTTTAACAATGTTAAAACCATAGCTCAATTTTTACGTATAATTTTTGGACCCCGTTCGAAATATTTGTAATTTAAGTACAAATATTTTAAATATTTATTTTTAACAGGTAACGGCATCACCAAAACTGTATATTAGATTTCAATTATGGAGATAAGAATTGTCAAAAGCGTTTTTTTAATTAATGGGCCAAAATGTATGTTTTTACCTGCATATTGCTTGGCAAAACGAAGAACCAGGTTTGTCGTGGCTAATATTTCTTGTGATTTTGTAACCAGAATGACGTCCAACACGATTATGAGGATTATGATGAGGTAGTACTGAAGATAAATAATAATTTTGTGGGTTAGGAATGTGGGGTCAGGTTGGAAGAGTTCTTTCAGGAGCCTGAAGGTAGCATACAGGAATATTATTATATACCACCAAAAAGTGATGATCCATATGAAGTATTGGGACCTCGACTGACACAATGTGAACGATACTTCTTTTCGGTTAAAAGAATATATACTTGTGCTGAAGAATTTTGTGGCTTTAAAAAATCGATCTATTTCTTGCAAATAAAGGTCATAAAATGGCTTTTGCAGGTTGATTTTTTGTTTCTTTCGTTTGCTTAATGTAACCATTTTCTTTGGTGACATTTTTCAAACTAGGTTGCAGTAAAATAGAAACGAAAAGAAAGGCTTGCGTTAATAGGAAATTGGTATTAAATCAGGCTGGGTTAAATTTAATTGAATACTTAATATGATATTTAGCCTGTAATCAAAACTAGTTTATTAGAATTGGCAAAGGCAACAGGAAGAAGTAGAGGATAGATGGTAAATGTCTATTGTCATATAATAGGCTGTTTTTATAGAAGGCGCTCATAAAGTTAGTAAATCTACTTAAGTATGCATTTAAAAAGAAAATATTCTATTTCCTTTTAAATGACGTCAGTGGACTAGGCTGGATATTACGTAGACGTTTGGATTTCGGATTCCATGCAAATGGGCTTAACGTTAAGTACTTCAACTCACGTAGCTAAATAATATTTATTTGTATAGAATATCACCAATGTTGAAATAACTATCCAAATTATTTAAAAACAAACACTTTCCTAAGCAGTTTATAAAGCTATGAACTGCGAAAATATGATGAAAACCTTAAAGTCTTGTTTTTAATCTATATAAACTATTGTAACCTGGAAATATAACGACAGAAAAGTTTATTTTCTGTTTATGGCCCACTTCCCCTGTCAAGGGGTAACTGGGACTTAATGTAGTGTCCTTTTTGCTATTGAACAAGCTATTGCACGACATTGTACGATGAATAGAACGGAGATTACATTGTTTGGTAATTTTTAAGTTTTCTACCACTTTCTCTAACAGGGGAAAGTTACAACCTATTATTTATTAGTGTCCGTTGATCTGCCAGCTTTCAATGGAGCTTCTTAAGATGAATATAACCAAAGTAATATTAATTTTTAATAATTTTAATGTTTTTCACTCACTTTCTCTATCAGTGGAAAATTATAATCCATTAATTATTATCCGTCGACCTTCTTCTTTGTACGATGAATAGAACTGAAGTTACATCAATTTCTAGCGATTTTAAATTTTTGAACCCTTCCCCTCCCCCACTCAGCAGGCCTGACCGATTTTTATAATTAGCAAACTTGGTCTTACTATTTACGTGTATATTTTACCCTAAAAATTTGAACGGTCTAGCTCAAACCGTTTGAAAGTTATTTTCACAGGGATTTTTAGACAGACAGACAGAAATAGTGTTCCCATACAGAGTAGATAAATAATTCTCTGAATTTAGTTGAGTTTCAGGTACTAAATGTTAGTTGCCAAGAACACTATTATGTCTTAGAATTATATGATTTATTGATATCGATCCTGCCGTGAAGACTATTTAAGAGTAGAAGTAAAATTTCTTAAGCCAATACTGCGAAGAAGTATTAGATTGGCAATTCTCTTTTGACATATTATGGGCCTAACTCAATTTAATGCTATTATATCGATAAACATTGTATTAATTTATTATTGCAAAAGTTTCTCGGAATATTCCTTAACTTCTAAGTTAAAGCATACGATTGGTTATAATAATTACTTCTTCTGTAGAAAAAGCTATCCCAAGAGCATTATTAAGAACAGCGTTATATTTAGTTAAAAAATTTTAAATTTTGTACAAGCTATTGAGAATTAGGTAGAACTAAAATTAAATGTTTTTTAATATGTGGATATATGTCGCGACAGATTTTGTTGGAAATAGTACAATCAGCAGGAAAGATTTTAATAATGCCAATAATGATATTCGCCATATGGCGCAGAATAACTGAAAACTTAAATCATGCCGACATATATTAAAATCATACTGTTGTATGTTATGGAAGAGTCTAATTGTCTGCAATAACGTAACTACGTAGGTTAAGTTCTTCTAAAACGGATGGAATGCAGTAGTATTAGACAGTGCAGGATAAACGTTGTCTTTTGGCTAGTAAAAAGCAAGACACAAGTGAAGTCGTGGCCTAATAAATAAGCCCGATATTTCTCACTGATAAAAAGTTCATTAAAAAAGAACCAATGTTAACTTGAATCGGGAAAAATACTGTTGCTTGCTTTATGCTTTACCATTGTCAGAATGTTTAAAAGTAATAAATATCAAGTAGTGTAGATTGTGTAAATAATTGCCATATTTAAACTATTGTACTTCAAATGCTAGGTAAGCTGGCTATAGTACTTATTTATATATATAGTTGGTTCTCTTGTCGAGGAGTCTATAATGGATTGATATTATTAATATTGTTTGTGTGGAAAGAAGTCCATCCATAGAACATGACGATGTAAATTATAATTGTACACTAGAACATTTACCAATGGAATAATGCCTTCTTTTTTGTACTGGCCAACTGGTAATTTCATAGAGAATTGTACAACTACACAAAAATGTCCTTCGAAGTTGCTACTAATCTACATGAGTTCACGTACATCTCAACGTGAGCTCCACTGTAACTTTGGCCACTACAACTCTATCACATAATCTAAAATTACAGCCATACTTATCTATCTTATTACTTTCAACATAACCTATTGCCCGTCCTTCCATTGAGTATATTCGGCCTGAAGTAAATTATGAATTTTATTACATGGAACAATCCACTCACGTTGACTATATGTGAACAATAATAATATGTAGCCCAAAAACAATTATAAGATTATATGGAATTCCACATTAAGTCAAGTCATTTCAACAGGAAAGTCATAGTCACAAATGTAATTGAATTGACGCCCATATATAAGGGGTGCGTTTTAAGTCGTATGGCGTACACCTTAATTCTGTATGGCGGAATTATTGACATTTAGTCTTACCTGGTATGGTGTTCAAAAGTGCCTAATGTTTGAATTTGTATGGAAGTATGTATATGTATGGGAGACATACATAAATAATATGTAATTAGCATGTTATCTGTGATTCTTGTCTGCTGTATTTGTGTTTCATGTTATT
The DNA here is from genome assembly GCA_020055645.1 of Tomocerus qinae. Taxonomy (NCBI): domain Eukaryota; kingdom Metazoa; phylum Arthropoda; class Collembola; order Entomobryomorpha; family Tomoceridae; genus Tomocerus; species Tomocerus qinae. The sequence goes on along the minus strand of CM034546.1, from coordinate 35,982,354 downwards.
TCGTTACAAGTTGCCTTTCAGTGAACACAAGGACCATGGCCGGGTCAAGTAAATTTGTTAGTTTGCAATACAAAACGGATAGTGACTGTGACACTGACGGTGACGATAGTGACAAAGAAAATGAAAAAAAGAAGGCAAGAGTTCCACAGACTTGGACAGAAATTGATATAGAGGCTGAAACTTTACTATCCTGGAAGTAGGTAGTGCATCTGGCATTTTAGTACTTACTAGCCATCACCCATTTTTAACACAGGCTTGTGTCTGCTTCAGTGCCTACATAATACATGGCAAAGTTTATTTTGCCTTCCTGCCAATTAAACACTTGTGACTTCTAATGCAATCTAATTTAATTGATGTACTACATCGTAGTGATATGTTTATTGTTAATAGAAAGCTGAGGATAAGAACATTTAGTACATCGAAGGGAAGAAGATGATATGAATAATTGTCAAATATCATAATAAAAATCATAGAACTTTCTTAATAATTAGAATAATTACCCACAATGCGACTTGTCAATGCTAATAGTACTTTTGTCACAAACACTTTAACACTTTATTTTCCAAAAGGAAGTTGTTGGGCTTTAAAACATTTCAAGTTTCACTCATTAATATCCCTGATTCAGGGCCGCTGCCAGAGAAAAATTTCAGGAGGGGCATCGAGAAAAAAACAGCTGAAAATTTTAGCGATTTTTTGCGATTTTAGACAAAAATTTCATTATTTTTCTCAATTACGGAGGAGGGGCACGGGCCCCGGTGCCCCCCCCCCTCGCTGCGGCCCTGCCCTGATTCATAAATTATGTTGATAAAGAAGCCAACTGATATCGATATGGACGTGATATGGACTAACAAATTGGCAGGAAGGCAAAATAAACTTTGCCATGTATTATGTAGGCACTGAAGCAGACACAAGCCTGTGTTAAAAATGGGTGATGGCTAGTAAGTACTAAAATGCCAGATGCACTACCGCCGTATAGCTTGTGCATCAGACATTTCCATTTTTACAGTTATGACCTTTGACCTCTGTATGAAGCCCTAGGTTGCCAAAATAAATACTTATTTGGTCTATACTATAACTTTAGCTGGTGAACGACACCTTACATAAGCATATTTTGACGAAAAATAAAATTTGACCTCTGACATCTTGTGGAAGTCAGCAATTTTGAAATATTTTTTTCCTCTATAAACCATAACTTTATAAGGGCTTTACTTTTAATCGGGCAGAATTTTTATGAAACAATTCCTTATATGAAAAACTGCCTATTTCGAAATTTTTTTCGTAATTTTTTTGAAAAGGGAATAGAAATTCGAATTTTTCACAAATTCAAAAAACACCCCGAGATACCGCGATTGTTGACTTCTGTTCCAAGTTTCATCCAAATCGGACCGGTAGTTTCGGAGCTATTTCATATTCCGATTTTTTGGTGTTATTTCACATAGGCCCTGAAATACTGAAAAATGAATTTTTTTCACCAAAGATGTCAGTTAACAATAAAAAAGTGCACAGAACAACAGAACTAAAAATGTCCACTGAAGACCTACTTTTTTTCATTTTCCTATTTCAAATAATTTCTGTCTATAGCTATTTAATATTAACATTGACATTTCGAATTAATAACATTTAACTGCATTAAAAACAAGAAAAAACTATACCATACCTATTCAGTTCTGCCATACGTATTCATAAATTCCATACAAAGTTAGATAAACTTTTTTTCAAAATCCCATACAAAATTAAGGTGTGTGCCATACGAATTCCATTTTTCCCATATATAAGTTGTAGTCTGTTAAAGCTACTAGTCCACTTTTAAAACAAGTGAGCTAGAAGTGTGTAACGGTACAGCAAAGTGTAATTTCGTTTATATAAGACACTGTACCTGTAAAATTACTATGCTTGAACACAAGCCAAAATAAATATTATTACGATTCGATTCGTGACATAGTGATACATTGTCCAAATTAGTAGTTATAGTATTGACTACATTAGGAATCCATTATTGTCATACCTGCATAGAATATTTTGAAATTTGTGTATAAATTCCAGGTTTTACTAACACTCAGACTAATATATTTTATGATACAATTTTTTGCCATTTATGGTATACTAGCCGGTCACCACATATGGCCCAGGCCCTGCTATAAATAGAGCTAGTGATTATTTGTTTTTGTTTATTTAGTCCGTTTAAAGGTTAAAGGTCAACCAATAAATCGATATTCATGTCACATTCATAATCCTTCTTAAAACATTAGACAATTCAGAGATAATTATGTAACACTCCAAAGTTTTGATTTCAGACAAACCAAAATAATGACTAAAATCATGAATATCGCAGTTAGTACTTCTAAAGTACTGGAAATTTGTAGACAAAGTTCGGAAGTCACTACTGAAGCCATTCTATATAATTAGGTTGGGAAACTTTAAGGAATAAAGTTTTCCTATTAAATTGATTGGGTATTTCCTTTGTTAGGATTAACCGCCCTCCCAAAACGTTTCGAGTAAAAATGTAAAGAATATTGGCAATTTCAATGGTTTCCAAACTGTCTATATAAAGGTGAGATAATAATGTTCAAGTGACTAAATGTTACTGCCATTTTTAGCAAGCTACGTTTTGTTTGATCAAAATAACATTTACAGTAACTATTTTAGTTCTTGGCTTTGAAAATATGGTTAGGAATATCGATTTAAAAATTAAAGCTATACGACTATTCTGTGATGTTTTTGGCAAACTTGGAGTCATTCCCTTTGAGGCAGCATCAGGACGAAATGTAATTCGGTTGGGGAAACAAAAATGGAAAGTGTATAATACTATTTGCGCTGCTGTAAATCTACTTTGCCAAACTCTTTACAATTGTCACAAAATATGGAGATATTCACATGTTCAAGATACTTTAATCGTGAATGGCCGGACTGTAAATCCCGTCTCCCTAGCAATGGTATCTTTGTTGCTACTTTCCATATATGCCATCATCGATGTCTGCTACTTCATCCTGCTGAAGAATATGGAAGATATTCCTCGAATGGCAACAGATTTCCTCCAATTTGAGAAATCAGTCAGAAGTAAGTATATCTAACCTATTGATTACCAATTGATTTTTTTTCTAGAGTACAAATAATTTCTAATTATCAATATTTTCAGATGAAATGTAAAAGCATAGTATAATTATTTCATGCTGAATTGTATTTACATTTCTATTATTATTATTTTAATTACAGAAAAGCATCAACAAGAAATAAACAAATGCAAAAATAGAGCGGATATAATCGGAGGACTGCTATGTCTAATATGCCCTGCAATAATGCCACTGGCATTAATTTTTTCAGCGTATAATGCTTTTGATGACAGCCGTGAATTCAAACAAGACATTCAATGGCTTTTGGGCTACAACCCTGACATCTACATCACGAGTACTATAAGCACCCAGTATCTCGACTCCTGATATTTATATATTCAATTTACACGACAATGAATGTCCTCGGGGTTGTATTTTTCTTTTTAGTTGCAGGTGTAGCATTCCTAGATGGAGTGACTTCTTGGCTCTCATTCTTCCTTTTCCGCTCTTCTGCCGTTGCCATAGAAGACTACAAAACATTCCAAATTTGTCTGAGTAGTTTGTTCCGCATGATGGAAGTACTTGTACTCGCATTAATTGTGGTAGGTCAAGCCATACACACAACCTGCTTATTCTGCACAATCAAAATGTACGATGAGTTTGGAATGCCCATGTATGCATTTTTCCCTATTCTAACATTTTTCCTCGCCTTTTTTGAAATCCTTATGATTCCTCAAGCAGCAGCCATTTACGAAAAATCAAATGCCATTCTAATTAAATGGCGCAAACAAAAAATGGACCAACATGAACTCAAGCGCCTGAATAGCTTACCACGCCTCTGTATTCCTGTAACCCCATTTTTCATTGTAACAAAAGGTACACTGCCCGTATTTTTGTCTATCATGATAGACAATACAGTTACTTTGCTTCTTTCGTATTGAGTTGATGACATTCACAATCGTCAGTTATCCCTTCAATAAATTTCATTTGCTATTGCAGTGCATTTAATGCCTCTCCTATGTCCCCCTCAGTCTAGGGCATATATTGACCGATGAAAAGCTTCGGCATATATCTATTCTTCAAAAATATTATTTGAAAAATAGTATTGTCTTTGTAATGCAATGTTGACAAATTATACAATCGCTTCATTATTATTATGGCTACGTTATTTGAATCAATTGATTTATAGAGCTCAGTTTTGATAATACCAATTAAATAATCCGCTTCGTTGTGACAGTTTATAGTAGAACATTCTGTTACTAAATGCATCCCTTAAAGAACAATTTAGATGATTATGTTTTTTTAATCACAGAACGAGTGAACACAGTTTGGTAACCATAAATAAATTAAATATTTACAATTAAATGAATCAGATATAGAGTAGGGTTATAGTATGTTACATACATTTACGTAACGAAATAATGTTACATGATAACTAAAGATAATATCTATAAATAAATAATAATAATAAAATTAAAAATTACTAATTAATAATATAAGCATATTTCTAGCAAATACATTATGCAGAAACGTATATATATATTCTAAAATGCTATAAGTATTAGTCATAATAACTGTATAAATTAGAAGCAGTCTATTCTATATTATACATTCATTGTGGACTGGGATTGATGTCAACTAATGTATAAAATGGACAGAATCCCAGCTCTACAAATTTTTTATGTTCACATTATCTGATATACAGTATAAATTCCCTGATATCCTGATCCTGACGGACTGTAAATACTCCCTTGGCCCTGCAGTGAGTTATAGAAAAAGGCAAGGATAGCCTGATGGCTATACAATCACATATTGGATATTAACGCCCTGATCGGTTGCACAGGTGATTCCCAGAGAGTTGGCAATCTGCAGGTTGTAAAGTAGAGCCAAAACCGTAATGCCTTTCAATGGTACAAAAATCAATCCTTATTGTCTTCGATTATGCATCAGTAGGTATGGTAAATTTCTGCGCCGTTTCACGGCGTTGTCGGATGTATTAGTAGGTATCGGTCGGTAAATTTTCGCGCCGTTTCACACGGGAGCTATTCATCAATGTTATAAAAAAATATTCTCCACTTTAACTCTATTCCCCTTACATTTATACAAGCTCTTTGGGATTCCTAATAATGTAAGCACCTGCACCCGATCATTAAGGCGGAGAGTAACAAAATGAACTATATTTACTGACCTTTTTCTCATACGATCAAAATAGCTACGTATTCCTAATGAATCCACTAAAATGATTATATTTATGTGTATTCCATGCACTGCACAAGTAAGTTTATTACAATAATTCAATTGGTTGTAGAAAATAAGGTTGTATAATAATTAAGTATACTGAAACATATTATTACTTAAAACTGTACCCGAATAGAGTGTAAAATTCATAGTAATAAGGAATGACGATTGACAAAGGGGAAAGGATTATTTCTTGTGTCAGGACATCATATTATTGGAGAGCACAGCATAATTACTGAAGGAAGATGAGTTATCAGCGATCTGGTCATCTAATGGCTCACAGGACTTCTCACCTCACTGGAAATGAATATTGTAATATAGAAATGGTATATTGTAAGTAGTCTGATATTGTAAAGACGAAACACCTTATACTCAGTGAAACGTCATTATAGTAATAAATGAATAAATCATCTAGAGTGTTCGTGCCTGAATTTGTTTTTCTTATAGGGTTCTATAAGCCTGAAGTAGTTCATGCTTTGCGTGACTTTTGCAGTTTTGCATCGACAGTAATACCGTAAATATATAAATCGCCATCTACTCTAGCTTTATTACTTTTAAATCTGCTTCTTTCGTTGATATCTTTTAGAAATAACCTTTTAATTTTAAAAAACCAAAAAACGACAGAATTTAACCAATTAAGCCCTAGCAATCTATTAGTTGAAAAATAAACAGATAAATACCAAGAGGTGATGAGTGAGTACATTGATAAGTACAGGGAAACCTTAAGATATTGTTTCTATAGCGTTTCTAATAGAAGCATCCATATTCTATAGCATAAATGAAATCTTCATCCAATAATTCGTATTTTTGAAGTTGTGGTTTTTGCTATAACAAAATGAGGACATTTTGCCAATCTATCCAAACCAATATACTCGACCTACTTTTAAAAACTATCAGGATCCTGTGACTGTGACAGAGGTGACAAGAAGGTTGTAATGAAAAAAAAACGTTACAAATTAACCTTAATGTCTATATTTCAATTACATTTAAAGGTTAGATTTACATAGGGATAAGGTAGACTGAATGGGTTATCGACAAAATACAGTGCATGGATATGGACGTCTTAAGTTAGTTTAGTTTTAGATTAGGTTATGTCGTTATATTGCTAATATAGTGCTACCCTGCCCATTATAAGGGCGGTGGCTGTCGAGGTATTTTGTCGATATTTTGCAGGATACTGAAAGAAAATTATGATGGGATTTGAGTGTCTATTTTTTTAGTAAATTTCTGCAACTTTTTCGCTTTTAGGTAACACACTTTCTTTTCGATTTTTGGCGGGAATGGTACACGACCAGGAGCATCCTCACTGCAGGCATAAAAAATGTTTTTCTGAAAAAAAAAACAAAAAATGCTGACCAAAATATTTTGAGCTTCCCTTTTCGGGGTGGCGAAAAGCTGACTGCCCACTACCCAGGTTAGTGCGGTCAAAAATTAATGACTGCCAGCTATAACTACATTTAGAATGTTTTTTCGCGCCAAAAATACATTTTCTGTATGCCTGCCTCACTGCAGCCTTGCCCGAAGTAAAGCCGCATATTATGAATAATAGGGAAATCGTCTAATCGTAATAATACAGAGAACTATTCTAAATTTCATGGTATATGATTTATAATTTGAGCTTACATGGCGGTTACTATTTTGATATTAGCCCAGTCCCAGCCTTGACTACCTCGTTGGTGCCTCACTGGCTAGATATACAACATTTGGTTCGACATACTTTAAAACTGAATATTTTTTCCCTTACTTTGTACCGTTAACTAGTGAAGGTACAACTGAGCAATATTCATATTAAAATGTATTCCACGTATTCAATTTTACCATTTTTATTTTCTGTTATTATAAATAACATTAATTGCTTTCGAAATTTGACGTTCTATAGTAATTGTGATTTTAACATGATTACTTTCCTTAAATCCGAATGGCAGAGAGATTTTATCCTGTCTAACCAAAATGGCCAACCATGGACCTTGGCAGCATCCAAATATAATAAAACTCTCTTCGGTCGTCATGAAGATCATCCACGAGATCTCTCTAGAAGTTTCTGCACTGGTGAACATTCTAATGGAGCCACACCCTGACTTAGAAAATCAAGTCATTCATTTTGGGAAAGAAATAAATCGTCGTGATTCGAGATTCATAATCGTCATCAGAGATGAATGGAAATGGATGAATCCAAAGTGGCGAACAAACCTCATTAAAGTATTGGTGGCTCCTCTCTTTTTATTTGCAATGAAAGACGGGAATCAATATTCGATTTACACCACAATTCTCTACAATCCGAAGGGTGAGTCATCAACTCTTTATCCAATTGAAACGAAAGACTCCGAGGAAGAATGGGAAAGAGTTTGGAATTCTTTAAACGGGAATCTTCATAGAATTCAAATTGGTGGTCAATTACGACATTTTACGTTCAATGGTCCTATAAAAATGCCAAATTGTAAAATGCTGATATATTCAATGATAAAGATTCATAATTTAAACCGAATTTGTCAAAATTCAGTGAGAGCTGTTGAATTGATGGCTGAAAGATTGAACTTCACTGCCGTATATACAAAGCGATATACAGACCTAAAAGAAGAACATATACGTTGTGGATTCATTTGGCTTTTACGATCAAAGAAAACAACTTTTAATGTACCATGGAATGGAACTCTTTTCATTGAATTCTTTAAAAAGTCGATTCCATATTACTGTGAAGCCAACCCTCGATTGGTGGACATTCCTTTGACAGTTCTGATTCAAAATACATTTGATGATTATTGCTGGTGGCTGATATTTTCGCTATTCCCGATTTCATTTTATGCTTTAGGCTTTAGAATTTCTACTTTCTACAAGAAATTAGAATTTATTTTTGTATCCACAATAGCCGTCCTTTTAAATCAGGAAGTTTCCACTAAAAAGAGAAACATTTTGTATTTGGTAATTGTGTCCATGGGATTTGTAATTGCTACTCAATATGGAACGTGGATAACAAGCGAGATTATTGCTCCTCCAGATAGAAAGCAATTTAAAGACTTCAAAGATCTCGTCGAAAATGGATATAAGCTGTGGTTGGAGAAAGACACGAGGCGGAATTGGGACCAACAAAAGATGGAATATTTTGAAAAATATAAAATTCTGGACAAGATGAATTCAAGTGTCTACAAATTTGATTGGGAATCCGATGCGACATCCGAACTTAATAAAATGAACCCCAAAAAATGGAAATGGAAAATGTTGACCAACTTCTCAATGAAACTATTTCATACATATGGTACAGAGAGTAGTCACTACACTGTGCCCTTAATACCATCTAAAATATCTTCTGACGGAATTTGCATGACTGTAAAGGAAACAGATCTCGTGAAACCAATATATTACAGTTTTAGAGAATGCTACCGGTATAAATTCAAATCATATTTTCAGGTCATGCAAGAAAGAGGTTTTTTAATGTATTTCAACCAACAATGGAAATTCGTTAATGATTTAAAAGATATAATATCCCATTCAAACCTAAACCATAAAGAATCTGAGCCATTACCAATTAGTCTGTCCATGAAAATCCATACTATTTCCTTCGTTTGTGGATACTTTCTACTTGGATCATTCTTCACTCTTATGTTGGAATGTTTGTGGCACTCTAGATTGATTCTGAAAAAACTAGTTATCAATCTTATAATCAAACTAAAATCTATTGCCAACGATATTCAAAGAGCAAATCGTGTATTTCCGGCGGATAGACATTTACAAAATAAGTTATCCTAAGTAGATTAATCATGTTATTTCTAATATGAGTACTTTATATTCCTTCTAATTGTTTATTTTAACAAAAATATTGAAAATCTAATTGATTATTTTAACAAAAAAATCATTTCTGGTGATAACCTTCTTGCAAACACTGTGGGCAGGAGAGAAATGTGGTGGCGGTAGATCATTGTATATTGTATATGTTGTCGTTCCCTCTATAAATAGGTTTGACTATTTTACTCAAAAAATCTAACGGAAATGTGAGCTTGTGAGCCAACACGGTCAGTAATCTGAGTGATCGACGTAATTCACGCGTTTTATTGTAAGAGATAATAAATAATCCTCTGCACTAATACATTCTGTCTGCGTCATTGTCATTTACCTAAGTCTAATTTTGATTATTATTATGTGTGAAGAAATAAAACAGTTTTACGTGTCTCCCTTAACACAGCTTAAATAAGGCTCATTTTTGCCCTTCGTGCTTCGATGAAAGTCATTTGAATTCATAAAAAATTAAGACATACATACGCGTAGATTGCCTGCATGTTACCGCTAGTACCGAAAGCTTCTAATTCGATTGTGAATTTCAATATTTTTCGTCTTTGTTCATTTGGAAACTCCTACTGCATTGGTTCGTTCACTCTAGGAAGGCGTTGTAAATATATTCTAGGTTTTAGCATTTGTAATTAAATAAATGACAAAAAATGCATAAGGATATAGAAGGTTACGTATTGTTTTCAGGCTGGATTTAGGCAGCGGGATATCGTTGCCTCAATTGCCCCCGTTGCCCCCTCCCCCGTTGCCCCTACTTTAGCCACTTAACCTTTTGCTTTAATATATTGTCCCCGTTGCATCCGGTCACTATTTTTGCCTCTTTTTTGACCTAACCTAATAAAAACTAAACTGTTTTATTGTTAAAGCCTGACAAGAAAGTAATATTTATGTTTATTTTTAATTAGGTTAGGTCAAAAAGAGGCAGAAATAGTAACTGGAAGCAAATGGCAAAGATAATAGGTTAAGTGGCTGAACTAGGGGCAACGGGGGAGGGGGCAACGGAGGCAACAGGGGCAACGGGGCAATTGAGGCAACGATATCCCGCTGCCTAAATCCAGCCGTATTCATTACAATGTTGGTACTATTGACTATTAATTTAGTACACTATTTACAGATACTAAATTATTTCATCATGATTTATTTTATGTATCAGTTAATAGGTGTTCGTAGTTAGTTTATAGTTTCGAAAGCCAAAAATTGGAGCTGGATTTGTGAAGCAAGTGTTGTTGCTTGGTATAAACAATGTGTTCATTAGATTTTTGAGGTAGTCATTTAACAGGAAAATAGTTATGCATTTCATCTTCGTAAATCTTGCGATCTTTTTCTAGAAATGTCGTAAAAATTATTCGGTCTACCTGTAAATTAAGTTTAGATACATTTATAAGGATTTTCTGGACGCTAACAAAGTTATTGTCAATGCATTATTTTCAAAACCTCGTTTTTATGCGTCTCTAGAAAATTTCGCACAGTATGTAATGCTACATGAGCAGCTTGATCTACTGGATAACCTAAAGCAACAAATAATAGAACGATATACATCATAAGTGATAGATTATTATTTTCGTCCAGATATTTCATCAATTTATAATTATAAAGAGGAAAATATTTTTATTTAAGGTTAAGAAAATTATTGTTACCAAAAATTCCAGTGGATATACATGGAAATGCCTAGAGAGAAATCAATTATTAAAATGAAAGATTAATTTTTGATTCAATCCCATCACGCAGGATGCTATATTATTTGAACTTGGAATGTTGGAAACGTGATACGTATATTAAACCTGTAATTTATTTTAAACATACTATTGTTTTTATTCCATTTTCCAACGCAAGATTCAGACAGGTTTGATAAGCGGATTTCAGTACTGGAGGGTTTTCACCTTGAGGTCCTACGGCATGAATTATATCTGCATTTCAAAACAATTTATGGAGTTCAAATAGCAAATCAGAATTTTTGAAATGATGTATGCACAATAAATATTCACATTTCGCAGGCAGCTTATATCCTCCTGTTATTTTTGCGTACCCTTCATCGCATCCATCAAGAGTCTCGCATTCTGCGAGTAAATCTGGACCAGCAGCATTGTGAATACAACCGTCCACTATATTTTTAATAAAAAACGTGTAGAGAATAGGAAAGAAATGCTCGGTAACAGAAATCTTAAATATTAGCAATTAAATGAAACATCTTTATCTTGCAAATTTACGCAGAAAGCGACAATTACCAATATAATAACCTTTAGACTGCTTAGACCGCTCTAGTAAAATTATCTTACCACCACCCCCTCCCAATAAACTTGCATTTGCAGCATTCACAATAGCATCGATTTCCAATGTGGTAATGTCTCCTTGCCATAATGATATTTTATCATTTATCTCTTCATTAACTGGAAACGCCTTTTCGTTACATTCCACTGCTACATTGTAAAACAAACATGACATTTAGTTCAAATATACAATAAAGATATTTCGAGGAATAAAAAATTGATTTTTTCACACTTACGTATTGACGATTTCAAATTATTATCGATGACATACTGTCTCCAAGTTTTTATCGCAGCCAAAGTGACAAAATTTTCTTTGCAATGGTAATGAGTCCTTTTGGTTACAATATCCATGCTTAGAAAGCTCTCTGAAATCAATATGAAACCATAATATAAAACTTTGTTATGATGTACGGAAACAAAATTTAAAATTAAAATTTATTGATTGTAAAACAGTGTGAATATGTGAATTTGTATCAATGTTATAACACTTTCCATTACATATTGTAAATTGGTTACACAAATTCAATTTCTTACCTTTAATTTTAGAAAATACTCCTTCCATATTTTAATTAGACCAAAAATAGTATCAAAGAAATAGACTTTAATCAAATTTGACCCTTTCTCTTAAAATACAATGTATTGCAGTACACAATAGCAAACTACAAAATGTCAAAGTCAAAGTCACAGCAAAATTATCTCAGAATTCCTGTTAATGCAAATGCTTGGGTGTGCTGATAACCATGAAAAGATAAGGTAATTCACATCCTCAATAACAACTGATAAACACATACACGTGCATCGTTGAAATAAATAAAATAAATAATTAAAGCCGTTTAACTGAACGCTGAACTTGACAAATTAAACAAAAAATCGGAAAGTTGCCAAAGAGTTATCATTTTAAGTCTATGAGTATTAATCACATCCGCCGAATTGCGTCAGCAGAAGCATATAATTCAATTAGTATTTTTGACAGTTCAAATGTAATGCAATAACAATCCAGATTATAGCTAAAACCCATTGCTGCATTACCGACGTTATTCTTTGATCTGTTTTGACATCTCTTTTTTAGTTATCTACATTGAAATATTAATCATGCATCCGGTTAATGGTATTTTATCAATAGGCACGCATCATGCATTTATACAGCTATAAATTAACTGAAAATCATGTAAATGATTTATTGTTATATAAACCGTTCTCTCTGAACCGTTATTGGAGTTCTTATTACAAATACACATCTCAGACATCTAAGGTACTTTTTTGTTGTCTTAATACTATTTACTTTACAAAACTAAATCATTGCCATGTTTTAAAATTTAGTTTCGGAAAATGCAATGACAATAAAATATTTTAACAAAGGAAACAAATTATAAATTCCGCTCCAACTTTAATCCAATAAATCCGCTTTTTTTATCTATAGCCAAACAAACTGAATCATAATTTTATATACTTCCATAATAAAATTACTGTACACTAAATTTGACATAATGTCTCTAGATTTGAAACGAAACAATAATGGTAAGGTTATACCACTATACCGACACAAAAGGAAAGGATGCAATTGAGCAAGGAAAGGTGATAAAAATGTCAGTAAAAAGTAATACGCGAGATGATGCTCAATTCGGAACAGGTGTCTATTTAACTTCTCTAGAGCCAACAATGCGAACTGACGAAATTTTAGGAAATAATTGGGACGGAAGTGTCATCCCAGAAAATAAGAAAAGTCGTACCGAATGGTATTTCGAATTTGACTCTACAGACTCCGATCTTTATGGTGTCGAGAGCGTCGGGGAGAAAGGGATATATGGATACTTCGGGGCAAAGACCTTCCATGTAACAGACGCGCTGGTCATCGAAACGTTTGATTCGATTTGACCATTTGAGTGGAAATAAGGCCGGGTAATTATTTGCTGGTCACCAAACCAACAGAAAAAAAAGTATAGATGTATTGGAATAAAGTAATCAGAAATTTAAATGATGTCCTTTATTTTAATGTCCACCGTTGGAAAATGTATATCACATAACAAATATCCTCTATATTATAATCACCGTTTTAGATATATTGCTCTAAACTATGTGTGGTAGGGCGTGCTCAGACAATGAATCCAGGAATCTAGAAAGGCAGTCGTAACAAATAGTTATGGCAAAAGCTGAGCTGAGCAGGGCCCTTCTAGCCCTCTAGTCCCTTCTGCCTTATGCTTGCATGGTCACAATATTCAATATGATTCAAAAAGCTGGATATGCCCACCTTTCGAAATTTAGTCGCATAGGCTAAAGGATACTAGTTTTCTAAGACAATAATTTAACGTTGACTATTTCCATCTATATATTGGCAGGATTATGAAATAGGTACAGAAAAGCATATATTGTTGATTTATTTATTTTTAGATCATTAATACTTTACAAAATGCATGGTGCATAAAAATTATCATGAATCACAATGTATCATGTATCATGTATATACTTATTAATCTGTAATATAGATTGCGTTGTCATACCTTCACGCGTAATAACATACGTTTCATATTTTCTTGTTGTTTTAAAGCTCTTTTAATCAAAACGGTTGGTTGGCTACTGGCTACCACGCTTTACAGTTTCTTATAAGATGACAATTTCAATATGGTACAATATTTCATCAATTAGTTCAATCTTTTAACACCAACCTCGCCTGGTCTCTCTGTATTGAACCAGACTTAAAGCCGTGTTAAGATCTGAATAGCTTATATTTATTGTAAATGTTAGTGTAGTGTTTGATTGCATTAGCAATCGGTTGCATTGATTCACTATTGATATACCGTATTAATCGATATAATTCCCCGCATCGAGATGGTTCACTTACCGGAGAACTATATCGATTTTCCCCCGTAAATGTCAGCCTTTGAAACTATAATTCCCCATTTCGAAACAATTCCCAGGTCAAAATTTAGGGCTTTTGGTACGTGTGCACTTACAGTAAGTACATGTGTACTAAACTGGAAAGGAGGCAAGAACATTGGCTTGAAAGGTAGAATACAGAATAGTTGCAGTCCACAGTAAACCTGAAATGGCAGAAGGAGGAGAACAACGATTACATTTGACTTCGAGAAGACCCAGTGCATATATATCTCGAAATTTAACTTTTAAACTGAAAGCTATCATATTAAGTGAGGAAACTTCCATTACCAGCGCCAGTAAACAGTTACAGGTTGACCGAAAAAGCATAAGGGAATGGATACGGAAAAAATTGAATTATGAAAAATTGGCCGACGAAGGTAACAACAGTTAATGAAATAACAGATCACCGCCTTTAAACCAGGCAAAGATTGCAGTAAAGGACTGGAAAGGTTAAAGCCGTGCAATCAATTTTCACAAATGGAACAACCATTGATTAAGGATGATGAAATATTGCTGCCCTCGGACGATGATGATATGAATGTACATCTCACGGAACCTATGGACACATTACTCTCCTCTGACGAAGAAAATTAATTACATTTTAATAAAACTTTCTTAAATAATGCATTGATAATCTAATAAATATTGACTTTGAAACTATAATTCCCCCGAGACATTAATTCGATTAATACGGTAAAAAGTAACAGAGTTGACTGTTAACATTAGTTCAACCTTACACAGTACAATAGCCATATACATTAATTATGCTATATGGTACATTATACTGTTGGCTGAATAGTTTAATGTTTAGTGTATTACTTATTATGTTCTTCTATTGAAAATACAGTACACATCCAACGCTGGTATTTGTTGAAGGCATTATTGTGTTTCTTTTATTAGTATGATTAAATTTAATTATGAGGCATTGACTTTTCACTGAAACAATGAAATAAAATAGTGGTTTTACAACACGTACCAGGAAATGGCCGAATTATTGTTTTATTAAAAATAATTTATTAAGGTATTCAGGCGCAAAGATTAAATTAAGTGGCATTATATCACAATTTATAATAAATAACAGACAAACTTACTTTTTTACCTAAAACTAAAATTAATAATACCTGACTTAAAATATTAACCATTAACCTTAAACATTGGGTGGGTAAACAAAAAAATAATTTCAGTAAAATGGTGTCTGAAACAAACTGCATTTTTATTATGACGTCTATGAAATGATATATAATAATATTCTTATCATTTTTGTATATAGTATGGAAATATTGTACAGGAAATATTTTGAACTTTGTAGTATATCTATCCCATAATGCGTCCTTTGGGTTTAATCTGTGGTTTAACATTCTCTGTATCCTTTTTAGGAGGCGGAGTGTTATTAGGATGATTAACAGGAATACTAATAGAATCGTCAACGACATTATTTTGTTTCTGTACTGGTTTACTTTGAGTTGATTCGAGATCACGTTTAAATTTGGTAGACCTGATTAAATTCCTAAGTGGGCTTGTATGTGTAGGTGACAAAATAGATACATCGTTAGGAAGTTCAAGAAAGTAATTGGCAATGTATTGATTTTGTTCAACGAAAATCAATGGTCTTGGTGGTCTGTATGTATCAGAACTAGAATAAATATAAGAAGCTTCTAAGCAGCTATCAAGCCATAAATTAATAGCATGATTTTCCATATATTCTGCCATAACATTTCTTATGAATTCATTATCAGCAGTAGACATCCAATAAGGTTCCACAATTTCAAAGAAATCTTCATAGAACGAATTGTAGAATCTGGGAAATAATTCTGGTTTTTTAGCTTGGTAAAAAACATTACAATAGCCAATGACTATAGCAATTGCTTTCCATGCGACATCAATAGCATAATTTAATCCTTTCTCAAGTTCAATTCCTTCCCTATGGTAAAATAATGGGATACGAGTAGTAGAATTATAAACTAGAGCAATATCCGATGGATGTTCTTGTCTATATTTATCACTAGGGGGTGGAGGCTTTCTATTTTGTACATGGGGAGCTTCTTCATATTCGTCAAGATCCACAGTTCTATTACCATGGAGCTTGTGATACAAAGAACTTCCAGGATGTCTTTTTTTAAAGCCTCGTACTGAAGTTGTAAACTCTTCATCTGGACTTGTGAGTGAATACGTGTAATTAAACTCCATAGGTTGTGCCTTATTTCTGCATACCAGTAAATGCTCAGTTAAATCTTTATACCATTGACTATGCTGCCGTTTGATAAATCTGTCATTGTGGGGTAGCTTTCCTTCTAAAAGGAATGAGTAATATCCCAACACGATTTGACTTGCTATTTCTATCATCAAAGGAGGGACCATAGGACATGACAATTCTACTATTTTTCGTACCTCGTCAAATATATTTAGTCTCCATTGCAATGTATTTACTTTATCTAAATTTATATATACATCTGCAGTATATTGCCAGAAGTAGCATACATTATCATTTAGACGACCCATTTGTGCACCATCTCCACATTTAATGCTAGTCAACAAATCAGGTAATGCCATTGTTTCGTCACTAAGAATTACTTCACATATACCTGCACAAATTAGTTCAGGACGATGTGTCGATTCACCAAATTCTGTTGTTGTCTCTTCTGAATCGTGAGAAAATACTGGAATACGAGTTCCATGCCCGTACGTTGCAAATTGTTGGTATTGAGTGATATTTATTTCTGGGGTACCACTTCGAGGAGTTGTAGTTCGAAATCTGCTACCTGTATTTGCCTCTTTATGACATGGTGACCATACTGTAAATTCTGTTAGCGTTTGATTGAATACGTCGTCGATTGATGATGGAATTCCACGTCTTGCACTCACATGTGGACCTTTCACACGCCCTGGTTGTGTAAGTAGTTTGAACTTGTAAGTCCTTTGACTACCATCCGATGTATTTGCTGTCACAGTTGTGCAAAAACCGTCTCCAGGGGCGGAGCCTATCATTGCAAACGAAAAACCACCCGGCTTCTCTCCTACTGCGCTAAGTACTACGTGCCCAAAATTATCTTCGTTGAATTGCACCATTTCTGGAAGCCGGTAGTCTTCTTCATTACCAATTAGATAAACTCCAAAAACCTAAAACATTTTATCCACTGTTAATTTCTGTTAAGATGGATTTAACACTAGAATGTAACGAGCATTGAATTTTTACCGTCCATACCAAATTCTTTGACCAATTAACCATTATATTTGGTAAATCAAAAATAAAACTTAATATCTAAATGGTTTCGACTAGAAAATACTACCAACAGAAAGTTTCCTATTTCCCACTGGGAAATTTGTGTATTAAAATAGAGTACGAAATGAGCAGTGTGGGAAATAGAGCAAAAACTCCGTCAAAATTCAAATTTTTCGGCTTTATTTCCCATATTTTCCCTTAATCCCAACTATTTCCCATTTCCCACAAATTCTTGTATTTCCTGAACTTCCAACAAAGTGGGATGGGAAATGGGAATATCCGAAACTCTGTGAAGTAAGAATTCCTAAAAAATACATACAATGTATTCGTAAAATGGAATAAGTACAATCTATTTTTAAACATATTTAAATGGTTTATGCAATTTACATAATATAAATATACATAATTAATAATTAATAATTATAGGTTAATTAAGAATCCGTAATAATAATATTATTTTAGTCTAAGCGGATAACTCAATTTAGATAATATAAATTAAAAAATTCTACATTTAAATCCCCAAATTAAATTATGACGTACCTCTTGAAATAAATTAATATTTTTTGCCGTTCCACCTCTTGCGGCCATTGTGTCACGTTTCGAAATTTTATTAATTGCCATGCATTCGTGTTCATAAACACCCAATGAGGCATTGGTGTACAATTTCGGTCCAGGGTCATCTCCACTTGCAACCTCGTCTAAACCTTCAAGAAGCATTGCTCTATACAGAAATGCGCTGTTCATTTGGAAAAATGGGCAGATTAGTAACAATTATTGTTAAATTAGGTTAAACAATCAAGTTAATAATAATTAACTGTCGGAGTGAAGTTTTTGACTGTTCACAATAACATTAACATTTATGGTTTTATAGGATGTTATTTGTAAATATAAAACTTACGCTCCATTTATACACAGAATAACTCTATTGTGGCCACTTAAGTCCATAAATCCAGTGCTCTTAATCTCTTTTATTGCTGGGTCTCCTATTTTCATTAATAATTTTACATATGGTTTGTAGTATGTGTCGGGATGGCACTTGTCGAAAATTTCTTCGTCGGCGGCTGATGATGGCCATTGTTCCACATACATGGTGAGAATGCATATTATCCTTAGTACAAAATACATTTTCTATGTTCCAGCACTACGGTTCACACAGAATTTAATGTAGAGACTTTTTGTATCGAAAAATTGGATCAATCCCTGATTAAATTCCAAATTATGTACCTTAAATACATTTGCAGGTTTGTACTGTATATTTTTATTTAAACAACAATATTGGTCTTCCTGACGATCCATTAGACATATTTTCCATCCTAATCCAACTACACCAAAACACATACACTGTAAAAAATATGATTCTATATTCAAATTCTCTAAATGATGCAATGCTTTACAATTTTACACAACCGAACAAGTTTTTTACATTTTAAAAACAGTTTCACTTGACACAGACACAAATATGGTTATATATCCGTGAAATTTGTTGGATAATCATAGAAAATGGCTACACTGTATAATATGACTTAAGTATACATGCAAAACGAGATATGTAAATAATAAACTTTGAAAGAATAGGTACTTAACCTACTTAGACGTAATTAACAAAAAGGATGTCACTTCCGCGATGAAACACGTTTTAAAAAGTACATATGTATATGCATGTATATGATAATCATTTGTAGTAGCCAATGCTGATGGTAATCTGCATATCCGCAATCAAGTGTCAAAGAACTAATAATTCAGTATGTTGATAATAACATGTTTATTTATACCACCACCCAAACATTAACAGCATTACGATTACAGTCCATCCTCCTCGGTTTTATTTTTCCAGGAAACAAATTGATACTACTATTCCAAGTAATGGCAATTTTTATTTCAATCATTGTATTTAAAATCCCATCTAAGATTATTCTACTAAGTAATTGACATCGAAATGTTAAAATTTATTTATACAGAAATTAATAAGCTACTAATTGTGTATTTACATAATATTTTGATTTATAACCCAAACCTACATTCCACTGGCATGAATGAAGAAGTAAGTAATGTTAAGTTTTACCATAGGTGGGTGGATTTGATGCGAATTGTATATCTTTTTCCAGAACATTTGCAAGGGTCTGATATAAACTCATTTTTTGAATAATTGTTTGTTTAATGGCTTTGAATTGAGAAACAGAATCAAAATGTGGCCATCTCCATAAATTATTATACCAGGTCAACTCCTAAATATTATATTATAAAAGTAATTTCGATTTCTTAGGATAAATAGTAATTATACTCTAAATATGATAAATAATTTTTATACCTTGAATGTGTTTACATTGTTTCCACCATTCTGAATCCATTGTAGCCAACAAACAAGAGCTATGTCTTCGTTTCCACTGACGAAATTGAAATAGCCTTTTAAAAAGAGCAAAAGGTTGGCATGTTCAACTCTTTGGGGCACATTATTCTGGAATATATCACTTAAAGTTTGATAGTTTTTATTAGCATCCCGCAAAAGCAGTTTAATTAGATCGAAGACAGCAACAAAATTATTTGCATTAAATTCCACAGCATTTTTTAAATACGTCTCCGCTTCTGCGAAATTTTGCTCCTGCGATTACATCATTCAAGTTCAAAATTGTTAATAATTATATACATAAATAATAGTTTAAACAGTTAAAATGCTTTTCCATACCTGAGCCAAGAATATTGCCATTCGGTGGTTGCATTGGCTAGACGTAGGACAGATTTTTATCGCTTTCTCCAAAAATTCTTTCGCTAGTTTCCGATCGCGAAATTTATTAGGTAACTCACCAGAAAAAATTTTCGCCCATTCGGTCAACCAGTTTCCGTACAATTCGACTTTCAAAAATTCTCTGAATGTAATGAATAATATATTTAAATTCACCGCATAATAAGTACAATTTCTTCCAACAAGGGTTAGGGTGCTTTGAGAACATGATGGGAGTTTTTTTTCTCTCTAAGCTTTATAAAAAATTATGATCGGCGGATTAAAAATATTTTGTCAAGACCAATCCACTATCCACTGAGTCATTTTAGAATTACGGCATAGATAGATTCTTAACCTAAACGGTAACAAGTCAATACTATAATTAGATCCACTTGATTTTAATGTTTAACTTACGAGGCGTGGTTTTTAAGAAATATGACGATTTCTTTGCCATTATTAAACGTCTTATCGTTAAGCCTGAATGGAAATATTGCATGTCTATTATCGTTGTTTGATTCAGCCCTTTTTATTACATGGGCTAAAAATTGGCAAACGCGTAGGACGACTGCAGGGTGGAGAGGGCACAGAAAATATGCCTTTGCAATTGCTTTATGCTCTGGTTCCAAAGGGGCGTCATAATTAATAAGTTTTCGCTGATATCCTATGGATTTGTATTTGGTCAAGTGGTATTCCCAGTGGTCATCAAGAGCAATTGTCTAACAGGGCAGGAAAAAGGCAAAAAGCTACCTTTTTGCCTTTTTGCTTGCCTTTTTGCCTAGCAAAATCAGCAAAAAGCTACCTTTTTGCCTTTTTTGCTGTTAAATGGGGTAATGAGCAATTGACATGTTCACATCCAAGGATGTGAACAAGAAATACGATTTAAAAAAACAGCAATTCTCAATTATCTTAATCTTCAATCGGTCATTCATTAGACAATAAAACAATCGAAAACAACAAACTAACATTGTAAGCAATTTTAAAAAACACGAGGAAAAAAACAAGAACCTAGAGCTGTTCTAACCAGTACCAGTCAAATACTGGATATTTTGGTTGAGTTGATGTATCTCATAATATTGTACACAATACGCAGATGTTAAACGTGGCTCATTTTTTATTATACGGTTTGTCAGTTGTCACAAATACATTATAGTTAATTTCGAATTGTGTAGTATTAGTAATAAATAGTTTAATAATCAAAAAATCTAACTAGCATCTGCAATTTATCTGAATACTTGAATGTGTAGGACGGGACAGTGTTGTGCAGTGGTTAAAACCACTAGTGGTCATAATGGCTATAATGGTCAAAAATGGCTTGGTCAAGATGAAATTGAAAAGTGGTCAAAATGGTCAAAATGTAATTTGGGGCACTGTGAAACTACATTAAAGCCAAGGAGGCTACGTAGTTCCGCATAGATGTACGAATTGCTGTTTACATATTACAAGTACTTTTTATAACCAGTATGACAATAATTTCATCTTGTAGCATTCGCACATTGGTAGAATAAAGAATAAAAAAGTCCATGGCTTTATTTTGTTCAATTTGATAACAAAACGGCTTGTTAGAGTCTAAAAGGACATTATAAAACGTTTTTATTTACTGGTTATTCCTTAAAACCCGAATTCGGGTATTAAAATTGAAAGGTGAATAACTCGGTCAAAGGTCAACGTAGGCTGAAATGCACGGCTTATAGAGACAATACCTTTTTTGAATGATATATATTATGGGTTTGCAGATTGCTCTCAGAGATAATTAAAAATTGAAAAATATTTTCAAAATTTGACCTTCAATATCTCGAAAGGTCGCAAAAGTCGCAAGAGTTATTTGGCCCAAATTACTTCAAATGTAATGCCTACACGTCCCACTAATACAATAGCACTGAATACAATGGGAGAAATCAATGTTTAAAAATTTGTAGAAAAATGAACATTTTTCAGTAGTAGCAGACGTAACTCAAGCTTCCATCACTTCCACTTTAACTGTACCACTACCAATGCAATACTTAAATTATTATTGCAGATAACTGTTTTACTGGTAAAAAGCTCTAGAAAAACATATATTTTAGATAAGCCCTAATGCCTCGTAGATTCATTTACAGCTCCGGAAAGCTAAAATACCATTAGGGCTTATCTAAAATATATGTTTTTCTAGAGCTTTTTACCAGTAAAACAGTTATCTGCAATAATAATTTAAGTATTGCATTGGTAGTGGTACAGTTAAAGTGGAAGTGATGGGCTTGAGTTACGTCTCTGCTTACTACTGGCAAGGAAATGTTCGTTTTTCTACAAATTTTTAAACATTGATTTCTCCCGTGCTGTTCAGTGCTGAGCTTAGCTGTTAGTGGGGACGTGTAGGCATACATTTGAAGTAATTTTGGGCCAAATAACTCTTGCGACTTTTTGCGACCTTCGGAGATATTGAAGGTCAAATTTTGAAAATATTTTTCAATTTTTAATTATCTCTGAGAGCAATCTGCAATAAACCCAGGCAATATATATATCATTCAAAAGGTATTAATAATCTCTATAAGCCGTGCAAATTTCAGCACCCTACGTTGACCTTTGACCGAGTTATTCACCTTTCAATTTTAATACCCGAATTCGGGTTTTAAGGAATATCCAGTAAATAAAAACGTTTTATAATGTCCTTTTAGACTCTAACAAGCCGTTTTGTTATCAAATTGAACAAAATAAAGCCATGGACTTTTTTATTCTTTATTCTACCAATGTGATTCGGTATTTAAATTTCAGTTTAAATTCATGACGGGCACATTAAATAATAATAATTACATTCTCGGAAGTATATTCTCGATTGTAAGGCAACATAATTCTTACATCGTAATTGTGATGTATCTAAAAAAATTAAAATACCTATTTCTGACTCCGACTTCGGATTTTTGTAGTAGGAGGTTACATAAGTTAATATTTTGTAGCCAATTTGAGAGGACATGCAGTGCAGATATAATCATCCAGTCATAATATTCATTATTATTATCCTAAATATGCTTTTGAGTATTTATTTGACTGAATTATGCTAAAGATCGTATTTCTATTGAAAATATTTGATATTTTATATAGTTAGGTACGATTTGTTATTCAAAACATATGATAACAGTTTAAGTATTTAAAACAGGCGCGGGTCTAGTACGCATGTGCAAGTGATGACGCGCATTTTGACCATTTTGACCATTATGACCATTTTGACCATTTTGACCAGTGGCCTGGTCAAAATGCAAAAAAGTGGTCAATAGTACAACACTGGGACGGGACAGTCTACAAAAGTTAGCTTTAATGAAGTATCACAGGTGGCGGTTACTACTCCAAAAAGGCAAAAAGCACAAAAAGGCAAAAAGGTAGCAAAAAGGCAAAAAGGTGGCTTTTTGCCTTTTTGCTAGCAAAAAGGCAACCTTTTTCATGCCTTGTTGTCTAACAACATTGAATATTAAATATCAATTATAAAAATGTTAACCTTATTTAATTTGTTAAGTATAGTAACTAGAGATTTATCAATAAAAATAAATACGCATAAATGATAAATATGAATAATATTAAATTATGACAAAGAGTTCAAAGTCTTTTATTTTTTACCTCATTGATGAGCTTCTTCATTTTTCAAAAAGTAATTTCGGGCAAACCAATATTTAAGAAAATACACGAATGCTTTTCCTTTCTCATGGAGTACAGTATCAGAGGATTTCATCATTTCACCCAAAGAAGAAATCTCTTCCTCTGTTCCATACAAAATTCGCTGTACTGCTACCGCGGATTGTAAGACGAAGGCGGCTCCCTGTACGTGACTCAACTCTTTGTAATGCGGTTCATTTGTCCTCAGAATTCTTCTGTAATTTTCTATTGTCGAATTGGCCTTTTGTAAATATTTCATATAGTCATCAAAAGTTCCGACGATAGCTTGAAAAAATGTCATTTGTATCTGCATGGATATTGTACTTGTAAAATCTGTCTCCAAAATTGAATCCGTAGTTTCTTTGGCGATTTCATCCATCTGCAGCAGCTTATTCATTCCTTCGTTAATTTTAGATACTGTTAACTGAGTCTTAAACTCAACGAACCATTTGCAGTAACCTTCGAAGGAAGACAACTGAGGATATTTATTTAACTCTGTACTTAACATTTCAATACGTTTCTGTTGGTCAGAATCATGTTCAGAAATTTGTACAGTATCCATTTTGGCGTGCAAGTTATAATATTTAACTTTAAATAATTAACACCGATTGAGAAAATATCACAAACGTTAATGGAATGGAATTAATCAAGCATACCTCTACAAAAGAAACACGAGCTTAAATATAAGTACTTTATTTACTATTTTACTTTATTTAGCGATTTGACGGCTATATATAATGAGATTGATTGATTAATGGAGCTTCTGATAGCACTCAAAAGTCATTTTTTTAATTGTAGAAATTATACACTCAACCTATGAAAAGTATTTAATTCCGCAATAAATGATAATATAATATACGTTGATAATATATACATAATAAAACTGATAAAATTTAAGCATGACTTATTGCATCAGGTTTATCTTTCACTTTGCAATCAACAATTTTTTGCACACGACACAGAAATATTCCACATTCGGCAAAACATTTTAATGACTGCAACTACCATATAAAATGAAAATAATGAACGATCGAAATTTCAATTTCTGATTACTGCAAAATTAAATGAGGAGTCGAGAATGACTTGCAAATGGACGTTCGTGAATCGGGGTCGGGGTGATACCTTTTCGAGATGCAGTAATTTCGTAAACACACAGAAATTGTATAAGAATGTCTTTAAGGATGACAACCTATTATTTTAAAATATTTTTAAATTTATGTAAGAAGTTCATTATTTTAATTTGTAAACGAATGAAAATTTACACTTCACAATAAATAGAATGTGAAAATTTTAATCGTTTGAATGATGTTTCATTAAGTCATTGTCCCCACCACTTTCTTCACATAAAATTTCTTTTGGGTATCGATGTAATTTTAATTCTTTTAGAATGCATTGTTGTTCAGAAAATAACATTATAGATCTAATCAAAAAGATCAAATCAAAAATTTTATAAACGTAATGACGACATTAATTTAACAACCTATATTCTTCCTCGTCGTGAAAGCAAGACAATGTTTTAGAGAAAGTTTGCAAGGACGTATTTAGGGATGGGCTTTACGGGCTGAAGCCCCCCCCCCCCCGAAATCCAAGAAAAAGAGAATTTTTTTCTCAAAATAGCAAAAAATTTCGCGCTCTGCGCGATTATTTGCCATTTTTAGGCCATTTTTGACTCATTTCCTTCAAAAATTGCCAAAATTTTCGCGCTACGCGTGAATATATATAATTAAAATATCTATTGGAAATCTAGCCCCCTCCGAAATTCAGTTCTGCATACGTGCTTGAAAGTTTGAATAACTGTAGTTGAGAAATATACCATGCAAAAATGGTTCTAAGAAGGGAGTGTTAAGTAAACACGGTTATTGCAAGCATTCTAAAGACACTAAAGCAGTGTACAAAATTTACCACTTTTTAGGCTTTTTTACCATCACAGTGGTAAAAATGCACTTAATGGTATAAATGCATTTAATGGTAAAAATGGTAAATATTTGAGACTGATTAGACAGCTTAGTACAGATTACAGATATTAGGCGTCCTAAAATATATAGGTTTTAAAACTTTATTTTCTATGAAACATTTCCAATTAGCCCCATAATTAATTGTCAATTTAATCAAGTACATATTACTGAAACCAAGATTGCATTTGGAAACGTCAAATTAAAATTGATTTGAAGGTAATTTAATTGCAAATAATTTCTCAATCGACAAATAAGGGCTATTAATGTCCACATTGGTTGAATCTAACTCTGATTGATGAAAACTTATCAATTAGTAACAACAATGATCATCTGCTAAGCTATTTCATACTTTGGCACCAAATTTTATTCAAAATCTAAACACGAAATTTAAACTAAACAATTTTTACCATTTTTACCACTTACCACTACTTTTTAGGTGGTGGTATTTAACGTTAAATACCATTAAAAACCACTTACCACTGGTAAGTGGTAAATGGTATTTTGTACACTGCACTAAAGAGCTATTACACAACTTTGTTTGAACACGAGAAACGAAGTTAAGTAGATTTCAGTTTGTCCCTAATTTCTCCTGTCAATGGTTACTGGGACACAATTTGTCACTTAAACTTTGTACAATTGAAAGCAAATAATATTAGAATGTTTGATGTACATCTAGGTATTAAGACATGCTATTTATTAAGTAGTTAGTACATCGGGTGTTTGATTACTAACTAGCCGAAATCCTTTGATAACATTGACTTTAGCCTACAGTGACTTTCTCCAGTGCCTACCTAACACAACTCAAGATAAACCTAGCTTTCTTGGCAATTAAAGCTACTCTACTGTATAACAATACGCGTATCATTAAAAGGTAGAAGCAAATGCTTGCCCTTGTAGCAGAAGGTAGGCATGATCAAAGATCAACTCTCCTAATTCCAACTGGTGCTTTGTATTATCAATTAGCTACCATAAAAATCAAAGCCAGATGTAGAACAATTTTAACCTAAGCTAATTACTTTTATTTATGACTATTATTTAATTAACTGGTAATTTAAAATGATAGAGTCTAGTAATTGTAGTAATGGTATACCGCGGACATATGATATTTTAAAATTAATGATATAAAATGTGCTTATTTATCGAAATTAAATTAAACCGGAAATTAATCGACATATTCATTTATGTATCTTTATTTTTAACTAGAAACACAAAGCACAATCAAAATCAAAGATGTCGGTAGTTTTGAAATAATTGCACAACAGATTTCAATTGGAAAATGCATAGCGAACGACATATACGACTTGTATATATTGCTTATTTTAGGGACATTTTCCCTACATTTTTATTAGATTGATACCCCTACTACAACAAACGAAATAGTTTTAGAGACTTTGGATCATTAAAGTACACATTGAATTGAATGAAATTAAGTTTAATCTATTTGTAGTATTTATTTCAATTATTACAAAAATTATTTGCCAAATAATTCGGTTTAGCTAATTGAGTAATTCGCAGAAAGAAGGGCGGAAAATATTTATAGACTTTAATATCCTTGACAACTCAATAGTTCCCAATTCAGGGGTAAATATATGGCACCCGAATTTCAGTTTCAGGCGGAAACATTTCAATTTGCTTTTGATCATATACGAATTCAAAAAATTGTACACATTAGTATTTTATTAAAATGGAACAAAAGGTGGTTGTAACGTCTTCCCAGTTGAAAAGTATTAATAATAGAAGAAAAAGGTCAATAAATATTGACCAAACAATCAATGAATTACGGAAAAGAAATAGAAATAGCGGTCAGCCGTTTATTGCTTCTACTGGAGTTCCAGTGCCAGGAAAACTGCCCTCGGAGGTAATGTTTCTTGCTCGTGCCATGCAAGCATTTTTAACATTGATAAACACCAACAGTTAATAAATGATGGATTCAATGTTCTAAATTAATTTATACATTTTATAGGGAAAAATATGTAGTTTACATTGTCAGAAGAGAGGTTGCTTGCTAAATGCTGAGACGAAGCAGGACATTTTTAACAAGTTTTACTCTAATGGCAGCTACAATTTGCAAACTACTTTTCTGATTTCTTGTCTGACGAGACAGACACCTATCTATGATGCTGATGCAGAAAATCACTCCAGACCACACACATATAAGTACAACTTAAACACATTATCGTCTTTAGCTACTAAATTTTAATATTTAAATTGTTATACATTTGTATTTACATAATATGGTTAAATAGATACTTCCTACCCTATAACGGAGAAATACACGAAGTATGTCAAACTACTTTTAATGATACCTTGAAAATCAAAGATAAAAGGGTTGGAATTGTACAAGAGAAAATTCTTAAGGGAGAAATGTTTGGAAATGATCAAAGGGGCACTCACAATAACCGACCAAACCCTCGACTTGATTCGAACTCATATAAGATCTTTTTCTACTGAGTTATCACACTACAAGCGGAACGTTGGAAATGCAGATCGCGAATATTTACCTCTTGGACTAAATGCTAGCAAAATGTTCAGACTGTTCAAGGATGCAAACCCAAATAATATTAAAGTCCATTTTCTGAAGGATGCCTATTGTAAAGAGTTGAAAATGTCCGGTTTACTGTTTGCTAAAATGAGATCAGACACATGTAGCCAATGCGATAAACTTTACATCGCCGAAATTACTGCTCACAATGAACATGATAGAAATAATGCTCATAGGGAATTAGAAGTACATCATGACACCGCTAACGAAGGCTACATTAAAATGAGAGAAGACGTGGCCTTAGCAAAGAGGGATCCATCTGTCGTAGTGCTTTGTGTAGATTTGGAACAGGTATTAACAGCTTTGACAGTCGAAAATTTATATTATCAAACATTCAGCATCTATAAAATTTAAAATAATTTATATCTTAGGTTCTGTTTTCTCCCACATTGGTCCATAAGGAGTAGTTTTATCTGGCGCCAGTTGTCTTCTTACAACTATTGTATATACAATACTGGAACTGATGAAGCAACAATGAGCTTTTGGACTGAGGTAATGGCGACAAGAGGGTCTGAAGAAATGCTGTCCTGTTTATGGATGTATATTAGCAACAATTTCGAGCCCTTGGAAGAAAACAGCATCAGAAGCCTTATTATTTGGAGCGATAGGTGCTCTGGACAAAACAATAACTACGTAACTCTATGCTTTGCTAAATTGTTGATAAAGCGTCGATACTTTTCATCGGTGGACCAAAAGTTTCTGTTTAGTGGCCACTCATTTTTGGTTTGTGATCGTCTGTTTGGTCTCATCGAAAAACAAAAAAAGAAAGCCAAAGTTTTTGTTCCAGGTGAGTGGATCAACGTGTTTGAGTCGGCAAGGCCTTCCAAACCATTCACTACTCAAGTTATGACCCGAGAAAATTTTAAGGCATTTGATGATCTTCTGGAGTTAATACCAAGGCGGCGTACAATAAGAGTCACTCAAGCCATTTGGTTCAGGATGACTAGACATGATCCCGCTGGAATTCTATCGAAAAATATTCACAATAACAACATAGATTTCGTACGTCATGAAGTAACACAGCCTTTTCTTGCCGGGTTAAGATATGATGAACGAGCAGTTTGGACTGATGAGTGGCTAGATGATTTGGACTTTAGAGTCCGAAACGAGGCAGATATTCCTATTGATGGAAGAAAATATGCCGACCTACAGACTATGTTGGAATTTTTAGAGCCGCAATATAGAGAATACTATAGAAATTTACTACATCATTAAATATACTGCCTAATACGGCTATAAACTAGATTGTAATGTATCAATGATCAAGTTCTGTTAGATAATGTTGTTGAAACTTGAAAATTGTTGTAGTATTTAGCATATTTAGTATGTTCTATGTAATATTATGTTTATGCATATTTAGTACATATTTTATTTAGTATGTTTATGTCAAAACGTAATGTAACTGCATGCGTGATTACCAATACAGTACAACACTCCATTGTTGAGGGAGTACTTCTATATGTGTGGTTTCGGGTACTTTTTATGTTTAACATATTCCTAATGAGTGGATAAATTTTATTTATAAAACTAAAAATTATTTTCCGCCCTTCTTTGTGCGAGCGTCTGAATTGTTGCTAACAAAAACGTTACCAATGATTTATTGCTTAAATACGATCATAAAATTAATAAAATTCTTTAAAATCAATATATCTAAAAAATAAAAACCTAACTCTCCCAGAATCCCATGTAACTGGGTAACAGGATTACTTGTCATAAATAGCAATAAACGAAAACTCACTTATTCCTAAATGACCTAAATGATGAGAATGAAATAATCAAACTTATAGGGGGACCAATTTCCTTAAGACGTCACTGATTACATAATATCATTATATAAAAACTTAAAAACAATTGTATGTGAGGAAATAGAATTTTTCGGGACCAATTGGCAACTTTAGACCAATGCCAAAACAAAGATATCTAAATTCACTGTTTTAAAATGGTTTCATTTTGCAATTCCATGTATCAAATTGATGTTTATTTCATACCCAAATAAAGTTTCCAAAATCGTCAAAAGTAAAAAGTCATAACAAATAATATTTTGAAAATAAATTGAATGGAAAAGAGAAATTTAATGTACATTAAATACTACAAAGTTGTCTTACTCCCTCGCTCATGATAATTTCATTCCTGGTTACAATTGAAGTGCAATTAAATTAGAAAACCGCTTAAGGCTTTTCCATGCATGGACTTGTTGACTTCTTATCCAGGTGTCGCATTTAAAAAATCAAAAGTGCCGATTATGGATTTGTCCTTCCTCCAGAAGTTCGTTAAATTCTCACATAGGCGCATGGGGTCAAGTGAGTTCGGAGTCTTTCAAAACCTTTCCAACTGCTCCGGAGCTAAAACAGCTCCGGCGTCGTCATCCATCCACCACCACTTCACCTTTTAGTATATTAAGTTACCTTTACCAGACCACTACAACGCATTAGTTCGTATATGTTGATTGTTGATAATAATATTGATACAAGCAGGCTCCCTCCTCAAAGTCCTCCACTCCTCTACTCCTCCACTCCATCGTCTTGTTACACACTAACATGCATTTTAGTTGATGTTGTTACTCTTCATGTAATATTATTATACTAGTTTTCGGTGACCAGCCGGAAAATGGTTGGCTAAAATGGCCGGTCGGTTGAAATTCTTTGTTAATCCGTGGCTAAATTGTCTTAAATGGCTGGCTTAAATGGCCGGCGGGTTGAAATTCTTTGTTAACCAGTGGCTAAATTACCTAACATGTCCGGCCGTTTGAAATTAACTCAGAGTGTAATTCATTGTTTTATGTAATCTGCATTGCATACGCGCTTGCGCATTTTGCAATTGGGATCACCCTACCACACGTACAGACCAGTGTTCGGTGACCAGCCGGCTGGTCGGCTATAGTGGCTGGCTAAAATTGCCAGCCTGTTGGTTGAAATTTTTGGTTAGCCAGTGACTAAAATGGCTAAAATGGCCGAAAATAGTCAAATGGGGCTATGTGAACTGAGAAAATCATCATTGATTTGGCGGGAAATTTAAAAAACCATGATTTTTGGCCATTTTAGCCACTAGCCATTTTAGCCGGCTGGCTGGTCAAAATCATTTTTAGCCGGCTAAAATGGAACACTCGTACACCCATATAAATATATAGACAGATAAATTTATTGCTTTATCAAGTCTACGATTATAATATGGAAATTCATGGACCAAATCTGAAAAGCCTAATGTGTATATTTTAAGACTCGTCCGGTTTACTGTACAGTGGTTATAGATTCTGTCCAAAAAGTTTACTTTTATTCAAAAACTAACAAAAATAAAGCTAGAATAAATCTAAAACTTCATGGGTCGCTTCCACAGACCAGGGGGTTTTTCTCAGTTTACATAGCCCCATTTTTGACCATTTCAGCCACTGGCTAACAAAGAATTTCAACAACCGGCCGGCCAATTTAGCCAGCCATTTTAGCCGGCTGGTCACTGACCACTGGTTGCGAACCCAGGAATATGAATACCAAGAATGCAAAATGCAGCAAGCAAGCAAAGGTATTATTAGTCTCACGTATTATTTATTAGCTGATGTTTGTTGATATATTATGCAATGCATATCAGAAGTTCAGATATTTTATCATCCATCAAAGAGTTAAGATTTTACACCATAAGATAGACAGGCTAAATCTTCATAAAAACCAGGTATGCCCCATGGCGGTTCGAATACATTCGTCGAGTCCAGGAATACCGTTAATGAATGTAGCAAGTAAAGGTATAAGCTCTAGCTGCTGCTGGTGGTGATGTAGATGTGCAATGCACAATGCACATGGAGGCCTGGCTGGCCCACCACCTACACACCAACGCTCGCACTTCTAGGGCCATCTCATTTCATAACCTTCATGATTTTTATTTAGTCTAGTTATGGGGTCATCATTGTGACCTTTGTGACCGTCCACAGGCTGAACTACAACAGCTAATAAGTTGTCCAATAAGAGCTGGTTGGAAATGTCGGATGATAACTTGGTTCGTGAAGTTCCGTTATTCTTTATATCTGTACCCTGATTCCCCATAAGAGGGGATATGTGGTTAATCAAGCACGTATCCAGGAATTTGACCTAGGGGGGGCACCCGAAAATGTATTAGTAAAAGCATGGCATTTTCGCGCGAAGCGCGAAAAATTTTTGGATTTTTAACCTTTATTGACAAAAAAATCGTCTTTTTTTGGTAGCTTAGGGGGGGCCCGGACCCCCCCGGCCCCCCCTCTGGATACGTGCTTGTGGTTAATTCAATCAAAATTGTGAACTTGTGGAACTTTACGAACCAAGTTATTTCTTTAGCTTTTCAACGAGGTGTTTTTCGACTCTGTAGCTGTTGTAGAACGGCTGGATCTTGGAATCTAAGTTGACAAGTTTTCCATGCAAGCTAAAGGATGCACCTTAAGAGTATAAATTATCGAATTTTTAGTTTATTTTAACTTTTGTTATTTTCTCAATCGATTATTTCAATTCCCTATTTTCCTTTTAAGAAATGGAAAATTTTAACAACTCCCATTTGTTTTTGGAAACCTTGCCCAGTTAGGAAGGATGTTTGGAGTTTGGACGCACAGCCGTATCATCCCTTTCTGACAGATTTTATTTGATATAGGTAAATGTTTTTCCCGATGGCTTCCAAAATACCATTTCCCTGTCTCTACATGTGGGAAATGTCAATGGCAACAAACAACTTTCAGGAAAAAATCATTTTTGACCCTGTCAGTAGTTATATGAAAAAAACCTCTTAAAAAGGAAAGCAAAATAACTTTTGAATCCCTCGACGGATTTTGATGAAACTTGGTATGGAGAACCGCTATAAGTATATCTCCAGAGGTATTTTGAAAGAGCAATAACGTTCTAGTTTTTCGATTTCAAAAGACCCGGCAGAGTTTAAAAAAGTGGGTTTTTTCGGGTTTTTACCAGAAATAAAAAGCTTTTTCGAACATCTGCTCGGTTCAAATTAAAGAAATTGTCAAACTACACTTTGAGGGTATATCAAGTATTTCACTGTCAATGACTCCCGCCCGGTGTCAAAGGTCAAAACTTAGTATTGTGAAGAATTTCACCGTGTGAGGTATCAATCGAAAGCTAACAAGGACCCTGATGTCGCTAAAGCCATTATTTTGGCTAATAATGACCTCTAAAAGAGTTTACGGGTCATATAATGCAACCATACTTCTACATAGATGTATCAGAAGTTCTGATACAAATACAAATACCATTAAAAACCATTTACCACTGGTAAGTGGTAAATGGTATTTTGTACACTGATTCAGAACACCTCACAAAATTGCGACATAATTCCCAAAAATATACCTATTTCTGCATACTAAACGCAACAAAGTGTCATCTAACATATCGTTAAACGTCATTTGTCACGTTAACATGCCAATCCGGGTCGAAGGGAAGTGAAATTTAAATATATAATGACGATTCATAATATCATTTCCTTCCATGCATTAAGTATACACATGGCCAGGCACGGGCCTATGCATTAAATTGGATTCTTAGTACGAGTTATTGTACAGTTAAAGGTGACTAATAACCCTAGTTTGTGAATTCGTAATTGTTACCTGCGCTTTTCTCATGTCCGAATGACATCCAAAAGCATGTTAGATGACACATGGAAGTCTTTAATATGCAGAAATGTGCATGTTTTTTCGGAATTATGTCGCAATTTTGTGAGTGTTCTGATACATCTATGTTAAAGTATGGTTGCATTATATGACCCGTAAACTCTTTTAGAGGTCATTATTAGCCAAAATAATGGCTTTAGCGACATCAGGGTGCTTGTTAGCTTTCGATTGATACCTCACACGGTGAAATTCTTCACAATACTAAGTTTTGACCTTTGACACCGGGCGGGAGTCATTGACAGTGAAATACTTGATACACCCACAAAGTGTAGTTTGACAATTTCTTTAATTTGAACCGAGCAGATGTTCGAAAAAGCTTTTTATTTCTGGTAAAAACCCGAAAAAACCCACTTTTTTAAACTCTGCCGGGTCTTTTGAAATCGAAAAACTAGAACGTTATTGCTCTTTCAAAATTACCTCTGGAGATATACTTATAGCGGTTCTCCATACCAAGTTTCATCAAAATCCGTCAAGGGATTCAAAAGTTATTTTGCTTTCCTTTTTAAGAGGTTTTTTTCATATAACTACTGACAGGGTCAAAAATGATTTTTTTCCTGAAAGTTGTTTGTTGCCATTGACATTCAGGGTTACCAGATTTTCTTCAGCCAATTTAAGTATCCTGACCAACAAAAGCCATTTAACAACCCGCGCCCTTCGGGCGCGTCTTAGTAAATTTTTTCAAATATCATACAACCGCATTTGGCACTATCATAAGTGCGTAACTAACAAATTTATGGTGTTTTGAAAAAAAATGAAACAAAAATAGCGTAAATAATGTATTTTGAAACTGATATTCGCGCATATTTATAGAAAGATAAGTGAGAATATCATAAGAAGGTACAAATTCGCGCGAAGCGCGAAAAAAATTTGAAATTTAACTTCAAAATTCAACAATAGCTATGACGAATGTAATTTAGCTTAACGGTTAAGTGACATAATTGAGGAAAAGAAGTTTGCTTTTATCCTCCACTGATTAAGGATTAATGGATTTCAATCGAAATTTTGACAACTAAACTGGATCAATCAACAAAGAAGTTTGAAAATCGCGCGAAGCGCGAGAAAATTTCGACATTTTAACTTATTTGAACGTTAACAAATTGTGTTCTAATACTTAATGATGAAATTATTCCATTTTTACGATTTTAGTCTCATTTAAGTATATTTAAGTATAATCTAAGTATTTTAAATGCTTGCAAGTATTTTAAGTATAGGGTCTAATTTAAGTATTATACTTGCCATTTAAGTATACCTGGTAACCCTGTTGACATTCCCCACATGTAGAGACAGGGAAATGGTATTTTGGAAGCCATCGGGAAAAACATTTACCTATATCAAATAAAATCTGTCTTCTCTGCTTTCTTAATTTAATAGGCTCTATGGAGGGAAACATGGATTTTCAGAACCAAATTGAAACTGATTTTGTCTTTGGTTACTTTTGACAATAGATTGGATTTCAGTCCTTCAATATTTGTCTATTATTGTTTTCTGGGGTTTGAAATGAGAAAATTAAATAGCGACGCTAGCAGAAAAGGATAAAGTTTGAAGTTTGTGGCATGCACGCAACTTTTTTAGTTCAACTGCTGAAAATAAAATGAATTTGTCAAATATAAAATAACTATTATAACTTCTATCAAATAAAAACACGCCAAAAATTATTGTTATTGTTGTATAAACAAATAGTTTGATGAGGCGGAGGGAAGCTAAGATGAACATTGAGGATTTGAGCCAGAATTTCATCTCGATGGACATGTCCCTGTATGAAAATGTTTTCATTTGCATTTCAAAAATTCGTGTTTTGGCGAGAAAATTGTTACTTCATGACCAGGTAGGCAACTTCTGCAGGTTTTGACAATAGAATACACTGCAGCCAGTCGATTTCTACTAATTATTATTATTTGGTGATGGAAATGTAAAAATGCGGTTGGGACACCGGTTAGAAACTTGCGATTTATGGTGTGTTTAGATGTCGACTCAAAAATGAAAATGAATCACTGTTAAAAAGTTTTATTGTTGCTATGTGTTTGTTTGAACGGATCGCCTAATTTGCATATTACAAAAAAGAAATCCACTCTACTCTGGACTAATATTAAAATCCAAAATTAACGGAACTGCTTGCTTGAGGCCTAGTGCAATATAAATAATTTAATTAAGGAAAACGCTACAAAATAGTTGCTCAACGACAATGATAGAAACAAAACATTGTTCAATAAAGCAAATAAAGTTTAATTGGAACGATTCTTTTCTTTGTTGTATTTGCGAATTTTCATGTTTTTGGTGGGTAAAGACAATAGAACCACTGCAATCTTTTAGATGCGACATTTGTTGTTCTCTGATTGGCAAAATAAGTAAATACCGTTGCAACAAAATGGCAACTGCGTATGGTAATTTATACCAAGATATTATTTTGAAACATCTTTATTATATGCATATGCAATATATGAAAAATCACACGTCTTTTTCGAAGTGTTTTGTGTAATATTGTATTAAGAAATTGTTTAAAAGATCAAAAACCCAAGGCCCTCTTATTTCTCTAAAACTACATGTCGGGTGCAGGGCTAGGATGGGTACCCTAGTTACTAATAAACTGTAGCGATTAAAAAAAATGAAATGGGTATTGCCAAGGTGCTTTAACTAGTGGTGTGGTATCCCTTGGTATGTCTTCGGTTTTTCAGGAGGGTACAGATAGGCACTTTAGGTGAATATCTATAAGGGACAAATCCTACCAATTGTCATTGGTAACAATCGAATAAGCGGGGAAAAATATCCGCTATTGATATTCACGCTAAGTGGCTAGCTGAACCGTTGTGATAAAACCAAAGAGACACCATACCAGTTAAAGCTCTTCTGATATTGCCAATTAGGGAGGATGACTAGGGTTCTCTAAATTATTTAGATTGGGTCACTTGCAAAAATAATTGATAACTTGGGAACTAGGAACATAGTGCACCCAAGGAATGTCAACGGCTTTATCAGGAGGGTCCATCTAGGCACTAAAAGGGACAATATTACCAGTTTTCTTTGGCAACAATCGGATAAGAAACGAAAACATCCCCCGTAGATATTCGCGCAAAATGCCTAGCTGAACTCTCAGGATAAAGCAAAAGAGAAACCAAGGATACCATACCAGTTAAAGCTCCTTGGGTGCAGGTTGAGTGTTAAAAAGGCAAATAAACTGTTTCCTTGTCTCCCGTTTTCCTCCCTGGCATCAGGTGGGTTCAGTAGAGAAAAGTCCCATATAAAAGTTTGAACTTTTATATGGGACTTTCTTTTGAATTAGTCCTATTCCAGAGTCCCATTCCGGTCCTAGACCAAGATGCTGGTAGTCATGGATACCAACCTTTCAGGAGTAAATTGCAAGTCCCATATAAAAGTTCAAACTCTCTTATGGGACTTTTCTCTATCTGAACCCACCTGATGCGGGGAGTGGGAGGGGCGGCAAGGCTAAATCCTAGTATACCGACGCTCAACGGAATAGACCGATATATAGCTCATTCGAAAGATCTCGTCGAGTACATCACGAATATGATATTGGTTTTTGGGGCAACCCCCCAAATAAGAAAGTTATGGTCGGTTAAAGTTGAAAATATGACTATTTCGATGCCTATATTTTTAGAAAACGAAGAGTTACAAGTTCTTTAGGACATCGTTGTTTTGATCTTCATGGTGAATTTACTTGTAACTATGGCAACGTAGCTAATAACAACATGCAGGTTGGGTTTTGTAAAATTCTAAATTGCACCAACTTCTATGTTTAAAAAAAAGCTAATTGTGACCACGTGCGTTTCAAGTTTAAAGTTTTGGTTTTGTAAAATTCTAAATTGCACCAACTTCTATGTTTAAAAAAATGCTAATTGTGACCACGTCCCATGTTCGATTTTCATCAATTTTAATTAGGTTTAGGCTTTAAAAAAATGCTAATTGTGACCACGTCCCATGTTCGATTTCCATCAATTTTAATTAGGTTTAGGTTTTAAAAAATGCTAATTGTGACCACGTTCCATGTTTAATTTTCATCAATATTAATTAGGTTTAGGCTTAAAAAAATGCTAATTGTGACCACGTCCCATGTTCGATTTCCATCAATTTTAATTAGGTTTAGGTTTTAAAATAAATGCTAATTGTGACCACGTCCCATGTTCGATTTTCATCAATTTTAATTAGGTTTAGGCTTTAAAAAAATGCTAATTGTGACCACGTCCCATGTTCGATTTCCATCAATTTTAATTAGGTTTAGGTTTTAAAAAAATGCTAATTGTGACCACGTTCCATGTTTAATTTTCATCAATATTAATTAGGTTTAGGCTTTAAAAAAAATGCTAATTGTGACCACGTCCCATGTTCGATTTCCATCAATTTTAATTAGGTTTAGGCTTTAAAAAATGCTAATTGTGACCACGTCGCATGTTCGATTTCCATCAATTTTAATTAGGTTTAGGTTTTAAAATAAATGCTAATTGTGACCACGTCCCATGTTCGATTTATATCAATTTTAATTAGGTTTAGGTTTTAAAATAAATGCTAATTGTGACCACGTCCCATGTTCGATTTCCATCAATTTTAATTAGGTTTAGGTTTTAAAATAAATGCTAATTGTGACCACGTTCCATGTTCGATTTCCATCAATTTTAATTAGGTTAGGTTTTAAAAAATGCTAATTGTGACCACGTCCCATGTTCGATTTCCATCAATTTTAATTAGGTTAGGTTTTAAAAAATGCTAATTGTGACCACGTCCCATGTTTAATTTTCATCAATTTTAATTAGGTTAGGTTTTAAAAATGCTAATTGTGACCACGTCCCATGTTCGATTTCCATCAATTTTAATTAGGTTAGGTTTTAAAAAATGTTAATTGTGACCACGTCCCATGTTCGATTTCCATCAATTTTAATTAGGTTTAGGTTTTAAAAAATGCTAATTGTGACCACGTCCCATGTTCGATTTTCATCAATTTTAATTAGGTTTAGGTTTTAAAAAAATGCTAATTGTGACCACGTTCCATGTTTAATTTTCATCAATAT
The DNA here is from genome assembly GCA_020055645.1 of Tomocerus qinae. Lineage (NCBI taxonomy): Eukaryota > Metazoa > Arthropoda > Collembola > Entomobryomorpha > Tomoceridae > Tomocerus > Tomocerus qinae. The sequence goes on along the minus strand of CM034546.1, from coordinate 35,943,441 downwards.
TAATTAGGTTTAGGCTTTAAAAAAAATGCTAATTGTGACCACGTCCCATGTTCGATTTCCATCAATTTTAATTAGGTTTAGGTTTTAAAAAAATGCTAATTTGACCACGTCCCATGTTCGATTTTCATCAATTTTAATTAGGTTTAGGTTTTAAAAAAATGCTAATTGTGACCACGTTCCATGTTTAATTTTCATCAATATTAATTAGGTTTAGGCTTTAAAAAAAATGCTAATTGTGACCACGTCCCATGTTCGATTTCCATCAATTTTAATTAGGTTTAGGTTTTAAAAAAATGCTAATTGTGACCACGTCCCATGTTCGATTTTCATCAATTTTAATTAGGTTTAGGTTTTAAAAAAATGCTAATTGTGACCACGTCCCATGTTCGATTTCCATCAATTTTAATTAGGTTTAGGTTTTAAAAAAATGCTAATTGTGACCACGTTCCATGTTTAATTTTCATCAATATTAATTAGGTTTAGGTTTTAAAATAAATGCTAATTGTGACCACGTCCCATGTTCGATTTCCATCAATTTTAATTAGGTTTAGGTTTTAAAATAAATGCTAATTGTGACCACGTTCCATGTTCGATTTCCATCAATTTTAATTAGGTTAGGTTTTAAAAAAATGCTAATTGTGACCACGTCCCATGTTCGATTTCCATCAATTTTAATTAGGTTTAGGTTTTAAAAAATGCTAATTGAGACCACGTCCCATGTTTAATTTTCATCAATTTTAATTAGGTTAGGTTTTAAAAAATGCTAATTGTGACCACGTCCCATGTTCGATTTCCATCAATTTTAATTAGGTTAGGTTTTAAAAAATGCTAATTGTGACCACGTCCCATGTTCGATTTCCATCAATTTTAATTAGGTTTAGGTTTTAAAAAAATGCTAATTGTGACCACGTCCCATGTTCGATTTTCATCAATTTTAATTAGGTTTAGGTTTTAAAAAAATGCTAATTGTGACCACGTCCCATGTTCGATTTCCATCAATTTTAATTAGGTTTAGGTTTTAAAAAAATGCTAATTGTGACCACGTTCCATGTTTAATTTTCATCAATATTAATTAGGTTTAGGCTTTAAAAATGCTAATTGTGACCACGTCCCATGTTCGATTTCCATCAATTTTAATTAGGTTTAGGCTTTAAAAAAATGCTAATTGTGACCACGTCCCATGTTCGATTTCCATCAATTTTAATTAGGTTTAGGTTTTAAAATAAATGCTAATTGTGACCACGTCCCATGTTCGATTTATATCAATTTTAATTAGGTTTAGGTTTTAAAATAAATGCTAATTGTGACCACGTCCCATGTTCGATTTCCATCAATATTAATTAGGTTTAGGTTTTAAAATAAATGCTAATTGTGACCACGTCCCATGTTCGATTTCCATCAATTTTAATTAGGTTAGGTTTTAAAAAAATGCTAATTGTGACCACGTCCCATGTTCGATTTCCATCAATTTTAATTAGGTTAGGTTTTAAAAAATGCTAATTGTGACCACGTCCCATGTTTAATTTTCATCAATTTTAATTAGGTTAGGTTTTATAAAATGCTAATTGTAACCGCGTGCCCTTAACTAAATCAAAAATGATGAAAATTGAAGTTAGAACAATGAAAAAATTCAAAATAGAGGATAAAGTGTAATTTAGAATTTTACAAAACCAAACCTGCATGTTGTTATTAGCTACGTTGCCATAGTTACAAGTAAATTCACCATGAAGATCAAAACAACGATGTCCTAAAGAACTTGTAACTCGTCGTTTTCAAAAAATATAGGCATCGAAATAGTCATATTTTCAACTTTAACCGACCATAACTTTCTTATTTGGGGGGTTGCCCCAAAAACCAATGCCATATTCGTGATGTACTCGACGAGATCTTTCGAATGAGCTATATATCGGTCTATTCCGTTGAGCGTCGGTATACTAGGAATGTTCCGGCGGCAATCAGTCTATTTGCCTTGAGTGTTAACATTAAAGACAGTCCTACTCCCAATGTATTAATGGTTGATAATATTATAAACAAACTTGTTTTCATAAACCATGACAATTAGTGAGGTTATTATTAGAGCAATTATTGTCATGCTGTGCATGCATAGCATCAATCTCATACAGGATCCTAAAGTAGTATAGCAACTGCACATCTAAGTGACATGCTTGGTTATAGTGCAGCAATTTCTACAGTTTATATAGCATATTTTGAAATTTTTTCATGATTTTTTGCTTTAGTTTTACAAATAAGAAAAAAGCCACAGTTGAAAATTACAGTACACAATATTTGATATTTGTACTATTTAAGGTGAAAATCTTAATGCTTTGGGTTGATGCACTCATTCCTTTTTTCCACTTGGGATTAGTTTACAATGTAATTTAATGGGGTAATTCGTCCGATTAACACAACTGTAGCTCGGAAACTAAAAATAAGCCACATTCAGGAATGATCTGCAAATCTTCCTATGATATTCTTTTATGCGTGGTAAAAATTACAAGTGTCAAATGTTATGCACTCTGTCTCAAAAAATTAGCCAAAACAAATGCCCTTCCCCTATACCGTAGGTACTACCATTAATCATTAAGGACCTATTTTGAATTAAAGTAGCAATTTTTGGTGATGAAATGGCATTTCATGAACATGGATCATTTTTATTACTTCGGCAGGTTTTTACAATATACATAAAACATATTTGTGAAAGTCACAGAATTCGTTGAGATTTGCCTCCTCCACTTCCCGTCCATTTCTATTCAATGAGATATTCACTAACTCAGTTTAATTTTACTATTTGATTCCCCTCCCAATTTCAATTTGATTGGAAATCGATCCTTTATCAGAGAATTTATAGCCAAGGCTGTATCCAAGAAAAAGAGAAATTTTTTCTCAAAATTCCGAAATGCGCGCTTCGTGAGATTTTATGTGATTTGTAGGCTATTTATGACTCATTTTAGACAAAATAAGCCAAAATTTCGCGCGATTATGCCTACTATATATTGTCCTATGATATCATCGCCCCCTCCGAAATCGACTTTTAAATACGGTACTGATTTATATCATAATTGGACTTTATCAATTCAGAATGAACTAATCTATAGTGCATCTTTTTGAAATAGAGCCTTGGAAATAACCCTTTTTATATATTAAATTTTAAAATGTAATTTTGCAAAAATGTTTTAAATCCTTGACGATCTGATTAATTTAGATAAAAACGAAGCAGGGCCACATTAAAACTTTATTATTTATTTTATTATTTTTGCAATCTGTTTCAGCAAACCTTATCTATCCTAAGGCTCTATTTTAAAAAAATTGACTGTAAAAAAGTGTTCGTTAATTAAGAAGTACTCATAAATAAATTTCATAGCTTTTATTACAATATAAAGGAAGTGTTTGAGAAGACGGAAGGAGAGATGAACATGTGGAGGATGTCACCCAGTTTCATATCAACTTGGACTGGTCTATGGAAGACATGCACGTATCAGGAATTTGATTAAGGGGGAGGCGTACCATAAAATATTACTAAAAACAACATTTTTCGAAAAATTTTTGAACTTTTAATCTTTATCGACTAAAAAATCAATTTTACTTGGGATGTATAGGAACCCCGCCTATGAATACGTTCCTGCTGGATGAAGATGTTAGTCCAACGCGACATTTGCACGCAAATCAAGTAAGAGCTAAGGTGACCATGGCTAAACTAATTTCGTAGAATTTAGTTAGTTTATTCCATATTATATTAATTTAGGTTTGGAAAATCTAAAAAGTTGGATTGGCTGCACTTTTTATGAAAAGTGACTTAGGAGGAATTAAAATTTCATCAACTTGTCGGAAACTTTTTATGTCTTCGGTGGGCGTTGACAATAGAGTACGTTGCAGTCTATCGATTATGATCAATATTTGTTGGCTGGTGGTTGAAATAAGAAAATGCGGTTGCGACGCCAGTGGGAAGGTAGTTAGCTTTTAGGCTGAAAATAAAGTAAAATTGTAAAATACGAATAACGCCACAAAAAAGTAATTAATTGAAAAACTGAAGTGGATAAATAGAGATTAACATGCAAATAGGGATTTTGGACAATTTTACATCAACGTAGACTAATCTGTGAAAGAAGATGTTTGTCCAACGCGCCATTTCTGTGAAATATGCCTTTTTGGCACAAAAATTGGTATTTCATGGCCATGTAGGAAACTTTTTATGTCTTCGGCAGGTGTTGACAATAGAATAGATTACTGGCCTTCGATTGCGACCAAAAAATGTCTGCTAGCGATCGAAATGAGAAAATGCGGTTGCGACGCCAGTAGAAGAAATGTAGATTTTATAGTTATTTTTGTTTTCACAATGATATAAAATTCAATAAAATAAAGATTTTATTTACAAAAGGTGAAAAATGATTTTTATATAACTTTTTTTCATAGCCATTTAAAATTTATGTGGGTAAAATTTAGGAGTATCGAAATGTAAACATGAATAAAGACAAAATAAATAGACCATTCAACAAGAGTAATCACTGCGCCAACAAAAGAAATCTCCACCATCCAATCCTCGACATCAACTGGAATCACAATTGTTAGAATTTATTCGAACTAGTTTAATACAATTCCGTTAACTCCTTAAACTCTTCCCACTCCATTCCCCTCCCCCTTCCTCCCTCCCACAAATAATAATCTGCTTTTCTGTCGACGTGGCTGGACAGAACCGACAAATCTTCTTCCTTCCACTTTATTCTTCCGACTGCAATTCTCTTTATTTCTTTCTTCGTCAACTCAATCAACTCTTTTGGTGTAAAGTCAGACCATCCAGAGTAAACAACGAGTTCGTCTGTCTTAAAGTGACCCAACAATTCCTCCACTTGTTTTAAAGAAAACTCTACTAGAATGAGTTTGTCCAGTCTCCTCACTCCACCAACAACTATCGTGTCTAATTTACTTATTCTTATGTGAGTGACGCTTTTGGGTATTTCATCTACATTCACTTCTCTCATCTCATAGAAGTGTATGTGTGTGAGGTTGGCAGATCGGAAAGAAGACAAAAAGGAAGAATCGGACATCCAATGAAGTGTCAAATATTTCAGATTTGGAAGGTCAATTGGTTCATTACAAACAACTTCTACTTTCCATAAATACAGTTTTTCAATTGTTGGAGGAAGACAAGAAATGTCCAAAGAAGAAGAATAAAATTCCATCTCTTTGACTTTCATTTCCGTCTTTTCCACAAATGAAGTATCCACCAATCCTAATCTTTGAATATTCCATCTGGCCTCTTTTCCAGTTCAACACTTTCACTCCTTCTAATTCAAGCAATTCCATGGAGATTTCTTCACTCAACTCGATAGACATGTTATCACCCTCGAGTGTCAATGTATTGATTTTGTGGAAGTCACAGAATTCGTTGAGATTCGCCTCCTTCACTTTCCGTCCATTTCTATTTAATGCGACCCTCTCTAACTTCAATTCCTCTGTAGACAGTCGATCGAAAGATGAAAGATCCAATGAACATTTATACAATTGAATTGTACTTGATTCTCCTCCCAATTCCAATTCGATTGTAGATCTATTCCAATTCTGTACCAGAGAATAATTGGACTTTTATGAGATCAGAATGGACTAATCTAATGAAAGTGTCAAGTGAATCTTTTGAATAAATGACCTCGAATCGTCGTCTGCTTTCCAGAATCTCTTTTATGCTTCCACTGTTGTCCATTCCCCAATAAATAATCAACAGATGACCGCAAACCAGATCTCTGGACAGTTCTTCTTTCAATCCCAACATCCCCATCTCAACAGAATCTTTAGAATACTGTCTCGTTTCCTTCATTTCTTCCTTCTCCAATTCCTTCAGAATATTCGAACTTTCTTCCAACTGCTCATTCTTTTCCAGGCAAACTGCGAGATTAAATTTAGATGTTTGTGTTTTCAACTCCTGATGAATAAATCTGGCCAATTCGACCGATTCTTCCATTCTCATTTCTCTTATTAATTTCTTTAATTTCTCTTGATCGAGTAACTCTGCTCTGACTTTTGGAAATGCTTTCTTTAGTTTTTCGTCGGCGTATTTAGTAAAGGGAATGAATTTGTAGTCAATGAATCCCACGCAGCCGAGAATCTTCTTAAGCGTCTCCCTTTCAGTCTCTCGTCCGTTGTAACGTATTACTTGCTGCAGAAGTCGATGAATACTCAATAAATCCATTTCCAGATTTATGTCGTTTTTACGCAACAATTTGTTTAGAAATCCGCCGTTGAAGGGAAATTCCATAATTTTCCCTGAGTTTGTGATTAAGGAATATTTTTCTAGTAATTTTACCGCTTGATCTATTTCACTTGGATCAATATTTAGGACTTTCATCAAAAATATTGATCTAATTTCATCCGGCCGAATGTATCCAAATACCATTAAAATTTTATAAGCCAATTTTCCATTTTTTTCTTTCAAAATTAAATCCAGTGAAATTTTTATATTATTGTTGATCGTTTTTTCATAATCGTCGAATTTCTCATCCAGGAAACCCAAATCCTTTGAAAGCGTTTTTTCAATGTAACTTTGTAGTTCAATTTTTTTACTATTTAAGGCAGCAACCGCCAATTGAAGGGCCAATGGAAGATTTCCCATTAGTCGACATAATTCCTTGAGTTGTGACTCTTTATGCTTTGCTGACGTATTTAAATTACATTTGAGGAATTCCAGACTTTCTTGTTCGCTGAAAATGTCCAATTCCAGGTGAGAAATTTTCCCGAATCCAGTCTCAGTCCCCCAATCACGGCTTCGTGAAGTGATTATACAATAAAAGGTTTTTTCGTATTTAGGAAGGACATTTATAATTCCTTCTTCTCCTTTGTAATTTTCTGCATTATCGTAGATCCAGAGACATTTATATCCAGTCAAAGCGTCAAAACATTTTCGTGAAAAATCTTGAGCTTCTGCTAATTCATTTTTGTTTGGTATTTCTAAATCACTAGCCAATTTCTTAAAAGAGGTGAGTAGACTGCCCTCGCCGCAGTCGATCCAGATTATATGATCGTATTCTTGTTCGTAAGTGTGTGCATACCATTTGGCGGTGAGGGTTTTGCCGACTCCTCCCATCCCCGAATATTTTGACGCTGCCGGAGACTCATGGATGACGATCATTTGGTTCTCGTCCTTCAATATGCGGTCTTTTAATTCTTCAATTAATATCTTCTCTCCAATTTTTCTTTTAAGAATAGATTTGATCAGCTGCTTTTTCTCTTGCCACCACTTTTTACTTAGTTTTGGATGCAAAACAGTATCTCTGGTTACGTTCTCTGAATTTCTTAGTGATGAACGAGGAAGAGGATGTTCCTCGATCTGTCCTTGGATTGCTTTCGCACAAAGCTCATTGTTTGTTTTCTGTAATATTTCCAGAAATGAATTTCTAATTTCTCGCCAATCTTTCTTTTGCAAAGTAGACAACAGTTCATAGTTTTTTCTGGTTGAAGTATGTTTGGCCCCCTGTGAATAATATTTAAAATAACATTTTACTAACCTGGATGAAGTAATTTGATTGACGTTTTCTTTGAATTCAAATTGAACCGAGGATGAGTAGTGAATTCGTAAGTGACGATTAGTAAACCAAGTAAAATATTTATTACCCATAGTCCCCTTAACATATTTTTTCCACATTTCCTACAAAATTCTTACATTAATACATTATTATGACAGGATTGACCATACAGTTTTAGTATATATAGCTATTTTGGATTCCTGGCTCATGTATATGTATGAATTTTGGATGTTATGATTAAATAATTGAGGTTTTAATTTTTTACAACGCGTCCGGGCCAAATAATAACCTGATTTATAAGTTGAAAAGATGACTTAATTCTCCACAACTAACAAGAAAGTGTAATTTGGTCGAAGGTCTTTTACGCACACAACAAGCTCAAACGTTTATTCATGGCATATAAGATGACTAGCTAGGGTTTAAGAAGTTCTATAAATAGTAACGTTAAATTCTAAGAGATTAGCTGCAATGAGTTTCAGAAGTAACGAAATAAATAATAAAATTGTAATACGGCCTTGCTTCGTTACCGGAAGGAACAGGAAGTAAGTACAGCAAAACTGTTGACAACGCAATCAGAAGGGCCGTCCAAAGATACACCCTGGTGAAGGTACTTCGATAATTATCACTTGAAATTATGAAAATTGGTGGAAAAATCGCTAATGCGATTTTTAAGAAATGCTGTGAATTCCCTATGTAGAAATAAAAAGTTATGTGGCCAGGAAAAATCCAAAAAACTTGGAAAGCGGGCAGTTTTTTTCCACTTTTTACTCTTTAGTGATTTTTGGACCCTTTGAGGGTGAATTTCATCAAAATACCCTCTATTAGTGTAACTTTGTATGACATTTCCATTGGTATCAACAGTTTTTCTGTACTACTTCTGATTCTTCCGGTACACGCAATAGACTTTGTACATCCTGGTACACATTGAGACTGAGAAAGCCTGGGCCAACTCTGTTATTTTGAATATTTTTAGTAATGGTTTATTGGCAATCATTTTACGCATTTGCAAGTCGAAAGACTCGGAAATGTATACTGTATAGAAGTTTAAAAATGGTCTGAATAAAGAAACTCCATTTTATCGCCTTCCAATTCCAAACTTCCTATAATGTAGAATAAAATGGTTGATTTGGCCTGCCTTCGAATCCATACAAAATGATTCCCTCAATGGTTTTTCAACGTCGAAATTGTACACTAAAAACTTGAACACCATTACAGCGCACAAAAAGTTGGAAAGTTGTCACTGCACCTCCAAAGATTTTTGGATGGACGGACAATACGAGAAAATTTTTTGATACGTTATATCTTATACGTTTGACGAAAAATATAGGCATAGCAAAAAGCTAACTATCATTTTGAAGTAAAATAAAACTTTTTGAACAATACTCAGAAAATGCATGGTTGGAACATTTCCCCGGGAATATGATTATTTGTCTGATTTATATTATCTCAATAGTTTTATCTTATAGTTAAGTATTCCTATGCCCACACGTAATTGGACCCACAATCCATGTTTTTTCCCATATAAAAAAAAATTATCAAAGCAATGTACGCAAGTAGATTTATCCAACACAAAATCTGTCAATAAATACGAGGGGATTTTACAAAATGTGCAGACAGTTGCTACAGTTCAACAGTGCAACAGTAGCACTTACAGGGCCATTCATAAGCCATAAACTACTATAGCACTGTTGCATACAGATTGCAACTGTAGCACTGTTGCATACAGATTTCAACTGTAGCACTGTTGCATACAGATTGCAACTGTAGCACATTCCTTCGCGGTTTGTAATTAAAAGTTAATAATGTATGGATGAATCATAAAATAATCTTATATTTACATAAAATATACAAAAGACCTAAATTACCCGAGCCGTTTCAGTAGCTCTCCTGAATAAAAGAGAACCGTGTGCACATTTTAGGTGGAATAATTAATAGAGTTAGATTTATTTTGATTACTTTTGATTTGATTTGATACAATAATTAATAATGTAAAATCCATATCAATGATTGTTGGTTTATAGTTATTATTGATTTACTGTTGGATACAATTGACGTCATAAATTGGAACGAAAACAATAATTAAAACAGAGGCTACAGGCTGAACAGTGCAAGCGTATATGCAACAGTGCTACAGTTCAAATGTGTGCTACAGTAGCAATCTCTAAGCAACAGAGCTACAGTAGCAATCCATATGCAACAGTACTACAGTAGCAATCCATATGCAACAGTACTACAGTAACCCAATCCATAAGTGCAACAGTGCTACAGTAGCAATCCATATGCAACAGTGCTACAGTAACCCAATCCATATGCAACAGTACTACAGTAGCAATCCATATGCAACAGTACTACAGTAGCAATCCATATGCAACAGTGCTACAGTAGCAATCCATATGCAACAGTACTACAGTAGCAATCCATATACAGCAACAGTACTACAGTAGGGGTGAATCCATATGCAACAGTGCTACAGTAAAGCAATCCATATGCAACAGTGCTTACAGTTGCAATCTGTAATGCAACAGTGCTACAGTTGCAATCTGTATGCAACAGTGCAACAGTTGCAATCTGTATGCAACAGTGCTAGCAGTAGCAATCCATATGCAACAGTAAGCTACAGTAGCAATCCATATGCAACAGTGCTACAGTAGCAATCCATATGCTAACAGTACTACAGTAGCAATCCATATGCAACTGACCTACAGTAGAAATCTGTAAGCAACAGTACTACAGTAGCAATCCATATGCAACAGTACTACAGTAGCAATCCATATGCAACAGTACTTACAGTAGCAATCCATATGCAACGAAGTGCTACAGTAGCAATCCATATGCAACAGTGCTACAGTTGCAATCTGTATGCAACAGTGCTACAGTTGCAATCTGTATGCAACAGTGCTACAGTTGCAATCTGTATGCAAACAGTGCTACAGCTACAGTTGCAATCTGTATGCAACAGTGCTATAGTAGTTTATGGCTTATGAATGGCCCTGTAAGTGCTACTGTTGCACTGTTGAACTGTAGCAACTGTCTGCATTTTGTAAAATCCCAAATACGAGACAAGCTCAATATTAAATTAAGCTTTGTCACAAGTTGCAGCACTCTAAATCTCTGAGCGTCTATTTCATTTTTTTACTGTTAGCAAGTAGGCCTAGTTAAATCTTATTACTTTTCGCATTTTCTTAGGAAAACTAATAAAAATTGCACTAATTTAAACATGAAAAAAGTCATTGGCCAGAAGTAGGATTTTCAAGTTTTAAATAATAAAATAATGGAGCAATTATGGTTGACCTTAAAAAATGATACCACTTTTAGACTATAAGTATTGTGGAATTTAAGGTTTAATTCCATTGATTAGAGGGCGTATTAAAAGAAGTATATTTTGAAAAATTAGCCTCCGAAAACTACACTACATAACGTTACGCAGTATATATACTACGAAACGCCATCAGGATTGCCACTACCCACAGAGAGGAGGAAAGCTGCCTCAAATGGTCATGGGTAAAAGAGGGGGCTGGGCTTCACTTTAAATGTTCCTATACCACTAATGCTAAATATGTGATTTTAAAATCGCTATATGTAACACTACGGGCGTAGCCGGGTCTTATTACTAATTTACGTATTATTAATTTGAATGCTTGTGACAATTCGAAAGATGTATATATGAATGCTCTCTGCCGGTAGTTTCTGGTATTAAAAATCAATTTGGAAAATTAGAGTAGGATTTTCAATGTAAAATTTAAAACTCAGCTTTTAGACGACCGCTTTAATACATGTACGCTCCAGATAGTGCTACCCAGGAGTAATTTTGCAATGCAAATAAATAAACAGATGATTATATCCTGGACACTTTGACTTGCGCCTATTTGATTTCGGTTTAAACGTAGTAGGAGTAGTCGTTAAAATTTTTTAGAACTAATGTGCAATAGAAAATCGACTATGTCAAATACATATCCATGGCCATAAAGGCGTATCGATATAGAACGCAAATTAAGGGGGTGCTTGAACTCAATTGAGTATTTAGAAATTGGATCTTAGGGGGTACTAATTTCGAAAAAATGAGTATTGAATCAAGCAAATTAGAACATTTCACAATCTATTGGATAAAAAAATGATTAATTTATGATTTTTTAATTTTCTTTGACAAAAAAAATTCTTTATCCTCTGTAGATTTAAGGGCTACCCCATCACCCACTCAAGTTCTTCGGCAGATTTATATAGTTTTAGACATTTTAAACAAAAAAATCTCATTTTAGTTACACTTATTTCTATTTCTGTAAACATAAGATACAGTCCCTAAGGGTGCTGTAGTGAGAAAAGAATTCAAAAAATGCTCAAACAGATTTCGAAAACGCTCGAACAAGATTCCAAAAAGCGCTCAGAATCAAAAGTGCTGAGGCTGAAACAGCAATTCGAAAATGCTCGAAAGCCTAAGACACGAAAATGTAATATGTCATATATTATTGATGTTATAAGAAAATAGAAATTATGTTTTCTCTTGTGTGTTTCATTCAAGATTTGTCACGAATGAAATGTTCCAATTGCAAATTGCCGGCAGGCTTACGACACATACCTTCCAGTTTCAGAAGAAAAGTATGCCAATTTAGAACACCTGTTATCTACTTTTCATCGACCCCCAGAAAAAATATTTTATGACACCATCTCTCCCACAATCGATATGGAATTTAATGATGCACAGTTAGCCATCATTAATGAAGTTGCAGATCCTAATCTTGTTTACTAAATTGATTACACTGTTTTATGTGAAAGGTAGTCGACTTAAGATACGATTTGCTGCTTTGCAGTTGGTTGCGTTGTTTGTAATAGAAAAAATGTTTCAAAAGTTTATTTATGGTTAATATCAAGAGTTATTAAGTTATTAATTAATTAGAATTAATGAATGAAGTTTCCTTTGTCGTAATTTAAGTAAGGCCTTTACAAAGAGTTTGTAACCATTATTCTCAATCTCGATATCTCAATTCTTTTTCGGTTTTTTAAGATTAATTACAATAGTAATATGACAACCATCGTTTACTGCATCCCCTGTCGGCTATATCTGAAACTTCGGTCGGATATTTTATCAATCAAAATTCTCATTTCCGTTGACAACCAAAAAGAATTCTTAAAATGTGTACTTTTCGTTCTGAACCGTTCAATTAGAAATTTTTCCAATATTTTTAGAATGGAACATAACGTACTCATTTCTGAAATGATATGTTTTATCTACTTAAAAAAAATTTCCGGCTTTACGAATAACGGATGATATTGCCATACAATAATGTGGATTTCCTATAGTACTCCTATATGCGTGTAATGTTTAAAGTTCTGGTATCTTAAAAAGGTCTCCCACCACTTCCCCATTTTAGACTACTGCCAAAAATTTTACCAAATATGCGTAAAAATTTTCAAATTTTTCATCTGCCCCAAAGCGAGCTTATAGAATTTGTCAGTTTGTTAACACGATCACTTTCTTACACATGGAGGGATTTAAGAAAAACTTAGGAAACCCATTGCTTATTGGCCCATGACGGAATGTATTTAAATTTGGGTCAAATCAGTTCTTTGGTTGTCAGATTGTGTTAGCTTTCCCCTATTACCATTTTTATTATAATGCGGATGGAAATTATTGTAATGCGAACACTGTGGGATGGCCGCTAAGTTAAGTCCCAAATTTTGATGCCCTGTTAAAAAACATTTGTATAAATGGATACCAAATTAGTATGCCTCTCTAACGTGCCGAAGTTTAAACACGTAAAACCTTATTTCTGCTCTCTAAAGTGGGATCAGAAAAAGACAATCTGTCACTTTGTTTACTACGTGTATATCCAAAATGACGATATCAGCGCATTGTTAGTCATTATTAGAAACGAGAAACAAGCTGATATATAAAAACTTTCAGGATTGCCCCGAAGCGGTCACAAGGATAGTGAAGAAAGTCTTTTCGGACCACACAGGCCACAGACTTATATTTCAAAAAGTGCTGTGAACAGGAAAGTTTAAGATTATTTTTGACTGATCTTCCCACTATTTCTCATTTGGGGGGCCGGTAGGTAGAGATATTACATTGATGGGGAGTCAAAAGGTATTCCAAAACTTCGCATTAGTACGACCTAGAGTCAACTTTTTTGCTTTGAAACAGAATTGTGGCTTTTGCAAACTTACTCCTGTCACCCACCATGAGTACATGATTGACTTTAGTGGCTTTCAGTGCTCAAACCACCATTTTACATGTACTGCCATTAATGGACTATGGACCTTTTTTAAGTTTTCTCAATTAAACCTGTAACTGGTAATGTGGCGTCAAGCGGTCAATTAGAAAACTGAAATAATTTTGATTAAATTTTTGGTTCCTTAAAAAGGTTCTCTTATCTGGGACTTTTTTGAATTATGATTTTGAGTCTAATTACTGTCCTTAGTGCTCTGTTGTTTAACAGAAAGAAAGAGGACTCACTTTTTTTGGGGATCTAACTTTTTTTAAAGCATATAAAGTAGTGATATCAAAAAACTAAAGCGCCACATTTTATTCCTGAATTGTCCAAGGTTCAAAAAATGTAAGCCTCATAAAAAATCAAATACTCATTCGAAAAATCAAATAATTTCGACGAATACTTTAAGTATGTATAACGGGATATGTGGAATGCTAGTTTACCTTGACTCAATAATATCAATAATTAAGTGAATGAACTGGACTTACAATTTCTTCGAATTCTCATCCTTTGAGATGATGCCGTAAATTGAATCAAATGCCCACATCTAACACCCTTGTTAAATCTGTCAGATTGTCTGTCAAAGAAAACCAGATTTTTGGGTAATTTCGTCTTCCATTGTATTGATTAACAATAAGTGTTTTGGAAAACACGTTCAGAGAAAAAAGAACAGTAAAAGCGTATGAAGACCAATGTCGTGCAGATTCTAAAAAATGGCTGAAGTTCAATGTTCTGATGACCATACGTCGGAATTTTTATTTATTTAAAATCGCAAAAATTTTACACGAAAATTTACTTCTCAAAAAAATGGTAAAAATTTTTCATAAAATTTTACTCTCAAAAAATGGTAAAATTTTCATAAAATTTTACCAAAATGCAAAAAAAATTTTTTATAAAAAATCTTACCAACATGGCAAGAATTTTCTCTAAACAGTTTTTTTGTTTGATTTCGGCAAAAATATTATCTATAATATAACAACAAAGCCAGAAACTCTCACCTAAATAATCAGGTGATAAATAAAGAACTGCATGTATTATACCATTTCATTATTGTACATTTAATCTTTCCAATTTTACAAATCCAAACTTACCATCTTAAAATCATACACACATTTCAATAAATATAAAATAATTGGTATAATAGAATAAATTCAATCGACAAGAAATAAAGACGGAAATTGGACAGTTTGACTTTCTGCATATTGCAATTTTTTCTTTGTAATTCAACTCTAACTACAACGACACTAAAATGTAATGTTTGAAAGCCCCGCTTAACCTTGGATAATCTTGAGTCACTGTAGGCTTATTGAAAAGATAATTTACGCAAATGGATTTATTTTATTGTAAAAAGTTTCATTTTGAGAATTTTGAAAAAAAATTTTGAACATACAATATTCTGGAAATTGCCAAAATATTTTCTTAAGATTTTTTTTTATGTTAAAGAAAATTTTATGTAAACTTTTTTATATATAAAAAAATTTACTAAAACTTTAAATTTTTTTATAACTCAAAAAAGTGTAAAAAAAGTTTACTAACACTTTTATATTTTTGAAATCCTCCAGTGCATGATTCGTGTAGATACATAGACACAAGACTCAGAACTCTATGAGAAAGCTGTAAAAATTTTACTTCTAAATAAAATTCCGACGATCTGCTGATGACCGATGAGTTGGCGTTTGGATATAGAGTAATGAATGGCGCGTTGGAGGACAATTAATTTATAATATGAGAATATTTCTCGATTCCCTTTTATCTCTTCTGCATGGAATCATTGTAATAAATGTATTAAATAATAATTTAATGCACGATAAACCTTTTCTGCATTCCGAATCACCGTAAATATAATCAGTGATTATCAATTGCGATAAAATGAGTTTTTATACAGTTTCAGATTTGCACCTCTCATTTTGATTAGCCTCGGTGGAAAAAGTGGGAAATTTCCGGTAATTGAAAAAGTACAAGTGGGAAGTTATTTTTTTGCTAAAAAATCGAATAAACTGACGTATCACAAAATAGAAACTTTTTTAGATCACTAAATTGGTTTTTCATTATACGGTGAATTAATTATGCATCAAAATACAAAATTTTTTAAAAAATCTCTCGGGAAACTAGTTCGATTAATATGGTAACTTACATTTTTGGAATTGTGGGCTACCCAGGAACAAAACTTGTGACGGTTGGATTTTTGATATCTCTGCTTTAGTAAACGACAAAGAAACATCTACGTTTTTTATAACAACTAAAGCTGACTCCCTATTTTACGTTATATTTATTAAAGCATTTAAAGCGAAATAAAAAGCCAGATATGTTATTGAACTCATCTTCACCAATTTAATTTCCACCTCCTTTGTATTTGACATTTTAAACATATCTAATCACTTTAATTTTATTTCCTAGTCATTTTTTTGATTTCCCATTTTCACTACCACCAATCTATTTCGAATACTTGTAAATATTCCCAATGGGATGTTTGGGAACTCCTGCTGAAATACTGTGAACCGTCTAACTTTTGGTTTTCCATTCTAAACCTTTTTTATACATGCATATACAATGCATATGCTTTTTTAATATATACCCAGTTATAAATATAAAGTTGAATTATAATCTGATATTATTATATTATGTGTATATTATATATTATATAAATTTTGTGATATTATTATTACATTATTATTATATTTTTTATTATTATTACACTTTATTGTAACGAACGAAACTACTTCAATCCTGAGAAGTGTGAAAAAGGTGTATATCTTCCCGTCTAATAAACCAAAGTGTTATTATTACTATAGCCTGCTCTCGGAGGCTAAAGATAGATTATAGAATTTGTTGCATACAATATGGGAACTTAAAAAAAGCTATAAAAAATCTCCAGGCGGCAATAACACCTTATAAGATGTGAAGTATAGATAATGAATGGAGAACATAAGGTTGGTTTTTACCCTTCACCTAGATAGAGAAATGGTGAATTGGCTTAGTAATTTTGTTGATATATTCTGCTATATAGGATGGGGCTTCAATAGTAGTATTGCATAATTAATTCTGTTTGAGAGTTAATGTAGCGGTAAGAGCAATAAACTATTAATTTTATTTTTTGGATAAAGAAGGCTATCAGAGTAGCATAATTGGCAATGTGAATATTACTGCATGCTGTGGTAAAATGTCATTGAGATATATGACACTATATTGGCTGTTCACAATGACATAATATATTCTGATGCTTTACCAATTACCAATTAAAAATAATGGACAGTAATTAGCAGCTTTTAGGATTTTTATAAAATATAAGAATTACAATCTACTTTTAGGACAGTAATTTTGTCAAAATTAACAATATTTTATTGCTGGTCCAGCAGTACTACTACAGAATTTCAAAACTAAACATGTTGTTCATAGTAAGTGCACAGATAAATGTATTTAAATATATCCACTGAAGGTTTTTTTGATTTTCCTATATTAAATAATTTCTGTTTAAAATATTTATAATGTTAAAATAACACCATCATCAATGTAGTTCCCTAAAATCTCACTCACCAATACTGGGCTTACGTCCATGTCGCTTTACAGGCTTTGGTCTGCTATCATTAATGATATTAAATTAAGCATATTAAATATTGTCAAAGAAATATACACTGCATTATTTTTTGTGATGTCAATTCGAGTAACAAAGTAATAAGTATTAATCTATCTAACCTATCTGGCATTTTTATATATATGACAAATTTAAATTCAATGTAAGTGTAGCTGTTGTATTTGAGCTATTTATTATAATGGTGATATGAGTTGTTATTGTGAGATAATGGACTACCAAAATATAATATCTTAGGTAATGCCATGTTTCAAAAAAGTTATATAAAAGATATATAAGTTATTTTACATACTTTGTTCCTCTCTTCAATAGCAGCTTTAATACCTACGATGAGTAATGGTAAAAGGTTAAACAAGCAGGGCATGAAAAAGGCAAAAAGCTACCTTTTTGCCTTTTTGCTTGCCTTTTTGCCTAGCAAAATCAGCAAAAAGCTACCTTTTTGCCTTTTTGCTTGCCTTTTTGCCTAGCAAAATCAGCAAAAAGCTACCTTTTTGCCTTTTTGCTGTTAAATGGGGTAACTAGCGATTGACATGTTGACAACCAAGGACGTGAACAAGAAATACGATTTAAAAAACAGCAATTCTTAATTATCTTTAATTATTCGGTGATTCATTAGACAATAAAATAATCGAAAACAACAAAATAACCTTGTAAGCAATTTTAAAAAACATGAGGAAAAAAACAAGAACCTAGAGCTGTTCTAACTCAGTAAACAGTCAAATACTGGATATTTTGGTCGAGCTGATATATCCATATAATATTGTACACAAACAATACGCAGATTTTCAAGTACAGCTGGCTCATTTTTTTTATATATGATTGATTATACGGTTTGTCACAAATACAATATAGTTCGTTTTGAATTGCGTAGAATTAGTAATAAACAGTTTTTAGTAATCAAAAAAACTAACTACCATCTGCAATTTATCTGAATATTTGAATTGTGTAGGACGGGACAGTCTATAAAAAGGGTTAGCTTTAATTAAGTATCACAGGTGGCGGTGACTACTCCAAAAAGGCAAAAAAAGCACAAAAAGGCAAAAGGTGGGGCTTTTTGCCTTTTTTGCTAGCAAAAAGGCAGCCTTTTTCATGCCTTGACAAGGTTAAATAACTAAGCTTTAATGTCTTCCCATGACATTATCTGATCATGGGTGAATCCACTTGATTTAGAGTATGTGCAGATCGCGCTTACTATTCCCCTACTTGATGACTACAGGGAATTTGTATCTTATAAGTGAACATACAAACCATATTTAGTCATACACACTGCTTCTTATTAATTAGTTGATGACGTAGAAAATTTTGATTTGACTTGAACATTCATTGAATACAGTTTGGGAAGATTTCTCAATGGGAACAAAAAGAACAAAAAAAGAAGGTAGAAGCGAAGCGTAGCATTACCTACAGGATACATTGTGGTCAAATTTTATTAACTTTTTAAATACCTTTTTTAATGTGCTTTTCTTGCAAATAAGAAATTTTGTCATAATTTCAATTCCCGACTCAATTATTTGGACACAGATCAAATGGAGAAATGAATTGTGACGATAACAAAAATGGGAAATCTGTATTGCAATTTTGTGGATTTTGGATTTGGTTTCTCTTCTATCCATAAACCATTTTTTTCTTTTCCTTAAGTTAATTAATTGAATTCCCACTTCCCACTGTTACTTTACCACTGAGAAAATGAAAACATCCAATTTTCGATGACTTCACCAGAGAAAGCCAGTTGTCACTATTTATCACTACAAAAACTATTGTCACAAAATTTATTCGGAATTCGTAATTTATTGAATACACTGTAAATCACTCCTTGCACCAGAAGTCAAGTGTTATTAATATGATAAAAGAATATTAAACGAATTTTCATGGATGATGCATCAATAAATGTAATTAATAATCAAAGTGAGAAAAGTTACAGGTAAAAGCATACACCAAACATAATATATTATCTACTTCCAGATAACAAATTATGTTTAGTTTTGACAGTGTTGAGATATATTATAATATAATTATCATTTCATTCTGAATAGTGTATATATGCTTATTCTCCTTCCCTATAATTGGCATTGGCGACGCTATTCAGGTACAGGGGAATGCCAAAAGCTATCAGTTATTTAATCAAAAACTCTTGGATGTAGTTTTGGCAAAGGTAGCGAGATTATTAATTTATGAAGCTAAAACAATGCAGAGTCTCCTATGTTGATAGTTTTACAACAGGAAACTGAGGAAAGAATGATAAACTTATTGCGTTGTAAAATGAATAGCCAAAATACTCTTTTAATGTTTCTCTTGTTTGTCTTTGATACATGTAAAAGAATTTCCAAGAAAATCCTATAATAATAACGGAGAGGGGACAAGACTGTAAACCGAAACATATCTCTGTTCAAAGGGAGAAGTAAACATTTATTTGCATGAAACATCGAAATTTTAAAAATTTGAAATAAATAAATTTTACCTCTTTTATTTAAACTATTGACAAATGAGGCTTAATGACAGCTCCAGTTAATGATTTCAGCAATATGCATAAGGCTTTTCTCCAATAAATTTATCGCTTCTTCTGCATCCCTTTGATCGCTATTTAAAACTTTCATTAAAATATTGATCGAACATCATCTGGTTCCAAATATAATTAAAATCTCATTTGCCAACTTGCCGTTTTTATGTTTTAAAATCCAAATCCAATGAAATTCTGATACACCGATTGATCGTCTTTTTCATAGAAATGAATCATCGGAATTTTTTCTTTAAAATTAATTCCCAAATCTTTGGAAGACGCATTTTCAATGTACTTCTGTAATTCAATATTTTCCGTTGTTTGAAGATGCGGCCGCCAATTAAACAGCTAAAGGGAGATTAACCATCAGTTTGCATAACTCCTTGAGTTGTAAATCTGTATATATTACTGATTCATACAAATAAAGTTTAAAGAAATCCAGACTTTCTTCTTCACTGAAAATGCCTAATTCAAGATCGGATATTTTCCCGAATCCAATCTTCTCCGCTCCCCATTCATGACTTCTTGAAGTAATGATACAATAAAAGTTTTTTTCGTCTTTAGGAAGGACATTTATAATTCCATTTTTTCCCTTTGTAATTTTCTGCATTGTCGTAAATTCAAAGATATTTAAATCCAGATAAAGCATGAAAACATTTTCTGGAATAATCTTAAATTTTAACTAATTCATTTCTGTCTTCTATCTTCAAATCTACTGGCTAGACTTTCAAAGGAGGTGAGTAGACTGTCTTCCCCGCAGTCGATCCAGATGACGTGATCATATCCAAAAGATATGATCGTATTCTTGGTCGTAAATATGTGCATACCATTTGGCGGTGAGAGTT